>OX422208.1:751620813-752220813 GCA_949130495.1 Sambucus nigra
TTTTGAAGACTAGGTCAGAATTACAATTTAATGTCTTTCCCCCAATTGACGTTATATTGGCCGTGATCTATCCGAATGGTATTTCTTATTCCAAATGTCAAGTTCTTTGTGTCAAAACATTAAAAGATGTGTTGAAAAATAAACCAATCACATACACCAAAAACAGCTCACAGAAAAATAAACCACTTTGACAAAAATTAAAATGAGAAAAGTAACACAATAAGAAAAATAAAATTGCCTTGCATGAAAAAGTCCCATTAGACAGTTTATTTTCTCTTTTCAAAAGTATTACCCATAGCTAAAGTACAATTACTTTCCACCCGTATAACCAATGTTTCTTGTACCCATAACTCTCTCCCAATAAACCTCTTGGCTATCTCCAAAATAGATGTTCTCTCACCAATATCGTTCAATAAGCATTTCGAAAATTTTTAAATCACGTAAAAATTCCAAAGAATTCAACTCAATTCCAAGCCCAATTTCTTGGATGTACCCCTAGAGTCAATCCTACTCCAACTCAATTAGGAATTCCAAACTTACATTGAATAAAAATTCATGTAAAAGTCATAATGGAGAAAAACATCTTATTTATGTTGAATTCAAAGGCAACCATTAGAATTGTAATTCCTATAAAAATTCTCTTGGAAAAAATTGGACTGAAATGACTTTAAAGCTGTCCAGATTTTTCTGAACATAATTTTGAGCAATCTTGAGTTCAAATTTAGGTGGGACCCACACCACAATAATTGTGAGACCGTATACGAGCGCGTTCTCCTTGCAAGGAGATTAACGTAGTATATTCACATGTACAATTTCAATAAGTAATGAATGACAAATATGTCCCCAAAGTGACTCACAAAGTAATGAATTTGATATGTTTTAACTCTTGTCCCACATTGGAAGAGTAGTGAAAAAATGATGAGTTAATAAAACCCAAATGATGAACTAAAGCTTGGATACCTTGGGGTATCCCAACTCTTTGAAGGAGAGATGACCCACACTATGCATGTGTTGGGCTTGGACCACGCGTGCGCTTTCCGTCCGGCTCGATTCGGGTTCGGGCTTAGGTTTAGGCTTATATAAATTTCTTTCTTTTTGGGTTAAATTTAATTAATTTTCCGGCTTTAATTAATTAATTACGGAATTAAGTAACTGTCAATAATTACGAAAATAACTATCAAGCAGTTATTTTCGTAATTATTGACAGTTACGAAAATAACTATCAAGCAGTTATTTTCGTAATTATTGACAGTTATTTACGACAGTTAATTAATTCCGTAATTAATTAATTAAATCCCAGAAAATTAACTGTCAATAATTAATTACGAAAATAACTATTTTATAGTTTTTCCCAAAGGTCACTTACTTTTGCTATAAATAAGAACACTCCCTCCAGATTTTGGTTGATGATAAAAATTCTCCCTAGGTTTTATGTCCAATTCGAAATACTGTTCCAGTTTCAGAAAATTATTTCCTGCATTCTGCATTCATTTCATTACCATTTGTAATACTGTTTGGTTGAGTAAATACACATAATTGTGTTCGATGAGATTATACATTGTGGTGCCACTTGTTTAATCCGAAAATCCGTTCTATCTTGGGAGATAATTATTCATCAACCTTAAGCACTTGGAGGGAATAAATTTGTCTTAAGGACACTGTGCTATAACACAGGGCTTGTATTTCTATTATGTTTATTGATTATTTATGTCTGTAATATCGAGTAAGTGAATTCTTATTTTCTGTAATTTCAGTTTTATTTCTGTATTTATTATTATTCTAATAATTCTGTAGTTTTGTATCAATTAAATAGTAGACATAACAATCTTAAGACAAATTTATTTTTCTACTCTTTATATGTGTACAGAATTTTTATTAGTGTAAAATAATTATGTTTTACAGAAAATTAGACTTAAATTATTGTTTTATTACAGAAATTTAATTAAACAGTGTAGTTTATTTTATTGTTACAGAAATTTTAAACTTGTGTCAGTTTACATTTATAATTTTTAAAATCTGTCTTGTACATATTTTGAAAACTCTTAGATTTTTAAAAAAAAAATATGTTTATATAATTTTTTTATTAAAAAAATTGTATTCTGTGTTGATTCAAAAAACTGGACCGAATCCCATTTTTATGATCACAGATAAATAGATGAAAGCAATCCAATCAAGCACATAAGAGACAAAGATTTTTAAAGTGGTTCGGCTATGAATAAAGCCTACGTCCACTGTTATTTTATTCCCAGGGGTGATACATGTACACGGAGTTCCTCAAAAGAAAGATTAGCAACCGTTGATCAGCCTGCATCATATGTCGTCCAGGAGATAATGCACTTTATGTTGAACAAATCAAGAAGGTAGATCAAGAATTTCATGAGCACCGAGCAACACTGCAGAATAAATACTCCATCCTTTCAAGTAAACCATCAAGCATGGAGCATTGGGGGCTTCTATTAACGCAAAAATTCTCCATCTACGAAGACCAATCAGAAAAGGACACATGTCATCCTACGTGGAAATATTCGACACCCGATGAGAGTTAGTCGGCATCCGAGGAGAGTTGGTCGGCACCCAAGGAGTGTTAGTCGGCACCCGAGGAGAGTTAGTCAGTACTCGAGGAGAATTAGTCGGCACCCGAGGAGAGTTGGTCGACCCCCAAGGAGAGTTAGTCGGCACTCGAGGAGAGTTGATCGGCATACCAACCAGGAAGATCAAAGGATAATCATGTATTTAATGATCATTAATGTACATTTATACTGTAGATGACAACACATAGCATACCAAGAAATTCAACAATTAGATTCGTTGAATGTAGACATAATGTATAAATGTCTACATACAATGAATCTCTTTATCTCCCATCACTATAAATACATGTATTCCCTTAGCCAAGAAAAAAGAGGGGAGAGAGATCCAAGAGAACCTAGAAACCCCATACACAAGATACACATCCTTTCTCTCTCTACACCCTATGGTGCTATTGTAAACCCCTGGGAATAAAATAACAGTGGACGTAGGCTTTATTCATAGCCGAACCACTTTAAAAATCTTTGTCTCTTATGTGCTTGATTGGATTGCTTTCATCTATTTATCTGTGATCATAAAAATGGGATTCGGTCTAGTTTTTTGCATCAACAGATTGGCGCCGTCTGTGGGAACGTGTTACAAGCATTGTTCTCCATCAAAAACTAAGTTTTTATTTTCTATATGTATAATCAATTATATATTATACATACATCTTTTGATTCAATCATGATTCTTATGTTTATATACATAAATTAATTGTCCAATTTTTATCTGCAAAATGTTGCATATCATGATTTTTAAATCATAACTGCTAGATTAATTCTTATTTAGATATCTAAAAAATAGTGGATTTCATAAATCATAACTTTTTGCTTGATTCTCAAGTTTCAATTTTATATCATGGAATAAATATTTTAAATGATTAAATATACCAATATATACGATGATGATAAGATTTGATAATTTGCTTTGTTGATTTTGAAATAATTTGTGAAAGATCTTTGATGATTATTCAAATTCCCATTATATTTTTGTTCAAATCATGATTCTCATATGTTTATATCCATAAAATTAGAGATCAAATCAATTATATATTGTGCATACATCTTTTAATTCAATCATGATTTTATATTCACAAATTGTTGAATCTAATTTTATAAATCTGGATAAATGTACATTTCATAATCACAAAGTTTGAGAAATTTGTGTACATATTATATTATTTCTTCTTTAAGGAGATAAAATAATTTCTCTATATTCATAAATCTCTTTTATATGAGTATATACAAATTTGATTCATTTGGAAATCTTTTAATTTAGTCATAATTTTTATATGAACTAACTGTGTGATCGATTTCAATTTGGGGATCTGGTGAATTTTAGACTCATAAATATTATACAAATCCTTGCATCTATGGATCCACATGAAGATTTTCTGAACAAATATGTTAGGATATGGATAAGCATTAAGAACGATTATGTATTTTCCATTCCGATATTAACATGAATTGAATCAGACCCATTTTCTCTCTCTTTAAGAAAACTATGTTCTCTACACAAATAATCATATTATGTAATTGTGTTGATACGATCAATTTTATCAATATATGAATAATCAATTATATGTTGTACATACATACATACATCTTTTGATTCAGTCATGCTTTTTATGATTATAAACATAAATTAGTTGTCCAATTTTTCATTTATCAAATCTGCAAAATATTGCAAATCATGATTTTATTAAATTAGTGGATCGGTTTTTATTTCAAATATGAATAAACGAAAATTTCATAATCACAAGTCCGTTAAATATTTTTATGGAGACACGTTTATGTACATCATATTTTTATGAGAACACGAGATATTTTGATTATTATCTCTCATATTATTTTCTGGAAATTTAAATTGTCCAATATTGAAGCCAATGCACACTATATATTGGTCGGCTGAATAATTATTCTAATCGTAATTTTTATATGATTCAGCCTCAACAGGTGCTCAGGAAAAATTATTTGCCCAGTACAATTCTTGGATGCTCATCAACAGCACATAAAGACCTTAAAAGGTCAATACCGAACAAAAACAACGCAGCTAGACTGCACACAACACAACAGCAAGACTGCAAACAATAATTCAATTAGCACCATCAGATTCATTTCATACATGCCCCAATCCTGGGCATAGAGCTTCATACTTGACTTAATCGAGTTAAGAGTAGGATTGAAGAAGTTCGAGGCAGTGCCATCTACAGTACATCAGTGCCTAAAATTTCCAACAAATTTTGGAGTAGGAGTTGTGAAAGGTGATCAAAAAGTAGCTCGGGAATGTTATTATTCATCTGCCGAGCAAGAGGAGCTGGAGGAGTCGAGGAAAAGACTACTACTTATCAAGTGGATGAAGGTGCATAAATTGAAACATTGGATCCTAGAGATGAGTCGCAACTCGTGAAGGGTCAAGTGGTGGAAGCTACTGAAAATATCATTCTGGACGACGAGCATCCTGAACGAACTACTCAAATAGGTTCGTCGTTGGATACCTCATTAAAACAAGAATTGATAACTTTCCTAAGAAGCAGAAAGAAAACTTTCGCATGGAGTCATGAAGATATGCCCAGAATAGACCCAAATTTCTTATGTCACGAGCTCAACGTGAATAAGGAGATCAAACCAGTGAAGCAGAGAAGAAGAGTATTCAGTCCCGAGAAGAATCAAGCTATACAAGAGGAGGTCGATAAGCTCTAGAAAGCTTTCTTTATCGAAGACGTTAAATATCCAGACTGGTTAGCAAATGTGGTGATGGTAAAAAAGAAGAATAACACGTGGAGGATGTGTGTAGACTTCACCGACCTCAATAAAGCATGCCCAAAGGATCACTTTTCGCTGCCCCGAATTGATCAACTAGTTGATGCTACCTCGGGACACGAGCTGCTGAGCTTCATGGATTCTTATTCTGGTTACAACCAGATTAAAATGAAACCTTAAGACAGGGAGAGTACTTCTTTCATTACCCCTAGGGGAACTTATTGTTATAATGTTATGCCTTTTGGTTTGAAAAATGCAGGTGCGATATATCAGCGGCTGATGAACAAGGTCTTTGCTGAACAAATCAGTTGCAATATGGAAGTCTATGTTGACGATATGCTGACAAAGAGCAAGAAAGCTGCCGATCATCTAGTTGACTTAGGCCAGACCTTTGATCAACTGGATAAATATCAAATGAAGCCGAACCCGACGAAGTGCATATTTGGAATTCGAGAAGGCATGTTTCTCGGGTACATTGTCAATCAAGGCATTGAAGCAAATCCTGAAAAGATCAAAGCCCTATTAGGGCTATGATCTCCAACGACGAAGAAAGAAGTACAGAGTCTCACAGGACGAGTAGCAGCACTCAACAGATTTGTATCGCAAGCAACTGATAGATGTCTCCTATTCTTCACAACGCTCCGAAAGACTTTTGAGTGGAATGATGAATGTGAGAAGGCCTTTCAAGACTTGAAGAAATACCTGGGAGCACCTCCACTATTGTCCAGGATGGTGATGGAAAAAATTGTACTTGTATCTAGTAGTATCGGAGAATGCAATTAGCTCGGCGTTGATCAGAGTGGAGAATGGAGTGCAAAAACCAATTTATTACACGAGTAAGGCCTTCCGAGGAGCAAAAATCAGATATTCGAGGCTGGAAAAATTTGCACTGGCGTTGATTGAGGCAAGTAGGAGAATGAGGCCATACTTTCAGGCTCATACCATAGTAGTATATACTGATATGCCGTTGAGGCAAGCCCTTCATAAACCAGAAAAATAAGGGAGATTGATGTATTGGGCAATAGAGCTCGGTGAATATAATATAGTTTATGAACCCAGATCATCGCTAAAAGGGCAGGCTGTAGCAGATTTTATAGCAGAGTTCACCTATACTGATACCCTCGAGGAGAAAAAGTTGCTCGCTGTAGATGTTACAAAATCAACAGACACAAGCTCAGACCAACTCCGGTTGGTAAAAGGGCGAGTGGATGTTACGGGATCATCAATTTCGAGCTCAGACCAACTCCGGTTGGTAAAAGGGCAAGAAAAGATGATCGAAGAGGAGCAAGAAATATCAGGGGAGGATGAAAGGAAGCAACAAATATTTCACCAAGGAACTCTGTCAGATCAAAAATTTGAAGACGAGTTACCTATATGGAGGCTATATGTAGATGGCTCATCTTGCACAACAAGCTGTGGGGCAGGGATCGTTTTGAACAGGCCGGACGAGGTCGACATGGAATACGCCCTACGATTCTAATTCAAAGCTTCCAATAATGAGGTTGAGTATGAGGCCATGATTGCAGGTCTTAATTTGGCAAAAATTATGGAGGCGCAGCAGGTTATTATCTTCAGTGATTCTCAATTGATCGTAAGTAAATTGTTGGGAATATATGCAGCCAAAGGAGAATCAATGATTAGGTATCATGCAAAGGTGATGGAGTTGGTATCAGAATTTGTTGCTATTTAGCTGGTCAGAATACCAAGAATGGAGAATGCGAGAGTAGACGCCTTAGCTCGATTAGCATCAGCTACTCGTACCGAGCTACGAAGAACAATCCCAATTGAAGTTTTAGTTGGTCGAAGTATAGATGAAGATCTGACGATGAATTTTATTACCCTTGATTTAGGATCATCTTGGATGGATCCCATCAGGGCATATATTGAGGAGGGAGAATTACCAATTGACAAGCTCGCAGCCAAGAAATTGAAGTTTAAAGCTGCTCGGTATGTATTAATTAACAGTATTCTATATAGACGAGGAATTATGGCAGGTTTGCAAAGATGTGTGCATCCCATCGAGGTGAAAGATTTGATTGAAGAGGTCTATGAAGGGTCTTGTGGAGCCCATGTAGCAGGTTAGACGCTTTTGCAAAGGATGATGACGCAGGGATACTACTGGCCAACGATGAGAGCTGATTGTATAGCCTATGCCAAGAAATGTGACAAGTGCCAGCGCTTTTCCTCCATCCGAAGAACTCCACAAGCATTGTTGACACCCATCACTTCCCCTTGGCCATTTTCCATGTGGGGAGTAGATCTGGTCGGGCCACTGCCAATGACTAGGGGAAGGTTCAAATACCTCGTCGTTGCAGTGGATTATTTTACTAAGTGGGTAGAAGCGGAGCCTCTCATTGATATGACGTACGACAAGGTGTACCAATTTATCTGGAAGAATATCATCTGTCGATATGGTCTTCCTCATGCCTTCATCATAGACCATGGAACACAATTTGACAACGAGGAGTTCGCTGCCTATTGCCATCAATCCAATATCTTAAAGATCCACTCGGTACCAGGACATCCTCAAAGCAACGGATAGACTAAAGTGACGAACATAACACTGCTAAATGGATTGAAGAAAAGACTAATTGACGCAAAAGCAAACTGGATCAACGACTTACAGTCAGTACTGTGGGCTTATCGTATTACTCCCCGAGCAGTAACTGGATAATCACCATATATGCTGGCGTTTGGAAGTGAAGCTGTTATACCTGCTCCTTTTATTGAATTTTTTTGGGGAATACTAGTGCTACACACTACTCGACAAAACTCGACAAAGCTCAGACTACTCAGCAAAAATATTCCTAAAATGCCAACCTGTTTGGCTAGGAAATAAAATATTCCTAAAAATGCCAACCTTTTTGGCTAGGAAACAAAATATTCCTAAAAATGCCAACCTGTTTGGTTAGGAAACAAAATATTCCTAAAAATGCCAACTTATGTTGGTTAGGAAGTACATATATTCTCGAAAATGCCAACTTATGTTGGTCGGGAGGTAAATATATTCTCGAAAATGTCAACTTATGTTATTCGGGAGGTAAGATTATTCCAGAAAGCGCCAAAGTTGCTCGTAGAGGAAATATCCACTAACTATGGCTGGTCGGGGATAAAAACCCACTAACTGTAGTTGGTCGAAAAGGAAAATTTACCGACCTTGGTTGGTCGAAAACATTTTATAAAAATGAGAAAGTGATCGAGCAACATTTTTGATACTCGTAACTTTTTTACTAAGTTGGTCGACAAACAAAACATCATTTTTTATCAAATGGTTACCACAAATTCAAACTAGTCGACAATAAGTTGATCGACAAACAACACAATATTGTTATCTTTTTAACAGATACATATGCACAGATGTAAAGTATTTTACAAGACAATAGCAATTAAGATTGCGAACAAAAATGAAAGTCTTTCATTAAAATAAAAAACAAAATACATCAGGAATGAAATACAAATTTATTACATCAATATTCCCATTCTATTGGTTTCTTCCCCTCTGCTTTTGAAACAGGTTCCTCGCCAGCAGGTGGATCATTTAAAGCAAGAGGAGAATTTATGAAGTTAAGATCTTTGAGCATCCTGATATTCATCACGGATGGTCGATCTATGAGGTGCTCGATAAAGTATTTGTTCATTTGGGGGCTTCTATTACAAATATATTTGTTCATTTGGTGGCACATTCTTATAACATCATGCAGTCGAGCACCAAATTCAACTTCACAAACTCACATGGAGGCGTATTCAGAAGTTCAGGAGGTGCATTCAAAAGTTCAGGAGGCATATTCAGGAGTTATTATGCAAATACTATTGAAGTTCAGAAGTCAAATTTAGGATCTACAGCACTGAGATCTTTACTACTACTATCCCGACCAATATTGAAGAAGAAGTTGTATGAAAATGTTTCGAAGTCCACCACTAGCTTGGTACTAATCAGATTGAAGAGTTGGGTTCAAAAGCTAGTATGTTACTCGATAAAGTATTTAGAGAATCATAAATCAGAAGAATCAAGCACGTGAAGTTAACACTCAGTGGCTCGGCACAGGAGGCAGTTGGTCGGCTAGCGAACCAATCAATATACTTGAAGATTATGACAAGCTACAAGCTGCATACTATGGCATGGATGGATCCAAATGCCCATTGCCATAAGGAGGGCATCTGGGACCCTGGTAAACCTCATCTCCAGTCAATGGAGGGTGTTGCCAATTTTTTATGACAACCCCATGTTCAAAATAATCCCTATTGGCATCAGGGAGATTAACTACTAAGGCTCTGTTTAAAAATCTAGTTTTTAAATAATAAATATTTTCATTGACTGCCCATCTATAGCAGTACATGATTTCTTGAATTTCTATACGAGTTCCATGCACTTGATTTAACCTATGCACCCCATTAACTATTCTCCATGTGTTGAGGGATATTCGTGCAAGAACAACGTCAAAGTACTGACAAAATTCCAGACACAAAGAATTTGGTGAAAAAGAAAATGCACACTCAGTAAAAAAGAGACTGGGGACCCAAT
This sequence comes from Sambucus nigra, assembly GCA_949130495.1. Classification (NCBI taxonomy): domain Eukaryota; kingdom Viridiplantae; phylum Streptophyta; class Magnoliopsida; order Dipsacales; family Adoxaceae; genus Sambucus; species Sambucus nigra. The sequence goes on from OX422208.1 coordinate 751,630,669, forward strand.
GTCCCTCAGCCAAATGGAAGTAATTAGAAGGCTCAGAAAGCTCTTCGAAGACAACCCAAGAGGGAATGGAGAAATCAGAACGAAATTTTTCAAGAGACTCAACAGGGTAAACCGTGGTGAATAAAAAAATAAAGATGAAGGAAGAAGATCTTACAGGAAAAGAATGGATCTGCTGACAACGAACGACGGAAAAGATGAACGCACAAGAGAGTAGGAAGAGACGACGTAAAACTCAAAAGACGAAAATTTGAGGAAATGGTGAAGTAATGATTACAAAAAAGGATGATTACATTACCGGTGGCTTAAAGGGCATTAAATATTGGCGCGGGAATCAAAGCGAACAACAACGGCTAAAAAGACTAAAAGCGACGCGGGAATCGAAGCACGCATAAAAGTCCAAAAAAGCATGATTCTACGAATTAGGAAGGAGAAATAAATATAAGGGAAACGCGCCTAAAAATCAGGAAAACTATTTAAAGCTACCATAATCCGAGAAAGAATGTTCCATACTCCTCAAATTTTGAACTATGAAACATTGGGGGCTTCTGTTGATACCAAAATTAATCTGCTGACATGGACCAATCATATGAAGACACGTGGCTATCTACATGGAAACAACAAACACTTCCAAGGAACCCACTCGCTCCGAGGAACAAGATTACAACGAGGAAGACTAGTTCCCCGAGGAACTCACAAGCTTCGAGGAACAATGCCTCTCCGAGGAACTCTTAAATACCGAGAAGCTTAGGCGGTCCGAGCAACTCATAGCGGTCCGAGCTGCACCTCGAAAAAGGATACCAATAATTTAAATGCTCATTAAATGCTTATCATTTGGACGCGCACGCAAAGAGGGCATTAAATGTATTACCCTTTCATATGTATATCATTTAATGTAGTACCCTTTCACATTACAACCTCAGGGCTATAAATACATTGTACAATCCTCATTGTAAAGGGACCCCTAGACGGGAATTTCTTGAGATAACTTGTAATCGAGAATTCCCAAACACTCAGCAATAAAACAACAGTGGACGTAGGCCATTCTTATAAGGCTGAACCACTTTAAAATTCTTTGTCTCATTTATTTATCTGTGATTGAATTATTAGAGTGATCTAATTTTTTACATCAACATTCTGTTTTTTACGGAATTTTTTAATAATATTAAAAATAGTTTGACACAGATTTTTCTTAATTTAGACTAGTAATAACAAGTGTTTAATATTTTAGTTTAATTCCGTGTTATATAATTTCGTATATTATTTAGAATTCTTGTTAGAATTCAGTTAGTCATAATTATATTCGGAGGAAATTGGTATACATAATTTTGTATTCTGTTTTGATAATTTCATTACAAATGAATACTATCATTGATAAAACTTCTGTTTTTGTAACCGAAATGGAGAATTGTGCTCGATGGGATTATACATTGTGGTGCTACTTTTTAATCTGAAAATTCGTTCTATCCTGAGAGACAATTATTCATCAACCTTAAGCACTTGGAGGGAATAAATTTGTCTTAAAGACACTGTGGTATAACACAGGGCTCAGATTTCAATTATGTTTATTGATTATTTATTTCTGCAATATCAACTAAGTAAATTCTTATTTTCTGTAATTTCTGTATTTATTATTATTCTAATAATTCTGTACTTTTGTATTAATTAAATAGCAGACATTACAATCTTAAGACAGATTTATTTTTCTACTGTTTATATGTGTAGAAAATTTTCTCTAATTATAAAAATTTTATTAGTGTAAAATAATTCTGTTGTACAGAAAATTAGACTAAAAGTATTGTTTTATTACAGAAATTTAATAAAAAAGTGTAGTTTATTTTATTGTTACAGAAATTTTAAACAGAAATTTTAAACTTGTGTCAGTTTACATTTATAATTTTTAAAATCTGTTTTGTACAGATTTTGTAAACTCTTAGATTTTTTTTAAAAATCTCTTTATATAAGCTTTTTTATTAAAAAAAAATTGTATTCTGTTTTGTACGGAATTTTTATAATAATATTATAAACAGTTTGACACAGATTTTTCTTAATTTAGACTAGCAATAACTAGTGTTTAATATTTTAGTTTAATTCTGTGTTATATAATTCTATATATTATTTAGAATTCTTGTTAGAATTCATGTTAGAATTGAGTTAGTCTTAATTATATTTGGAGGAAATTGGTATATATAATTTTGTATTCTGTTTTGATAATTTCATTACAAATGAATACTATCATTGATAAAAATTCTGTTTTTGTAAGAGAAATGGAATCAGAAAATACAATCATAGTTCCACCACCTACCGTGAACATTCCACCTACCATGAATGTGACACATGCACCTGTTGTTTTGCCCCATAACCATGCCACATGGGGAGAAATCGAAAAAATTTATCGGGACTGATTTCAAACGTTGGCAAGGACAAATGTACTTTTACCTCACAACCTTCCAATTGGCAAGGTTCGTGTATGAGGATTTTCCACCTTTGAAAGAAGGAGATGAAACTGAAAAAGTTGCTGTTGTTGAAGCATGCAAATATTCTGATTATCTATGCCATAACTTCATCTTGACATACTTGAACCAGACGTTGTATCACGTGTACAACAGTAGGAAAACCGCAAAAGAATTATGAAATTCTTTGGAGAAGAAGTACAAAACTGAAGACGTTGGTATGAAGAAATTCATCAAGGGCCGTTTTCTAGATTTCAAAATGGTTGACTCCAAGTCGGTTATTGCACAAGTTCAAGAACTTCAGGTTATTCTTCATGATATTCATGCTGAAGGAATGTCAGCCAGTGACACTTTTTAAGTGGCAGCGATAATTGAAAAATTGCCTTCATCTTGGAATTTGTTCAAAAATTATCTCAAGCACAAACGCAAGGAGATGAATGTTGAAGAACTGGTAGTGCGAATGCGGATTGAAGAAGACAATCATGAATCTAAAAATAAAAGTGGGAAAAACATCATGGAGTCCAAAGATCATGTGGTTGAAGGTCCTAAATCCAAACGCCAGTGTGATGGGGAAGGAAAATCTAAGCAAAGAAAGAAGTTCAAAGGCAAATGCTACAATTGCGGCAAGTCAGGACACCGCTCAAGCGAGTGTCGCAAACCAAAGAACACGAAAAAGAAAAATGCTCATGAAAATGTGACGGAAGGTGAGAACATTTCCGATGGTATCGCAGATATGAATCTTTCTGATGTTGTCTCTGAATGCAATTTGGTAGAAAATACCAAGGAATGGTGGGTGGATACTGGGGCTACACGCCACATTAGTGCAAACAAATGAATGTTCACTAATTATAAGACTTTGAAAAATGAGGAGACTCTCTTTATGGGTGATAACTTGCTTTTTTGGGTGATGTCGTCGTTGAAAGCCAAGTTAGTCAAAATCCTCAAATACCTACAAAATATAACAGCTAAAGTGTAGAGGTAAGTAAGGGTATCAATCCACTTCCTAGGGAGTAAGCTAGAGTCAAATTCAATTGTAATTCACTTTTTATTTTCTTTTTGTGCTTTTTCACTTTTCTAATTTTTTTAGCTTTTTCAATATTAAAACAATAGGGTGAGGTGATAATTTAAACTAAACTAAACTAAAATGTGAGATGAAAATAACTAACTAGAAAGTTACTAAAATGAAAAATAAAGTATAAACTGAAATAAGAGATAAAGTGAGGTAAATAATTGTGAGAACAATCAAGGAATGAGATTACACCACAAATTTTAGTCATTTTAATTAATTAATTTAATTATTTGAATTCTCCCAAATTAATATCAAAATTACAAACCAACTCTCGTTGCAAGTATAATTATAATAGTAATCTTTTAGAAGATTAAGTTTAACACCCCACAACTCTAGAAAAATAGATCTACACTCCTTTTAATTAATCACCTGCTAGGATCGATCAATTCAAATTTATGTAAATCTTAGAAAATAAATTTAGAGTTGAAATTCGAGTTATAATACCCCACTTAAGAAACCCCTATCTCTAGTTCGAATCTAAAATGGGTATTATAATTAGAATTTCGATTTTCTCTCGAAAATCATTTACCCTCTCTCTAGGCGTAATTTAAGGGTGAGGGATTAAAATTAACATTCAAAGGGACTTTTCAAGTAATTAAACTAATTAAAATAAAATAACATCAAATAAGGGTTTTACTCCAACCCTTGAAAGGGAATTCAGCCTAACATGATATGAAATATGACAAATTAATAATCAAGGCTACTAAAATAAAAGAGAAGAGAATAGAACAAGCAAACCAAATCTCTTTGAGAAGGTTGAACTCTACTCTTCCAAATTGAAGCATACAATCCCTCCAATTGAGCATCCAAATGATTTGAAATTAAATAATCACTCAATTAACTCTCTTACAATATTTAATCTCACAAATATCTAAAAAAAAATAAAAAGAATAAAATAAACTATTTACAAATATTTCTACCTAATTTATTCTAACCTAACTCTCTACTTTTCTTTAGAATTTTATCTCTATTTGATGATGAGTTCCCAAATGGTGTCTTGAGTCTTCTTTTATAGTAGATGCATGGCACACATGGGACTAAAGGGTGTTTTGGGTAGACAAAGGTGCAAGAGGGTGTGTAAGGTATTGGGTGAGGGTTTATTTAGGAATTTAATGGAGGGTGCATGTGATTTGGGTGTGAGGTCATGATAGTGGGAGAATGAGGGTATCAAATCTGACATGGTTAATGGGGGTAATTTTGGAAAAGGGGTAAAAGGTTTAATTGGCATGTGGGGTTTTGTTTTTATTTTTGGTTTGGCTTTGGCAGATCGTGGCTTGAAGATGGGAAATGGGGTAAATGGGTTTTGTGGAGTGGTTATGGTGTTTTAGGAGAGAGAAGGGTGGAAGGTTGAAGATGGAGTGGTGTGAGTTATGGTGTGTGTGGGTGTAGGTTAGTATGGTGGGGATGAGTGTGTGTTTAATTTGGACTCCTAAAAAAAACTAAAACTAAAACTAAAACTATTAAAACTAAAAAACTAAAAATCTAAAAATAAATAAATTCCTACTAAAAATAAAATAAAGGCTCAATAAAAAATAAAACTAAAAGGAAATGAAAATAAAAAATAAAAAAGTAAATCTATTAAATTTAAAAACTAAAGTCCTAAAAAAAGTTAAAATCTAATAAAACTAAATTCCTAAAAACTAATCCTAAAAATTCCAATCCTAATAAAAATAAGATAAAATAAAATAAAAATTAAAACTAAAAACTTAATAAAATCAAAATAAAATTATATTAATAATAAATAAAATATAAAAATAGAAAATAGAACCTAAAAATTCTAAAACAATCCTAAAATTAAAATGACTCAAACTAAAAATCTAAAAAATAATAAAAGGGCACAAACTAACATACACGGGTTTCGGGATAGGTTTAGGCTCAGTTTCAAGTAGGCTAGGATATAGGACAAGGGTATTTAGAACCATTTTAACTGAAAATTGTCTGAAAATATAGCTTTTGATTGCGCAACTGCAATTAAGCCTACATATTGAACAATTAAGCGCATAAGACCCATATTATCGAGAATTAACAACTAAAGTAAGTCTATTTGGGGTATAAATTGTACAGTTTTGGGTGCTTATCACCCCCCAAATAGAGCGTTGCTAGTCCTCAAGCAATAAGAAAGAGAGAAAGAGACAGATAAGAAACAAAAGTGTACCACTTTCGCGGGCACTTGCGATTTCACTTAGCATGTGCAACAAGCCTTTAAACCTATAGGTTGCCCTACAGGACGAGTTGTGTCTTGTGAGGGTTTGTAGGGAGTATACCCACAAAATTATTATTTACAAAAATTTATTGAAAGGCCGTCAATCTCTTATTAGACATTTAATAATCGCACAATCCATCACATGAGAAAATGATTTTCAAAAATACAAGCTAGAATGTGTAAAAAGATTAAGCTAAGTAAATACTCAAGGCACATCCTTCCTAGAACTCAACGTATGTAGTGTGAATCAGTCAAAACGGGTCGAGTATCACAAGAGTAATTCCTAGATTGCCTTTTTGGAATTAACGCTTCAACTTTAAATCTCACTGGATATAGCTCTCTCAAACGAACTCTCGAGATATGGGTCAGTGTATTGCTCTTGTGTGTGAGAAGGTGAGTAAATGTAAGCAAGTTCAAACGTCTCACACACACATAAGAAAGAACGTACAATTAGAAAGAAAATTGATCTCATGAAAGAATGATAATCACTATAGCGAGAACGTCGAGTTATTCACCACGTCGACTTTCATTTGCCCGAATACCTAGGGAAAAATATGGATGATTGGGTAAGGGGAAAATGAAATGGGAAGGATGGTATGAGGTGTGGTATGATGGATGTGTGATGTATGGATGTGGTATGTAGGATATAATGGTTGGATGGTGGATATGCGATGTGAGAGAGTGTATAGAACTTTTAGGCACAAATGTCTTTATTACTAACTACAAACTCTTTTTCTTTTCTTTTCTCTTTTTTTTCGATTTTTCTTTTCTTTTCTTTTCTCTTTTTTTTTTCTTTTTTCTTTTCTTTTTTCTATTTTTCCTATTTTTGCTATTTTTTTTCCCTCTTTTTTTTTCTTTTTGTTTTTCTCTCACTTTTCAAACAAACAATGAAGACATTTAACATTTGAAATCACACTTTTTTATTTGAAAATGATGATGGATGATATAAATGGAGGTGATAGGTGATGATGTGGGAAAATATATGGAAATGTAATGGGGATGATAAATGGAAAGGTGGAAGGTGTATGTATGAAAATCTAGTATTCGGGACAAATTTCAAGACACGTGTTTCTTACAACTCGAAAAAATATCATTCTTAGTGATCAAGCCAAAAATGAAGAATAATGAGATCATACAACAATTTAAGTGCGAACCCAAACGAAGTTGAATCAACTTGTGACTCGGAGATTGCGTAAGACACTCTGAAAGGGTGAAAGGCACAAATCTCACAAGCTAAAGTCTCTACTAGTGATCCTTAAGGTTCTCTCTACAATTGTAGTACTCCTCAACTCTAAACCGTATTGACATGATAAGTGCGCAAATTTTGTTGAGTCTAGAAATTCATGGTGCAACATGCCTTGTTACGTATTACATAAGTTATTTAGAAAAAATATTCTCTATCTTGATTCCTAGACTTTTGAAAGACGGATGATTGAAAATTCACATCAATGAGTGAAATGAGAGAAACTGCACGAAATTTTAAAAATCAGGTTTAAAACTGAAAATTTTTCAAAAGAGGCACAATTTTGATAAAATTCCCCACCCCCAAATAAAATGGAATATCGTCCTCGATGATAGGTAAAATGATTTTTAAAATTGAGAGCATAAGGTAGGAAAAAGATTACTAGAATGAACCGCTAAGGAAGTGGACAGATGAAGCCAAGAATAAACCCGAGTGAGTGATAAGAAAAAAAAACGTGTACAAGTCTATAAGCATGGTAAAACATAGGGTGATGTGAAACACCACCCCAAACAAGACGAGACTAGTACAAGAAACGTGGGCTGCCTCCCGGTAGCGCTAAGTTTAATGTCTTCAGCCAGACCGATGTGATTTCACCCTAAGGATAAGATCTATGATGGCGCGGGGTGGCAGAAAAATTGGGGTGATGAGTATCATCCCCAAACAAGACTGAAGCATCAGTCTTGTTGGAAACAAGCTAAAGTGGACAATGCACTTGTATAGAAAAATGCATCACGCGATGCAAAGCATCGATGGACCAAGGGCGGGTGGGAAAAAGGGTTAAGGTGAGGGGGAAAGGTAGCTGTCTCGGGCCTTATTGAGCCGGAAGGTAAGGGCAACTAGGGCCTTATAAGCATGGTGCTCAAGTTGGATGAGAAGGCAAAAGGGTTTGGTAAGTGGAATGGGATGGGACTCATAGAAATTACACGACCGTTCTATGAATGGGTGATGATAATAGTCGCGCCGTGACACACCAGGGAGCTGTTGAGAAGAAAAATCAACACCACAAGGAAGTGGTGTGCATGGAGGAACAAACTCGGTGTCACGGTGGAGAGTAGCACCATAAATACTCTCATAGGTGGTGGAGGATGGTTTAAGGTGAGGATCTAAAAATGTGGATGGAAACATGAACTGTGTAAAATCAAGATCCAAACTAGGTGGTGGGGTGGAAGGGACAATGGGTGGGGTAAATGGTGTATCGGGTGGGATAAATGGTGGAGGAAGATGATCCAACTCAAGAGTGGGAGACACACACTCATTGTGAGGAGTAAAGGAATACTCACAAGGGAGTGTAGTTTCTAAAGATGGAGTGATCAACTTCTCCATAAGAGTAACATCAGTGAATATGGTAGGTGGGTAAGATGAGGCACCAAGATTAGAGATAGAGGAATCACTAGAAATATCAGGCTCAAAGGGAGCCATGCATGGTGGGATATCATCCATATTCGAATAGGTAGGAACTATCACGGATTCTATCTCGGGAAATTGGTGAACACTCGTAGCTGGAGCTAACCTAGGATAAATTGGTTCCTCGGGAACACAAAGGTGGAACTCGATAGGTGTAGACTTGGGCATTCTTTTGAATTCGATGGGAAAAGGCATAGGAACCTCAAAGTGGGGTACATTTGGACATGGTGAGATTGGATCAGACTCACTAATGAAAGATAAGTCAACATAATTGTTGACTTGGGACCCGGACCATGGAATGGTCTCAACTTCGAGATTCTCGGGGTGGTAGGGTTGGTCACATTCAAAATTCGTGTCATAAGAGGACACATCATCATCACACTCGGTGGCAACGATGGGTGGGGCCATGGGAATATCCGACTCGCGTGCACACTCCAATTTATTTAACCTTTGGTCAAGCCTTTGGAGAGCTTGAGTTTGAATTGCTTGCTCTTGCTCAAGTATGAACTTTTGCAAGAGGGTTTCGAGAGTGGAGGTGGATGATAGTGGTGGTGGAGTGGCGGGTGGTGGTGGTGGGTGAGGTGGACACAACTCGCTATAATCGGGTCTATATGGAGAATACTCATATGAAGTGTGTGGGGTGGGGCCAAGTTCATCATACACGAAAGGATTGCTTTAGTGATGGACAAATGGTTGATACTCATGGGGTGCATAGTGAGGGAACTAATCGTGAGAAGGTGCACAAGGTTTCCATGACGACTGTTGGAACGTGTGAGGATCCAAAACATCGGGTTGGGATTTGCATTGCGTGGAAGGGTGATCAGACCTCCACGAATAGCTCGAGTGCTCACACAACTCGAGATTAGGTATAGCGGGGTAGTAGGCTGAGGTGGGTTACGAAACAGTGTCATATGGATACACACGTTCCACGGTGGATTCAAATGGATATGTAATGTAAGGGCAGTCATGGGACATGTGATCGGCATAATAACAGTGGATGCACAACAAAGGATGAGACACGTCGACACTTGACACCGAGGGTAATGGAATAGGTGGTGCGTGCATAGATGGGCCAAGAGTACCGACAGTACTCGTGAGAGAGGTGAAAACACTCAAAATCTCATAAAGTGACGGCGCGGAATCACGCTCACATGTGTCACGTGTCAATGGAAAATGACCAAAGTAGTCCCGTAAAGGACGTTCTTCGGCCATGAGGAGAGAAATATATATATATATATATATTTTTTTTTTTGATTTTTAAATTTTTTCAAAATGAAAGAAAATATTTTTGGATTTTTCTCAAGTGAAAGAAAGAAAATATTTTTGGATTTTTTTATAAAAATGAAAGAAAATATTTTTGGATTTTTTTTTTGGCAGAAAAGGTGGGGAAAATAGATGGACTTAGAATTTTGGACGAACCAATTAAAATTGACTACCAAAAAAATGAATTGGACACACACACACAAGTCAAGGATAAATCCTAACTAGCATATAACCAATTTTTATCTTTAAATTTAGTGAAAGGGTAGTCAAATTTTAATTAAATCTGCGGGCGATAAAAAAATCACGGAATAGTATGAGTGATCGCCTTTGCAAAATATTCTCCTATTGGGCTACCTACTTGATTGATTTTAAATTTAATGATGGCTAGGGTAGCATACAAATGGTAAGCGAGTGAGTCGGGAGATGAAATCCCTTCTCGTGAGTGACCAGGTGTAGGTATTAGTAATTTAATTCATCACACCATTCAAAAAATAAATACGAGAATAAAATCACACAAGAGCACACAAGAACACACAAAAGAATTGACTCGCTAACAGGAGAGGCGCGAGGGTGTAAGAAATGTACCTCCCACGTTTTTTAGGCCGTGGGGTGCCGAAAAATTTAAGTCGACCGGGGGGAGATTACGTCAATCTCAGTCGGCCCCGGGAGTCCTACCGACCCAAGGTAGAGAGGCTTCTAAATCCTTGCCTTTGGACACTCTCTCTCTACCTTGCCCGGTTTCCCTATCACGCTTGTCTTCGATTATTACAATTTTTAAAATGAAAAATAAAATAAAGGTGTCTCTATGCACCACAATACAAGCCAAGAATATAAATCCTAATACAATCCTTCTAAAATAAAGAAAAATGGTACTAATAAAAAAAATGCGAAATATAAATGAAATACAAAATTGAATCCGCTCCGAGCTTCACAATCCCAAGAATGACAACGACGCCATTTGATAAAAAGACTTTTGTGTGTATTTCACGCTCCCCGGCAACGACTCCATTTGATAACTTTTCTTTTACGTAGTGGTCGTTGAAAGACAAGTTAGTCAAAATTCTCAAATACCTACAAAATATAACAACTAAAGTGTAGAGGTAAGTAAGGGTATCAATCCACTTCCTAGGGAGTAAGCTAGAGACAAATTCAATTGTAATTCACTTTTTATTTTCTTTTTGTGCTTTTTCACTTTTCTAATTTTTTTAGCTTTTTCAATATTAAAACAATAGGGTGAGGTGATGATTTAAACTAAACTAAACTAAAATGTGAGATGAAAATAACTAACTAGAAAGTTACTGAAATGAAAAATAAAGTCTAAACTTAAATAAGAGATAAAGTGAGGTAAATAATTGTGAGAACAATCAAGGAATGGGATTACACTACAAATTTTAGTCATTCTAATTAATTAATTTAATTATTTGAATTCTCCCAAATTAATATTAAAATTACAAACCAACTCTCGTTGCAAGTGTAATTATAATAGTAATCTTTTAGAAAATTAAGTTTAACACCCCACAACTCTAGAAAAATAGATCTACACTCCTTTTAATTAATCACCTGCTAGGATCGATCAATTAAAGTTTATGTAATTCTTAGAAAATAAATTTAGAGTTGAAATTCGAGTTATAATACCCCACTTAAGAAACCCATATCTCTAGTTCGAATCTAAAATGGGTATTATAATTAGAATTTCGATTTTCTCTCGAAAATCATTTACCCTCTCTCTAGGCGTAATTTAAGGGTGAGGGATTAAAATTAACATTCAAAGGGACTTTTCAAGTAATTAAACTAATTAAAATAAAATAACATCAAATAAGGGTTTTACTCCAACCCTTGAAAGGGAATTCAGCCTAACATGATATGAAATATGACAAATTAATAATCAAGGCTACTAAAATAAAAGAGAAGAGAATAGAACAAGCAAACCAAATCTCTTTGAGAAAGTTGAACTCTACTCTTCCAAATTGAAGCATACAATCCCTCCAATTGAGCATCCAAATGATTTGAAATTAAATAATCACTCAATTAACTCTCTTACAATATTTAATCTCACAAATATCTAAAAAAAAATAAAAAGAATAAAATAAACTATTTACAAATATTTCTACCTAATTTATTCTAACCTAACTCTCTACTTTTCTTTAGAATTTTATCTCTATTTAATGATGAGTTCCCAAATGGTGTCTTGAGTCTTCTTTTATAGTAGATGCATGGCACACATGGGACTAAGGGGTGTTTTGGGTAGACAAAGGTGAAAGAGGGTGTGTAAGGTATTGGGTGAGGGTTTATTTAGGAATTTAATGGAGGGTGCATGTGATTTGGGTGTGAGGTCATGATAGTGGGAGAATGAGGGTATAAAATCTGACATGGTTAATGGGGGTAATTTTGGAAAAGGGGTAAAAGGTTTAATTGGCATGTGGTGTTTTGTTTTTATTTTTGGTTTGGCTTTGGCAGATCGTGGCTTGAAGATGGGAAATGGGGTAAATGGGTTTTGTGCAGTGGTTATGGTGTTTTAGGAGAGAGAAGGGTGGAAGGTTGAAGATGGAGTGGTGTGAGTTATGGTGTGTGTGGGTGTAGGTTAGTATGGTGGGGATGAGGGTGTGTTTGTGTTTATGTGTGTGTGTTTAATTTGGACTCCTAAAAAAAATCTAAAACTAAAATTAAAACTAAAACTAAAACTATTAAAACTAGAAAACTAAAAATCTAAAAATAAATAAATTCCTACTAAAAATAAAATATAGACTCCATAAAAAATAAAACTAAAAGGAAATGAAAATAAAAAATAAAAAAGTAAATCTATTAAATTTAAAAACTAAAGTCCTAAAAAAAATTAAAATCTAATAAAACTAAATTCCTAAAAACTAATCCTAAAAATTCCAATCCTAATAAAAATAAGATAAAATAAAATAAAAATTCAAACTAAAAACTTAATAAAATCAAAATAAAATTATATTAATAATAAATAAAATATAAAAATAGAAAATAGAACCTTAAAATTCTAAAACAATCCTAAAATTAAAATGACTCAAACTAAAAGTCTAAAAAATAATAAAAGGGCACAAACTAACACACACGGTTTCGGGGTAGGTTTAGGCTCAGTTTCGGGTAGGCTAGGATACAGGACAAGGGTATTTAGCACCATTTTAACTGCAAATTGTCTGAAAATATAGCTTTTGATACCGCAACTGCAATTAAGCTTGCACATTGAATAATTAAGCGCATAAGACCCATATTGTCGAGAATTAGCAATTAAAGTACGTCTATTTGGGGAATAAATTGTACAGTTTTGGGTGCTTATGAATGGGAAACTCTTTGAGTTCTAAGGTCGTGGGATAAGGAAAGATTATTCTGAAGAAGACTTTGGAAAATGAGCTTACTCTTAACAATGTGTTGCACGTGCCTGCCATTTGTAAGAATCTGATTTTTGGATCTCTTCTAAGCAAGAATGGGTTTAAACTTGTGTTTGTTTCTGATAAGTTTGTGTTGTCTAAAAATAAAGTGTATGTGGGAAAGGGCTACCTGTCTGAGGGGCTCTTTAAAATTAATGTAATGACATTGATGCCTAAGGCATCCCTTATGAATGAAATTTCTCGTTCTACTTATATGATTGAGTCATCTAATATTTGACATGCTAGATTAGGACATGTTAATTTTGATACCTTGCATAGATTAATTAACTTGGAATTTATGCCAAAATTTAATATTGATAAAAATCATAAATGTGATATTTGTGTGGAATCAAAATTAGCTAGATTACCTTTTCATTCTAAGATAACCGAACCACTAGAATTAATTCACATAGATATTTATGATTTAAAATTTGTACAAACTAGAGTTGGGAAAAGTATTTTATTACTTTTATTGACGATTGCACAAAATATTGCTATGTGTATTTATTACATAGTAAAGATGAGGCTATTAATTCATTTAAACAATATAAGAATGAAGTTGAGAATCAATTAAGCAAAAAGATAAAGGCTATTAGGAGTGATAGAGGAGGTGAATATGAATATCCGTTTGAGGAATTTTGTTTCGAAAATGGAATTTTTCATCAAACCACTGCTCCTTATTCTCCTCAATCAAATGACATTGCTGAACGCAAAAACCGTACATTGAAGGAAATGATGAACTCTATATTAATAAGTTCAGGAGATCCAAAGAACTTATGGGGGAAGCCTTATTATCTGCTAATTATATTCTTAACAAAGTACCACACAAGAAAACTTATAAAACACCTTATGAGTTATGAAAAGTTCGAAGACCTTGCTATAAATATTTACGAGTGCGGGGGTGTTTAGCTAAGGTAATGGTTCCTAAACCTAAGAAGGTAAAAATAGGGCTAAAGACCGTTGACGGTGTATTCAATGGTTATTCTACTAATAGCAGTGCATATCGTTTTTTAGTTTGTAAATATGAGATTTTGGATTTTCATGTAAATACAGTTATTGAATCGAGGGACGCTTTATTTTTTGAAAATGAATTCCCGTATAACATGACCCAAGAATCTTATCCTTATAAAAGGAAAAATCAAGCTACTACAAGTGGTACTCATCAATCTATTAAACCAATCGAATATGAACCAAGACGTAGTAAAATAGCAAGAACCTCGATTTCTTTCGGTCCGGATTTTTTTAACATATCTTCTAGAAAATGAACCTCAATCGTATAAATAAGCCATATCCTTACCTAGGGGTGCAACCGGTACGAGTTTTTACCTTACCATACCGTTTTGGTCCAGAAAAAAATGGTTTTGGTTTCATATTATGAAATACCGAAAACTGATTTTATCGAAATCGAAAATACCGTAAAAAATTTGGTTGGTTTGGTTTTTAGATGCAAAAAACCAATTTATCGAATTTATCGTACCGATATCGTACCAAAATCATCGTACTGAAATATCGTACCAAACTTACCGTATATTACCGTACCAATTACATAATGAAAATTGTATTTTGAAATAAATGCACGCCGCCTTTCGAAACCCAACATAACCTTAAGTTAGGCGTTCTTATTTTCTCTTCTCTCTCTCTATGGCCGACCGCTCATTCTCCTACCTTCCCTCACTCTCCTCTGACTCATTCTTCCTTTCCCCCATCTCGGCTCCGGCAACAAACCCACCCTTCCACTTTTGCTGATTTGATTTTTGTTTGGATCTGAGTCTATTGATCAAGGAGGCTCATCATCTCGGCTCACTCTCCTCCGGTACCGGCTCCCTCATCTCATCACACTCTACTTCGGCTCCGGTAGAGGCAAAATGATAATTTTTATCTCATCTCACTCCCATCCATCTCCGACAGAGGTAAACCGATCATTTTAGTCTCGTCTCACTCTCCTCCGGATCCGGCAAAGGAAAATCGGTTAGTTTGGTCTCGTATCTGTTTAAATCTGTTGTTCCAAATACTACAAATGTTGTGTATGTTTCTAATTTTTCCAAACAACTAGAAATGCTAGAAATTGTAATAGCTAGAAATGCTAGAAATTGTAACAGCTAGATAAATCGATTTGAAATTCTGGTATTTACCGAGATTTACCAAATGCATAAACCGATTTGAAATTCTGGTATTTATCGAGAAAAAACCGAATTGAAACCAAAATTACTGAAACCAAAAAAACCCAAAAATATCGAAAAAATAGAAAAACCGGTCGGTTTGGTTTTGGTTTTTGTTTTGATGTACCGGTCGGTAAATTGGTACGGTACGGTTTTAACATATAGAATGTGGTTTTAGTATTGGTAAGGGGTCGTTACCGACCATACCGTACCGGTTGCACCCAACCTCAATCGTATAAATAAGCCATATCCTTACCCGATGCTATTAATTGGAAAGAAGAAATTAATAGTGAAATTGAATCCATATTACAAAATCATACATTGGAACTAATGGATCTTCCACCAGGTTCAAAACCGTTAGGCCATAAATTGATCTTCAAAAAGAAGTTGAAGGTCAATGGATCAACTGATAAATATAAAGCTAGACTTGTAGCTAAAGGCTATAGATAAAAGGAAGGGTTGGATTACTTCGACACATATTCATCGGTAATAAGAATTACATCTATTCGGATGTTAATAACAATAGCTGCTATTAATGGACTTTAAATACATCAAATGGATGTAAAAATTGCATTCTTAAATGGTGAACTTGATGAGGAAATTTATATGGAGCAACCTAAAGGGTTTAAGGCTGCTGGACAAGAAGGAAAAGTATGTAGGCTTGTTAAATCACTCTACGGATTGAAACAAGCACCCAAGCAATGGCATGAAAAATTTGATAATGCAATGTTATCAAACGACTTTAAAATTAATGAATGCGAAAAATGTGTTCATTTTAAATATATTCAAAATCGATATGTCATTGTATACCTCTATGTTGATGATATGCTTATCATGGGTAGTACCATGGAAATTGTCAAAACTACAAAACAAATGCTGATTAGTAGATTTGA
Organism: Sambucus nigra; assembly: GCA_949130495.1. Taxonomy (NCBI): domain Eukaryota; kingdom Viridiplantae; phylum Streptophyta; class Magnoliopsida; order Dipsacales; family Adoxaceae; genus Sambucus; species Sambucus nigra. The sequence continues at coordinate 751,646,745 of OX422208.1, forward strand.
TATGAAAGATATGGGTATCGCCGATGTTATATTAGGAATTAAAATTTCTAACACATTGGATGGAATTAAATTATCTCAATCTCATTACACAGAGAAAGTACTTGAAAAATTCAAGAAGTATGATATCAGTCCTACCAAGACACCTGTAGATGTAAATTTACATATAGGAAGAAATAATGGTGAAAGCATATCTCAACTAGAGTACTCTCGTATTGTCGGCAGTTTAATATATATTATGGACTCTATATGACCAAACATAGCATACTCAATAAGTAAGCTAAGTCGAGTTACAAGTATCCAGGGAGAGATCACTGAAAGACAATATTGAGAGTTTTGGATTATTTGAAACATACTCAATACTATGAACTACACTACTCAAAATATCCAGCTGTTCTTGAAGGACATTACGATGCAAATTGGATATCCGATATAAAAAACTCCAAGTCTACGAGTGGGTATGTGTTTACCCTAGGAAGTGCAGCCGCATATTGGAAATCCTCAGAACAAATGTGCATTGCTAGATCGACAATGCAATCTGAATTCATTGCACTAGACAAAGCTGGAGAAGAAGTTGAATGGCTTTGAAATTTCTTAAAGGATGTTCCAAATTGGTCGAAACCTGTGCCCGCAATATGTGTACATTGCGATAGTCAATCAATAATTGGAAGGGCACAGAATCACACGTATAACGAAAAGTCATGACATATTCATCGTCGACACAATCTCGTTAGACAACTTCTCTCAAACGGAATTATCTAAATTGACTATGTATAGTGAAAAGATAATATAGTAGATCCACTAACTAAAGGTTTAAATCGAGAGCAAGTTGAAAGATCATCGAGAGGAATGGGTCTAAAGCCTATAAATAAATAAGAATCAATATAATGGCAACCCAACCTAACTGACTGGAGATCCCAAGATCTAGGTTCAGTGGGAAAACCGAACTATATTTTATTCAGTAAGCATTGGAGGATATTTAATCCTATCCATTCCAAAGATTAGACAGTGCACATCTGTCTCAAAATTAGGATAGGTTATACTTTTAATGACATCCATATCTTAGTATGTCTAAGTGGGGTATTGCAGGATACTCTTTATGGAAGTCACCTACATGAGTAAGAAGGGGGCCACTTCTATGAGAATTATGAAAGCACATTCTCTAAATTACTTACAGAACCAAGTGGTGTTCATGGCCAAAATGAACACAAATGTGAGAAGAAACCGTGTTGAAGAATTATTATGTGAATACTATTGTCTAGGCTTACATAAACAGTTGACAGTTCAAGGACGTGAAGTCTACTGATTAACCAAGTAAATCCGATGGTATATCACTAAGGAAAGTTGGCCACTAGGCTACTTCTCCCGATGCAATAAATCTTGTGTTTTTAGTCAACCTGTGTCTGCATCTACATCAGTATCTTTTTATTTTTATTTATAACGTTATATCATTTCTGTGGGGGATTATTGGAAAAAATTGGACTTAAATGACTTAAAAGCTGTCCAGATTTTTCTGAACAAAATTTTGAGCAACTTTGAGATTTAGGTGGGATCCACACCACGATAATTATGGGACCATATACGAGCGCGTTCTTCTTCTCTAGGAGATTAACATAGTATATTCACATGTCCGATTTCAATAAGTAATGAATGATAAATATGTCCCAAAAGAGACTCACAAAGTAATGAAAATTAATGAATTGGGTATGTTTTAACTCTTGTCCCACATTGGAAGAGTAGTGGAAAAATGATGAGTTAATAAAACCCAAATGATTAACTTAAGTGAATCTAGCTAAGAAAACATAAATCTACAACACTTACCAATTTAAAAATAAATCACAAGATTAACACAAGTTTATGTGAGGTGTGTGAAATTAAATGTGTTCAAACATATACATTTTAGAGTGCGATATATTTTATGAGGAAAATCACCCACCTAGGAGTAAATAACCTCGACGCACTCATAATTTCCATTTCTACTTGAAAAGAAATTTCACAAAAGACAAGAAGGTACCTCTCATACAAACACTGTTGCGTAATTACCTATGAACCTTCAAAGTCTCCTCTATAGCAAATGAAAATCCAACCCAAGCTCCATGAAATGAATGAAGAACCCCGATCTTTCTTGTAGTTTCACTACATCTCGATCTTCCCAATAGAAAGAGATGATTCCAATTTTATATCATGGAGTATTAGATCATAGAAATTCTTCAAATACAATTTGAATCGACAAAGCTAGTATAGGATTTGAACCAAATCACTGTCAATTCTCTCTCTAAGAAACTATATCAAATATAGATCTAATCTTTTACAAATTTGTGTTGAACAAGTGAATTTGGAAAAAGAAGCAAAGATAAAATTCCCTCAACCTATAAAATTCTCTCTAAGTTATATCTTAGTTACGAGGTTTTTCGATTATTATAAAATGGACGGAAATTAGACTATTTATAAAAAAATTCTACAATTTGGGTCGTCAAAGTGCATGGTTAGATCTACCCATGCGCACGATTTTGTCTACTGTAGACATCATGGAAACACCATGTACATGGGCTTAAAATGAAGCCGTGTGAACAGAGCTATGCGCACAAGCCTAAAATGAGGTCTTAGGAATGATCATCGCACAATAGCCTTTCAAAAAGCTTTAAGACATAAAATAAAAAAGTAATAATTTCCAAAACAGTTTCAAAAATATTTTAAAATATTCGAGACTATTTAAAAACCACTTAATTCCCTTTTTGTAAAATCCTCACACCTTGTCAAATAAAGTGAGACCTTTAGAATATGTGCACATGTGTATCTAGCCTTGTATAATTCAAAAACATATAAAGGATACAACTTATTCACTTCAAATGAATGTACGACTTCAAAATTCTTCAATGAACATCGATGCATGATCTTAAATCTTTAATCTTTAAGGTTCATTCTGAACCTAAACTAGATCACACGCGTTATACATGTGCTATTGTGTTACGTAAACGAAAGAACCTAGAAGGCCTGTATGTTATAACAATCAACCAAAGATATGTACAAGTTCAATTATACATGTTATACATATATATGTAGTTATAACAATCAACTAAAGATATGTAAGCTGAATTATACACGTTATACACGTATACATAATTATAATAATGAACTAAACAGTAATAAGACTATGTTCCATAAAAAAGAAGATAAGTAAAGTTACCTGAATTAAGAAAGCACCTATAATCAGTTGAACTTCAGTTATTGTTCTCCAATTGCACTCACACATGAAACAAGGAGAAAACACATGCAACTATATGTATGTGTGCATGTGTCGGCATGTGCGTGTATGTGTATTTGTTATATATACGCATATACATGTATGTGTTATACGTGTGCATATACGTATATGTGCTATACATATGCGTGTATGTGTATGTGTTATACATGTCTTTAGTGTGTGTATGTGTTATACATGTGCGCCTGTGCTATATATGTACGCGTGTGTAATTTTATTATAAATCTGCACGTGTATATGTGTGTTATACATGTGCACCTGTGTGTGTTATACATGTGCTCTCATGTGTGTTATACCTATGAATTTGTGTGTATAATACCTGTGCGTGTGTGTATAATACATCTCACCCTTTCTCTAAACCACTAATTCATACTCACAACACAAAGACAAATTATTCAGATAATTTTGTGTGGTGTCATCGTGTTGTTGCATCGTGTTATCGTGTCATTTACCACTAGCTTGTTTGATATCTAGCAATTAAAATACACACACATGTGATTTAAAAATTGCACACACATATAACAAACACATGTGTAATTCCTAAAATTCACACATATTTAACAAAATACACACGCTTATACACACTCACAGACACCTATATATTTAAATACATACACTTATATAATATAAATTTGTGGTATCTCACTCTTCTCCCTATTTATTTTATTATTTATGCATAGTTAGTTAGCTTAATTATTAATATTAGCCAGATGGCATATGCCTTATCCGCCAACCCTGATTTTCACCATCAACACCAACTGTGTGATAACCACAATGATACCAACTTCACATGCAATTAACTTTATTCTTGCATGCAAAGCCAAAAAATCCATATTGAACATGATTTCCTGTTTTCAATCTCGAACTCTTTAAACACCCAATTCAATAAATTTAATGTATAAGAGAAATGGAAAAACAATGATAAGAACACCTTGATCACATAAATTCAGATACGTACATACCATTGTTTACAACCCTAGATCAAATAAATTAAATTCGATGTTTTTATATAAATAATAAGGAAGTGCCCAAAAGCACAAAATGAAAGAAATACCTAATTTTTTTGGTCCCGTGTTCAACTACAAGCCCATAATTGGAACCAAACATATTGAATACCTAATTATATAAATGAACCAAGTAAAAGCCAAATCTCTAAATTCGAGGGAGAACAATATCTTCTACACTCACTAAGATTTTTATAAATTTCTCAGATGATAAGAGATTGTAGCATATATAAAATTACTAATAATACCAATTAATGAATCAGATGTACATTATGTAAATACATTAATCTAATCAAAATGACCAAACAAGCAAGAACTTTAATCGAATTTCCAAAAACAAAATACAAATACATTGTTTAACTATAAAAATATCAAAAAGATTAGAAATTAATGTCATGTAATAAAACCCTATCTAAAAATGTACATATAATAAAACATAATTTTTTTAGCCACTTATTTATATAATTACTACGATGTGAGGATAAATAGTTAAGGCCGAAGAGGGAGAGTACCTACGATAGAGGGGCGGTGGCCGGAGGAGAGAGAGTCCGTGGTAGTGGCTGAAGGAGAGAGAGGTAACATGGAGGGGTTAGAGAGAGATTGTGTGTGTGTGAAATGAAAAAAGTAATTAGGAGTATTTATATGTACTGGGTCTAGTCACGGTCTTGGGCCGTGACCCCAGGATGTGACCATTTATTTTTATTACACAACACAAAACTAGTCACGGTTTAAGACCATGACTAGGTTGGTGACGTGTAAAAAATAAATGATCACGTCTTGGGGCTATGGCTTACGACCATGACCAGCTCCCATGATAATTTCAAAATATTCGCAGCCCATGATTGTGACCCATCTCAAATGAAATCGTAACATTTTTCATGCATACGATCAGTGTCTAGGGTCGTGGCCCAATTTAGCAGGAGTTTTAGCGCCTACTTGGTCACGAGTGTGGTCACGGACCAAGGCCATGACCACAACCATTTAATGTCACCCTTTTTCTTGGTCATGGCTGACACACCACAACCCAGTTACTTATAATTAAGTTTGAAAGTCAAAGTGAGTCAAATCATAATTACCTTAACCAAACCATAAACAAGAGTATCCTTTTTTCAGTTATTAACATGAATCAATAAAACTAAAACTTTTCACAATTTTTGAGGTAATTATGCTTATTCAAATTTACTGAAAAGATAACTAAGATTAAATTATCCCTTTTACATTTGAACAAAATCATGTTTTTATGCATCACTTGCTAACCCCACCGACCTTCTAGATTCGGCAGTGATAACACATTACCTGAAAAACATAAACATAGGAACCGTGAGCAAAATAGCACAACAAATGCATCACTACTACACTATTGCATAAAATTAAATGCAATAAATCCTATCCCCGTGATGCTATATGCATACTTATCTGGATCATTCATAAAGAATAACCAATTATATACTTATCCGGCTCATTCATAAAGAATGACCAACTTATTCAAATCATGATTCACATATCCTGTCTTCAATAGACAATTCTCCCTCATTCCGGGTCGGGGAGTAACCTACCATCTCGATAAATCGAAATGAACAGTTTCATATTCATAACATTATGATCATATACATAATCATACATAAATATGTCTTACTAGTGAGTAATATTATGAGCTTATCCATAGCCATGTATAAATGCATCTTACCAGTGACTACACTCACCTTGGCTACTTAATGGGTTTTCCCCTTGCCTTTGTTTAGTAGTTTTTCAACCGATTATTCTTCCCTTTCTATCATTCTTACAATATTTCTGTTATCATAATAATATTACCAATCCAAAGAATCACTTAAATGTAATTGAATCCATGAGCATCAAATGATCCCATTCAAATCATTTATCATAAATGAAGTCTCATCCAATTTCATTTTAAGATATTTAACATATCCAATTCATAGTTCAAACATACTTTAATATATTCTTAGAAATCCAATTCTTATCATATTAGGTTCCCAATACAAAAGACGACACATTATTTCAAGTTTTCTAGAGCAAGATATGGCCACTTCTTTATTACAAAGCAAATCGGCACTATAGTCTCCTCTATCGTTTAGTCAACTTCCAAGAATTTTCATAATTTTTCTATATCATAACATTACATGATCTTCCACCCAATTTTAATAAACTTATTAGATAATAAAAAAATTAAATCTTCATAATTTTTAGAGTTCATTTACCATGTCAAGAAAATCGTCAAACACCTGGTATGCATACTAACACTTTCGGGGCAGATTCTATACATGCACTTCAAACTATCTCGCAAGATTCAATTCTTGGTATTTTTACATAATTTTTGGATATACCAGTCATATATAAGTGTAGTTTCATATCCCACTTGAATCAATCGATTCCATTGTGTATTCGCAAAGATACACCAGTTTGATTAACATAATGATTTCTCCCTTAGTTGTATGAATTCAACATGCTTCACACATACAACCTACACATACCCATATAAATACAACAAAATGTATCCCCTTGTCCCCATATATGATCTTCAATATCGTATAAAACAACATATATCATATAAAGAATTGGATTTACAAGTTAAAGCTTACCTAAGCACCCTTGGATACATAAGCTTGTTTATTTCTCGAGTATCTTCCTTAATCCTTCACTAATTCACCCTAACCTCTTTTTCTTTCATGGGAACCTCAACCCACTTGGGATTCTGATGTAGATGGAGAATAAAGGAGATTTTAAGCTATTTAAGTCGACATAAGGGCAGTTCCCCTTGGTCCAATCAAATATGACATGTGGCGCCATATAAGACAAAATATCATTTAAACTTTACCCCATGTTCGTAAAAAAGATGATTTATTTTCACTCGAATGTCTGCTCGATGCACCATTTATTTTGTTACAAAGCTAACTCACATGTCTACAACTATCTAGTTTTCACCTCGAGTCAATTGTTATATTATAATGGTCAAAACTAGTCTCCAACTTGAACATTCCCACCGAAAACTTCAAAATTTTGTGTTTGTAACTAGTTCGATATCTCATGAGTTAATAAGGTAGGATTAGAGTAAAAAAAATAACTTAACATTATATACACCAATAACACGTTATACCCATCCTATAAGGTAAGCATGATTTATCATAATTATATCCGGGTTGTCATAATGAACTTTGTCCTGTGCTTTTGGCTCTGGTCATAGTTTTGGTCCATGACCATCTGGTCACGGTCCCGATCCAGACCCACATGCCGTTACCATTTTCGGTTTCTGGTGTAATGAGACGATGGGATGCTGGGTATACAATATACAACATTAAAATATTTATAGATCCTAGTCCTTAAAATAGAAATTCCATTATAATTTGGAATGTCATGTTCATATGTTAAGAATATATTAATCAAAGGATGGTGTTTGACAAGTATTACGGGAAAAAATATATTCGGGGTTGCCAACATTGATGCTGGCCTCGTTCTCTTACAAAAGTGGTCAGAATATTATGATTTTAAACTTTGGTTTTAGAAAAGTTTCAGATTCATGTTGCATTTCGTCATAGCATTTATTTAACATATGAGTAGGTTTATGGGGGGAGTCCCCCCAATGAGATGGCACTGTTTAGTCTGGTGGAGCTTTATTTGAAAGTGATGAATGGTATGCACAAAGGTTTTTTTTAAGGAAACAACTTTTTTGAAGTATAAACTTCACTCAGTATTTTCCTAATAGAATTAGATATTCAGAGATGCTTGTGGTTTAAGAAAGTTATAAAACCGAATCAATGTTGGATTTTGGGTTGCTTTTCAATGTTCACGGGGACCCCTTTTTATAGGGCCTGAGTCGGGGCCTTTAACCAAATGGTTAAAGGGGGATTTTAACCGAATGATTAAAGTCCTAATGACATGCATGGTAGATTAAAGTGTGTGTGTGTGTGTGGGGGGGGGGGGGGGTACATGCATGGATGGGGTAAAATTTCAAAGATTTTGCAATCATTGCAGATTTTTAACCGTTCGATCAAAAGGATTTGATTGTGCGATCAAAAGTGTTAAAGGGGGACTTTAACTATTCGGCCCCATGTAGTTTTTTCCACCCTTTTGGCTTATTTTTTGAAATTACACTTTGGTATCTAAGAACTTATCAATAGGTAGTTTCAACCCCTTTTGATTTTGTGTACTTTCCTATTTTTAAGTTTTGGGATTTCTAGGGAGTAAAATAGAAGATGGACTAGAGCCCAAATTGGGAATTGTGGCATCCACAAAGGTGGTTGACAAAGAGGGTGCACGTGCGGACACTCTTCATCACAACTAAGATGGACAAAAAAAGTTTACCATATTTAGAATGGATGTATATGTAGGTGGGAATGGGTAGAAAACCTGGAGGAGGAAAATAAGATTATGGGAGACAACTTGGGAGTTTAATTGTTCGGTTAAAGGAGATATAACGTGTAACTGTTCGATTAGTGGGATGTTTAATAATTAAGTTAAACATTTCCAAACTCAAAACATATAAGAGGTTCCCTCCTTAGAAGTTTTTCATAGTTCAACTGCATTCCTTCTTCTATCTTGCTTCTCTCTCTCTCTAAACGTGATTTTCGTACTCACTTGGGAGTTCCTTATTGGGTTTTCTTAGGATTTCTACTCATTATCACTGAGAGCATATTTTGGTTGATGATGTCGAGATTTAGGACATTAACCTAAATTTGGATGAGGGGGTTCCGGGGAGGGTGGTGTGGGATAGGGTTTACATATTGGGACAACGGAGGTGGATTTGTGCCAGCGATGTTTGTCATGGGACCCGTGGGGTACTAGGGCATGTCGCCACATGCTGATGACTGGGATTCGGTAGGATGAGCCCACGGTGCCTGGTTATCGAGTGGTTTATGGTGCTCCTTTGCAGCTAATGAGGAGGATAAGAATATCCTTTTGAGGGAATACGAGTGCCATATGGAACCGGGGTACGCCCTGCAGATGCCCCACGCATATGTTTGTCTTTTCGTTTCTTATTTTTATTATGTTCCATTGCATGTCTAGATTGTTTCTTGTGTTTTTAAAACAATTTCCCTTGCGTTTGGAATAATTGATACTTTCCGAGGGAGAATGAGACTATTATGGTTTTTTTTAAGACAAAACATGATGAACTCACATCGAAACTTCCCTAAAAATAAATAAAAGAGCAAGTGTGATTATAATAAATAATAATAAGAAATGAGAAAAGGGTAAAAAGTGCTATAAAACCTTAAATACTAGTAAAGAAAAAATAAATAAATAAAATTGATGGGATAAATATGTAAGGAAATACCAAAATACATAAGGAAATACCAAAATAACCTAACTTAATAAAATAACTTGAGATAAAGTAAAATAAAATGAGATAACATCCATATAAAAGGCAAATAAAAAAGGGAAATAACTCTTAATGAGGGTATGATGATTATAGATTATTCGAGAAATTCACGTGTCACATGCATACCCTCTAAAGGATATTAATATAGGAGAGTTGTGTGGGTGTTTGGATTACCTCACAATTGTTAACCTTTTTAGTTAATGAGAACCAAAGATGGTAGATTAAGTGTAAACATATATTAATTCAAATAAAGGGAGGGTAAAGCTTATAGGGGTTTAAGATTACCTCTTGACTGGTTAACCTTCTAAGTTAGCAGTAACTAAAGATAGCCAGCTCAAGTGTGAACATATGGTAATTCAAATATAAAGAGGGAGAGAGATCCGAGGGGTTTGGCATTACCTCACGACTACTTAACCTTATTATTTAGCGGGAATATTTTTAGATTAAGTATGATCACATGGAAATTTAAACATCAAGGGGGAGAAAGATCCCAGGTTGTTAGGATTATCTTACGACTGGTTAACCTTCATAGCCAGAGGGAACCAAAGATAAGTAGCTTAAGTGTGAACATATGGAAATTAAAACACCAAGAGGGAGAAAGTTCATGGGGTTTATGATTACCTCACGACTTCTTAACCTTCTTATTTAGTGCTAACCAATGATATATAAATTAAATGTGATCATATGAAAATTCAAACCCCGAGAATGAGAAAGATCCCGGGTTGTTAGGATTATCTTACGACTGGTTAACTTTTTCATTTAGCATGAACCGAATATATGTAGCTTAAGTGTGAATATATAGTAAACACCTATAGGGAACAAGTTCTTGGGGGTTTAGGATTACCCCTCAATTGGTTAACCTTCTTAATTAATAGAAATCGAAGATAGGTAGCTCAAGTGTGACCACATGGAAATTCATACAATGATAGGAAGAAAGATCCGAGGGGATTAGGATTATGTCACTAATGGTTAACCTTCGTAGTTAGAGGGAAATAAAAATAGGTAACTTAAGTGTAAAAATATGATAATTCAAACACCGAGAGGGAGAAAGATCCAGACGAGTTTAGGATTACCTAACCACTGGTTAACCTTGTTATTTAGGGAGAGATAGGCAACTTAAGTGTGAACATATGGAAATTCAAACACCAAGAGGGAGAAAGATTCGAGGGGTCTAGGATTACCTCATGGTTGGTTAACCTTATTAGTTAGCAAGATCTAAAGATATATAGCTTAAGTGTAAACATATTCCACTTCAAATACCGAGCGGGAGAAACTTCTCGGGTTTTTTATATTATCTCATAACTCATTAACCCTCTTAGTTACTGAGAATCGAAGATAGGTTTCTTAAGTGTGAACATATGTTAATTAAAACACCAAGATGGATAAATATTTAGGGGATTTAATATTACCTCACAACTAGTTAACCTTCTTAGTTAGTAGGAACCGAAGATAGGTATCTTACGTATGAACATACTATAATTTAAAAACTGAGAAGGAGAAAGCTCCATGGGTTTAGGATTACCTCACAATTTGTTAAAATTCTTAGTTATTGAGGACTGAAGATAGGTAGCTTAAGTGTGAACATATAGTAATTTAAACATAGAGAGAGAGAAAAATTCATTGGGTTTAGGATTACCTCACAACTAGTTAACCTTCTTACTTAGTTGGAACCGAAGATAGGAATCACAAGTGTGAACATACAGTAATTCAAACACCAAGATAAAACACTTTATTTTCCCGTTACTGATTTGTATACAGTTTTGTTCTATCATTTGCATCCACTTTGGTATGATCGATTCAAGGGGTCAGTTATCCCATTAACGGTGACTTGGGCGAGGGTGTCTCCATTCATACACACCTTTGTGTACGTGGTGGAATTTAGTATGCTGCTAGATAGTGTCTCCTCAGTGAACTTTAGGAGGAGTTAGACGATCTGTACTGCATTAGGAGTGCATTGGTGGGAAACCACTAACAACTTCCACCTTTCTGTGTGGGATATGACCATGATTCCTTAGACTCCAATGATTTTACAGTACTCTTACTTTCTAGGATGGCCTTGGTGGTTGTCTGAACTGCTAGTATTACAATTAAGGGTTTTGGGGTGGATTTAGGGATACAAGAAGTTAATGGGGAATTTCTTGATGATAGTTCCTTGAGAACTTATTTAAAGTAGGTTGAGTATCCCAACCTCAATGTGGCACCATAAAAACGGTTTGCGAGGTGCCTATTATTGGGGGGGGGGGGGTGGGATTTTGGTACCAAGGGGCACATGAGAGATTAATTTGTGATGGTTGCCATTTTTGATGACTTTTTCTCAGATTTCGAAGTACCCATGGGGGAGGATGGGGTTGGAAGAGATATACTGGTCCATGTCTCTCTTTTAGATATTTTTTAATTGATACCTTCACGGGTTTTTCATATTTTTAGGATGTACATGTTAGTTAGTTTTATTCTTATTATTTGCTTTGGTTATAAGTTGTTTTCGTATTTTACTTACGTTGTATCTTATTTCATTTTGTGAAATTAGGGTTTTTTGATTATTTTTCTCTTGTCATTGAGAGTTCTTGGCTTCAGGCACCGATGGACTGTATTTTCCCTCTCTTTACCTAGTAGGCGCAAGGGAATTTAAGTGGGATCATCATTACCTCTACCAATAACCAGGGGTATTTGGGAGAGATGACTATAGAGATAGTAAGTTGATGAGTATTTTATTTTTGTCATTTTATTTTCTCTATTTTTAGCATATACTTTGTTCATGCCTTACCTTTTATTATTTTGTTCCTATTCCAGGTGCATTGGGAGTTGATTCGTCACGTGTTTGGGGCAGGTGTCATGACCCAAGTATTGTTCGATTGGAGGCAACTCCTGGAGGAGCCTTATGGGGATCTTTTCTACTTGGGGGGAGCGTGTGACTCATCAATATATATGGTATCTCCCCGTACGGTTCCATTTCCTACCCCAATCGTACGTGGCATGTCGGGGGATTGGCTGCAAGGTATCGCCAAATGTTTTTTGATGGAATGACTGGTCCTGATTTCCTTAAAGAGGATTTGGATAATTAGGTCTTCTTGAAGAGGAATATGATGACAATGTTTGATCTTACATCCCGCAACGCCTTGTTAGAACGATCTGGGGTAGTACCGATGGTAGGAGTTGAGGTGGAGGGTGAAGAGCAGGTGTCTCCAAAAGGTGGTCATGAGGAGGAGGGTGGGGATTAGGTGGATCTAGAGGGTGGACATGAGGTAATAGATGGGGAGAGGGTGGCTCGGGCGTAATATGAAAAACATCAGCCATAAGAGGTAGATATGTGCCTCTTAAGGATGAGGCGGGGGATAATGAGGCTAGGAGGGATGTTGGTGGTTTGGGGAGTCTTTTTCGTGAGGGGCTTGTCGATGTTCTTGGGACTGTAGGGGATAGTGGGTCAGGGGAGATGAGGCGGGTTTATGCTAGGATATGATAGGGTGGGTCCTTCGGGGCATGCTCTTCGGGGTTTTTAATGAGTGCATTATTTTGTATGAGTTATGCCCAAATTTAGGCCTTATTAGGCCCATTGTTTCTTAAATAATGAGCTTTTAAAGTCATTTTCGTAAAATAAAAAAATACAAGTTTGAATAAAATTCGAATTAAAAATACAACTTTAGCAATCCGAGGGGGAGAAATAATAATTTTCAAAACTTTATGGTCCTAAAATTAATTTTTAAATGCTTATCTGGGCAAAATAAATTTCTTTTTGAAAATTTGGTTGAATTCCGGATTAAAACGAGAAATTTATGAATTTGGGGTGCTAAAATACAAAGAGGGGTAATTATGTAATTTTCTTAATATTTATGGACCCAAATGTGAATTAATTATTTTTTTTTGCTTTTTTACAAGTACCCCGAAAATTTGAACAACAAAGGAGTCAATATGAAAAAATTATCAGGATACATCGCAACATTACATGATTGACACAATTGTACTAAATATTTTTTTAAAAAATTGCTGGAGTGTATGTTGAGGCTGTTCCATAGCTTTTCAGTAAGTTCTTGATAAAACTCACAACATTGAAGTTCGTACGAAAATGAGATTTTGAAATTTTTGGGGGTAAAAAATGAGATTAAAGATGGTGCTACAAATAGTGATGTGAATAATACCAAAAATTGGGGATAATTAATAAAAAAAAGACTTTTCAATTATCTCCAACTCTTCCCAAGACTCCATGAGATAATTACCAACTTAAATACAACTAATAAGAAAGAGTTTCATTCCAAATCAAACACCTCACCCTTTGCCCTATAAATAGGACTCTTAGGCTCAGTATTTTGGAGAAGAAAAATTAGAGAGCTCGATAAATAGTTTTTGGTTCTTTAATTTTGAGAGTATATTTTCATTGAGGTCCAAGAATTATTTTTTGGAAGAATTTTTGTCAGGATTTATTGTAAGACTCATTATTTTTGTAAGTTTGTTTCATTATTAAGAATTAATATTCATTCTTGCATTTATATTTTGTCTTTAATTATGCTAGCTTAATTTCTTTACTAGGACTAGGCGAAGTTTATTATGCTTGATTAATATGGCGCGTAGTTTAAATTTATTTTTATTTCCCCACATCTTCTACAAGTTTCAAAAATTCGGTATTCATTTAAAACGACACGAGAGTGTGTTTAAAACCTTCAGCTTTGTTTTGAAAAAACATTTTTTATTTTAAGTATGAGTACTTTTTGATGGTTTATACTTATATTAAATTAATTGATAGTCCATTCTTAAAGACTTAGAGTTTGAAATTTAAAAGTGACTTTTTAAGGGAATAGGGATTTTGGCCATATAATTTAGAGATGTTAAATTTTATTGCGAACTTAACCGTATTATTTTTCGAATTAAATACGACGAGCGTCGATTTAATTTGAGTTATAAATCAGGAATGATGAGTTTAAGTTATTACATGATAGTTGAATGTGATAAATGGATCAAACGTTCTAGTTTTCACGCTCACTGATTATATCTTTCGTAGTCACTTTTTTTGTTGTGTTCGCTTAGTTAATATTACACCTCTTCTCTAAATCCATTTAGTTTAGTTGGGTAGTCACAATTATTTTGAAAAAAAAATGACAAATCTTTGTGGGTTCCACCCGTACTTACACTCGTTATTCTATAGTAACCCGTGCTCTTGCAGTATTTTATAAAATTGACAACAAATTTCCATGAATCTTTTTCCTTCCCAAGGTGCCTTAATTTTGAATAGCTGGGTTGGACGATGGATTCCAGGACAAGTGGGGATTATCATCCTCTCCCTAGCATGGGGCAGGATGACACGGAGTCTGTAGATTGAGGTCGAGGAGTGGTTAGTGAAGGAGAGCGAAGTAGGTATAGCATAAGGTCAAGCCTAGGTGGAGGAGTTTGTTGCTTCTCGTATTACCTCTCTTGAGGTCAGGGTGAGGGAGTTGGAGGAGAGAGACCCGGGGAGGGGTTAGGAGGGAGGCGTTTTCCAGGGGGATGCTCTTATTAGGAGGATGGATCTTTAATCTTTACTCGAGAAGGTGGAGACTTTTCGGTGTTGTATGCTAACTACAGTTTCAATTCCTTCGTTTACTTGGGCTTTGGACTGCTTTACTGTCGGGTTCTAGGTTGCTTTGGGAGTGGAGGCGATATGCCTTACTTCCTATCCTTATTTTTGTATATCATCCTCCTTTTTTAGTATTTTTATAACAATCCCTATGTAAAAAAAACTAATAAAATAAACAAATCGTGTTCATGTGGAAGTGTCAGACCTGGGAAAAACCTTATATGCTTGAGTATGAGTGTGTGCGTGTGCATTTGTAAGAGACTGGGGGGAAAAAGGTTACCTGGGGGCGGCGACAAGGGGAAGGGGGCGGCGGCGTGGGAGGGGTGGCATCTTGGGGTTTAAGAGGTGGTTGAATGAGTAAGGGTTTGCTCAGGTGTATTTGATCACAACCGGGAGAGAGAGAGAGAGATAGACGGGGTAAAGTGAGAGTGAGGGAATGAGAGGTCAGCGAGCGAGGGTTTGTTATGAGAGTGTATTGTAGGGTTTGTGTGTTTACAAAGATACCCCTCAATTTGAATTTTGAAGAAAAAAGGGAAACAAATTAGTGTGTCAAAAGAGGGGGAATCCAAAAATTTAAAGGGCGAAATAGGTAATGCAAAAAAACTTATAAAGATGACATCATCAACTAAGCTTATGACATACATAAGTTTTCTACTTTATATATATATATATATATATGCATTCATACCTTTTGGAGACCTTGGAAAATGAACCAATGTTGAGGAAGAGAAACAAGGCACTTGAACTCGGGAATGATATCTTTAATTTTGCTTGGCCGCATCGTCTTCAACATACACTTGTCATAGGCTTGGAAGGATACAACACTCTATCCTATGACTCAAATAATTTTGTCTGGAATTAAGCCAAAACTACTTATGGACTCAATTGGAAATTTGTGTCCTTACAACCACACACGTGAAACTTTCAACAACCTACAATATATAGTGTCTGCACTGACCCATGCCAAATTTGTTAATGAGATCTCACTCTAGGGCCCAAGATACGACGAATACCGAGATAATTATGGGGACATATTTTGTGAGGTCGTTAACATCGTGATAAAGATAAACTCAGGGGAACCAAAATCTCTCATATCCACAAAGATAGACAAGAGAACACTTTCGATAATGTTATATGTCTTTAATCATCCATTTCCACAAAATCATCACCTAATACAACAGATCGCGCAAATGGATATAACCTAGCCACTGTGGCAAAATCCCTACCCCGCCATCAACTCTGATGTAGACATATAATGCTTAGATGATTCCATTTACTGAAATCCCTTGAAAAAGAAAAACGAGGATCCTAAAAACATGAAGCTAGCCCTCGCCTTGGATCAGACTAAACTGATGAACCTAAATCCTACACCACTTTCCTTTGTCCCACATCCTTCACTGACCTACTGGTACGTCCAGAAAAAAACTGAATAGGGAGCCTGAGCAGAACCCATACTCTCCCCCGATAAGAAGGTTGACTTCCTCTCTAGATTAGGAAAAATCTCCATCCCTCTGAACCCAGCTAGTAAGGATAGAGGTTACTCGAAGAAGTTATCACACCTCCTCCTTGAGAAAAGAACAAAATTTAGGAATAACTTTTTCGATCATCGACTAACATCACCATATGGGATATGCTAGCTACATCCTAGTAACACCGAGCCGTCCTCATTTAACTATTATCTCAAGCTTGTGTAACTACAAATTTGACTCCAATCAAAATGTCAACAAGCAACAACACATTCGCTTCTCCGATGAGAACATCCCTATCATGACCATAATCATCGAATTGTGTTTCATACCATTATTGAGGCCCGTGGACAGATTATGCCCTTAGTACTGATAGACAATGTATCTACCATCAATGTGTGTCCCCTCCGTACCACCATCGATTTGGGATACACCACCTTAGAGTTTACACTATATCCTATGGCTATTAAGGCATATGATAATAATCGCTGAGAGGTCCTAAGAGATAACATCCTCACTCTTATAGTAGGACATATCAAATGTGATATTGAGTTTCAAGTTCTCGATGTCCCAACCAACTTCAACCTCTTTCTCGGGAGTAATTGGATACACCCCATAGAGGAATTACACTCAAATCTAGACATAAAAGTCATATTCCCATTCGATATGGAGGTTATCATGATCTAAGTGGATGATAAGTGGGGAAAGGTTGACAACACTAGTGTCATCCCCCAACTGGATACCCACCATGACAGTAGCGTCATCTTCCTAGTGGGTTTCAGGTCATTCCCTTCACTCATATGATAGAGGAAGAATTGGTTATTCACAATGTAGCCACCCGGACCATTCACAAGATGGGATACCTTCTAGGATTTAGAATTGGAAGGAATGAATAGTGAAAACTTGAAGCTGTCACTGCCACATAACACTAGGGAAAGGCCAACCTTAGGCATAATCCCAATAACAAAACTCTAATCTTTGGTACTAGGGACCCCCATCATGGGTGGAATGGATAATTTATTCTTCAAGGAGAGGGCTTTTCATATTCGGGGCTTCACAGACAATGGTGGGATGAATAAAACAAATCCTTACAACCCGAAATGGAAGATAAAAAATTCTTTAAGGAGAGGGATTCTCATATGAGCTAGAATGAGGTCAATGTATCATGCGTTACGAGGAGGATATAAAAATATACAAGAAATATATTAAATGGGGGTTACCCATGATATTTCCTAATGACGTTACCCTATTATATATTTTGGGTCCTCCAAATCAAGCCCGTAGAATGCTTCCATAATTGGTACACCGCCTTTGCCACTCACCGTATCACTGCTAAAAAAGGAGGATTACTCAACATCCATGAATTCAATCTCTACCTCCGCATGCCTGACTCAATAGCCCCACCCTCTACGATATCACTTTCAGTCAATCCTTAAGATATGACCCGCCATCCTTTATGGGATTATTAATGGAAAAAATAAAACTACTAGCTCTTGATGAAAGCCCTCTCCAAGGCCCTCCTATGTATGGACCACATGGTAGGTTAACGGAATATCTCACCACACTCTGAGGGGAAAATTGTACAGTTAAAGAAACACTGCCTTCCCTAGCCTACAATCCATGCCAATATTCTTGAGCACCTAAACACCACTCCAAAGGCCTCTTTGTAGAATTCGGCACACCTCATCATCGGTATCATGGGAAATGAATTACTTAATAAATGGACTTCTGTCAAATGCATATTGACGCTTGTTATTCAGAGGCCGTTTGAGTTAATCATGTTAATAAAAGAGTTCCTCCATAAATGTATCCCTCTATAAATCACACCTCTCTGTTATTATCACTGTTGTCCATCCTCTTATTTATGGCATAATAACCAAAGATTTATAGTATCGACATGCGTGTGTCGCATGTGATGATTATGAATCCAACAATTGATTATAATTCACACCTAACAATGATATTTCCACAGAACTTACAAAAACTTAACCAAATTTAAAACATATGCATGTCTTACAATGAGGATGGCACAATAAGCATAAACTCCCCAAAACCCCAAACATTTACAAATAGGGTCCTCCCCAAACGAGAACGAATAAAAGGATCTCCATGTGACACCCCGCCTAATTAAATACTGGGTGATCAGTCCTTTATTAAATTAATTCAAAGTGGTCGGTTGGTTCATTCTTAGCATCACTATCGTAAAACAACTTTCTTTATTAACCACCTAATAAATAATTAAGCTAAATGTCAAAATATTTGATTTATAAATTAAGACCTATCGTTATAATTTAAAATGAAACCATTTTCATGAACTTAATTAATAATATTAAACCAAACGATCCAAATGAAATATCCAAGCTAGATTAAACAATTCAAATAAATCCCAATCGCAGGGCAACGAAATAAACAAAACAATCCCAACAATAACTAAATCCTGAAATGATAAAGAGTACAAATCTCCCTCTGAACTAAAATGAAATATGGAAATGGGCGACACATGCCCTGTCTGAGAATAACTAGGTAGAAGACTGGAAAATCAAGAATGGAGTCGTCTACTACAAGGACCTGCAACTTCCACAATAGCTATAGCACGTCGATGGCCCAAAGGTCTAAGCCTAATGCCCCTTAGGCTAGTCACCTATAATATATATATATATATATATATATATATATATATATATATATATATATATATATATATATATATATATATATATATATATATATATACAAGAAGAAAAGATAATAGGAAATGGGTCAGAGCCTGAGTGTAAAACAACTTTAAAAATGGTTTAGCAAGCGTTTAAAATGCCTACTAACTGATATGACACACATGTTAGTACGCGACACTCTCTTGACAATTATCACTTCTCATCTAGTGTGCACGCCTATTGTACTACTAAAATAACTCATAAGTCCAATCCAATTCTCCTCTCATAAATTCTAATTCGCGAGATCTTATGTCTATGATTTATTTAAGATACCATCTTCTTAAGGATTATTTAAGTCAATTTGTATTTCTCAACACTGTTGTGAAGTTCCAAGCACTTACCATAATTAGGAGCATTTATTCAATATTTATCTACATACACACAAAGTAGATTCCGGGCATATGTATATATATATATACACTAATCACTCTTACAATATATATACTAATCGACACCCCACATAAAATCTATGGTACTGTCATACTCTACAATCAAGTCCCCATATCTCTCGTACAAAGTAAAATACTAGTTCGGAATCACTCTCGAACTGTATTAACACAATACACACATAATGGAGGCGAATCATAGTTCCAAGTCACTAAGAGGTAAGCACATACCCTCACGTCTCTTAGGACCGTCTGACTATCATTCTCAGATAACCTGTGCCAAGGAATCCTATGTTGTAGGGTACAAGTCAATATCCCCCATAAAGGTCCCATCGAGATAAGACTGTCTCAACGCGGTAACCTCCGTGATAACAAGTAGCGCGGGTATGATTATACACAGATATATACATCATACACAAACAGAAACAGAAACACAAACACTCGGTATATATATATATATATTCACATATCTCAATTAGGTTCGCCCATGACCCATAATAATATTTTAACCATACGTGTCACAAATCACCCAAGTCCTACGTATAATTAACCCTTTTCTTTTTATTCTCAATTGTCGCCATTTCATAAGTACTTCTCGTCCCTCAAAGTGTTTTCTTATGCTAGATGTAAATTCATTAGGTGTACCCTCACTAACATAATGGTCTAAGTCTTCCTAGATTCTCCTAATACCTCACTTAACGTACCCACGATTTCTATCCAATTTTATGCCTCCGTTATCCCACAGTTACATCTCATATAAAATTACATTTTTCAAAACCTACTTAGACCCTACTGGTCCTCCCCATGACCCATTATGATTTTTAATTTATATCCAGGGGCTCCTACGCATTTTAATCAAATTAATCGAAAAAGGGAAAATTACATAATTTCCAAGAGGGGTCGATCGATCGATAAAAAAGGGGTCGATCGATCAATCGAGAAATTCTAGCTCAGATTCTGCAAATTCATACATACGGGTTTATTCCATAAATATTACCCAAATCACCATTAGCATGTCCCAAACTCCCAACCAATAATAAGGATCATTATATAAACAATAATAGATGATTTCTAATGTAAGATTTCCATTAATTCATCAAGAATCATCATCAAACGAATTAAATACAGAATATATCTTCAACCCTTGTTTTATTTGATTTCCCAAGATATTCATTGAATAACAAATTTCTATCTCTACTGGATATAAATTTTGTTTTCACCAAATCTAAATTCGACAAGGAATCATCCTGACACGATTTCTATTCTACAATTTCAACAATTATTCCCAGACATCAACTATCTTTTCATGAGACACAAATATTTTAATCCTACACTGTCATGGGTGTGATATCAACCAAAATAATAGCAAGATAGATACTCGCCTCAGAGATGAAGGCCTGATTCGCTAGTGTTGATGGGTATGGTTGCATCCCTCGTTCCCCCATCTACGCGTTGGTGGTGAAAGATGGCAATGGTGGTGTAGTTTGGTGGTTCTCCTCCTTGGAAGGCATCTCTCTTCCTTAGCCTCTTTGAAACTCTACGACTTTTAACCCTCGAGGACTCTAACTCCCATCAGATATAACACTTCAATTTTCGTCCATATTTAAGCCTTAAAATGGATAATTAATAAAATGTCATTCGGGGTTGCCTGTTAGGCCTAAAAACGTCCCGAGACCCAAACACATTTTTGGGACTTTCTTGGCCCTCCTGGACACGTAGACGCACTCGAAATGACCATACGGGAGACTTATAATTTAATTACTTTTTATTCCATTAATTTAGTCCCAAAATGAGACATGCGCGTCCCGACTTAATTTCTATAATTGTCGTATTATTCACTCACGACAATTTTAATAAATTCAGTTCTACTCATTAAGTAATTTCCACTAAATGATTTCTAACTCTTGTCACGCTAGTAAATATTAATTTTTAAAACCGTATTAATAGTAAATTAATTTATTTCAATTTAATTTAATTAATCCCATAATTAAATGCCATAAAAATACGGGGTATTACACTCTCACACCTCATTTTCAGCTTCGTGGATATATTTGATTGGTCTTACACCGACATGCCTGATATCGATGCAAATATCATCATGCATGAGATAACCACTCTCCTAGATGCTAAACCTATAAAGTGGAGACTCTGAAAGTTGATACTGAATAGTTTTTGAAAATGAAAGAGGAGGTAGAGAAATAAATCAACGTTGATTTCATCCGAGTAATAGAGTATCCCACTTAGCTAGCCAAAATCGTAGTAGTAACCAAAATCAATAGCGAAGTTCGAATGTGTGTAGATTAAAGAGATCTCCATCATTCTTACCCTAAGGATGATTTCCATCTACCCCATATCTACTTATTAGTCGATAACACATCCATCAATGTAATAAAGTCCTTCACTAACGGGTTAAAATTCTACATCTCGATTAGGATACATCCCAATCACTAAGAAAAAACTGACTTCATTACCCTTTGGGGAACGTAGTATTATATAGTTATGCCCTTAGGTCCAAAAAATGCCAGTGCGACTTACTAAAGAACAACCCTAACTATCCTACACGACCTCATACACAAGTAAGTGGAAGTCTATGTGGATGAAATAAAGATCATATCCAAGGATCGTGAGGGACACATTTAAGCACTCTGAAAATTCTTCTAGAGATTACATCTCTTCAAAATGAGGATGAATCCCTAGAAATTCATCTTCAAAGTTACTAAGCGGAAGGTACTCAGATTCATTTTCATTTAAGATGAAATTTAAGTAGACCCCACTAAGGTAAAATCCATATGGGAAATTTCATTACCTAAAATGGAGAAAGAGGTCAGAGGGTTCCCAGGCCAAATATTATTCATAAGCCGGATCATCGACCAACTTACCACCATTTATGAACACATCTTCTAAATACTCAATAGGGACTCACCCAAGAAATGGAATGCTCAATTCTATGAAGCATTCAAGAAAATACAGGAGAACCTCACTCACCCACCAATGTTAGTATCTCCCCAACCAGGAAACCTCTCAGACTCTAAATGACCATAACCGACATAGCTGTCGGAGCCAAGTTGGACCAATACATAGAGAGTTAACAAATAAAATATGCCATTTACTAAGTCAGCAAAAGGTTTGTATCCTACAATCTAAAATACACCACCTTGGAAATCTCTTGTGTATTTATTGTATGGAATATTCGTAAGTTCCATCACTATACGATGCCCTTAAACATACGACTCATCTCTAGGATGGATCCCCTGAAATGCCTATTTGAGAAACTCACTTCACTAGTCGAATGTTCACGTGGTTATTAATGTTGTTTAAGTATGAAATTACATACGTCACATCAAAATCCCCAAAGGGTGATCCATCTCTGACCTTCTCTTAAGGAAATACTTATAAGGCGAGGAAGAAAGGAACACGATAAAATTCCCTAAAGAGTATCTATTCACCTTAAATGATAGAGAAACATGGGAACTATACTTCGATAAGGCCTCTAACAAAAAGGGATTCGCATAAGAATGAACCTTACATCTCCTTACTCTTGGTGAATCCTCATGGCTATCAAACTCATATATGAGTGCATCGATAACATGGACGAGTACGAGGATTTTATCATGGGTCTCAAAATTAACTCGGAAATATAAATAACCCACCTAAAATCCCATGGCGACTCAAGCCTAGTCATCATCTAGATATTATACAAATGAAAGATCCAAGATGATATGATGCAACCTTACCATGCCTAATTGGAAGTAGTGGATTCACAAGTTGAACATCTCAAATTAGACTTCCTCCCAAGGGATAAAAACAACTTCTCATATGAACTTTCCACCCTAGCCTCAGGGATAGACATGCCATAAGGAATTTAGAAATCAAGGTCACCGTGACTAGATGGATCACCCCCTTTTTAATTCTTTAGATCATTTTAATCAAGAAATTGATATTAGGACCAACGATCTGGTACCACGACATATGGAACTTGCTCAACAAGAAACACTACCCACTCGATGCTTACAAAAATGATTGACTCACCCAGAGATAATTGACACCCAACTCATCATCTATAGATGAAAAATCTACAAAAGAAGGTTCGATAGAGTACACTTTGTAAGAACATAATTCTTAGCATATTCATTTGTTTTAATTGGCCTAATTCCGGAGAAAATAAAGTAAGTCTAGGCTAGTTTTTTATAGAGTTTATTTAAAGCCTACGACAAAGTTCAAGTCCAAGAATGTGCAATCAAATCTTTCAAGAATATTACAAGTCAAGACATGTTGCATATGCTTAAGATCACTCAGGTATGAATACTTGTGAGTAGTTGGGTAATCTGTATATTGATTAAATACTGGGTGATTTAAATGTTTGGGAATTAAATTTTTTATGTTTTAAAAATATTTATGAGTTGCAAATAGTTTAAAGAAAATTCGAGGATTAAATTAAAAAGGAAAAATATTATTTTTACTGTATCTCTCTCGAACGAGATTGAGTATCGTTCAAACGACATTGACATGTCGCGCGAACGAGATCTCATCTCGCTCGAACGACCTGTCGCCTCGATTTTTGTGTTTTCATTTTCTTGGACTCCGTACAGCTTAGTTACAAATAAAAATGTATCTGCAAACGTTTGAAAAGGCAGAACAGTTTTCCATACAAGTTTTTCATCTTTCGATGTTTATTCAAGATCGTATTACTCAATTCCAAAGTTAGGTGATCTTGAACGCATTTATCGGAAGATAGTCCATTCAATACACCGTGTTGCACTTTGTGAGGAGAACTCTACAGCCGAAGAGCTGCATGCTATTGTAGAAGGAGACCTTACTAAGTATCTTGTAGAGAAGCCGTTTCTCTTCTTCACTGCTGCCCTCCTGGAAAGGTAAAGTTCCAGCCGACAAACTTATGGAGAAGCCGTTTCTCTTTTTCATTTCTGGCCAACTGGAGTTACTGCGAGAGATTTTAGCCGATGACATAGGAACCGTCACCTACGGGTATTTCTGTGTCACACTTATTTTATTGTAATCCGCGTAAGCCGTTCTCTTACAAATTATAGTGAAATAAAAAGATTTTGCCCTTTGGGGATTTTTTCTGAAATTGTTTCGTTTAACGCATGCTTTATTCATCAAATGGATTTCATCACTTAGATGCATGTTTAGGGTTTAAGAAGCTAAAATTGGTTTTAACTAAAATTGGAACAAAGTCTTTTACCTAAATTACACTAAAGGGCCGTTTCAAATTGGTATAAGAGCTTATTATACTATTTTATTGTGTTTGTGATCCCATGTCTTTAGGTATGCCTTTCGGTGGTTTTGATGATTTTAGAATCCACCTGTTTGAATCATCTAATTCTAAATCACACATGGAAACTGCTCTTAAAAAACTGGTCAATAAAGGTGATTGTGAAAAGTGTCTTTGTTTCGAAGGTTTTGGTCACAGGATGGATGAGTGTCCCACTAAACTTAGGGAGAATGTCAGCAAACCAATAAATCACGTTTCTACCCTTAGTGATAGTGACCCAGAAGAAGAAATTTTTTTTGCTAGTAAGCGTGATCTTTCCACCTTTGTGGTTAGTCATGAAAGTGATAAAGACTTACCTTTGCATGATTCTTCCGCATCCATTGATGTTGATACTCCTGAGAGTGAGGAGGAGGTGAGTGAGGTTGAGAGCGAAGACGAGAGAGATTTGAAAACTACTTTCAAAGAATTGTATGAAGAAACTTTAAAAGCAAAGAAAGCAAACGTGAAACTAGCAGCTATGTTGAAAGAACTTGCCATA
This sequence comes from Sambucus nigra, assembly GCA_949130495.1. NCBI lineage: Eukaryota > Viridiplantae > Streptophyta > Magnoliopsida > Dipsacales > Adoxaceae > Sambucus > Sambucus nigra. Next base: position 751,672,216 of record OX422208.1, read on the forward strand.
GAAATAAATAGTTCCAATTCTTTAATTGAGGATCTTAGGGCACAAGAAAAGAAAATTCGAGAGAAGCTAGAATATGTAGAGGGTGAGAAAGATAGTCTTCGGAGATTGATGGATACTATGAAAAAGGAAATCCCGAAGTTTAAAAATTCTACACGTTTACTTGTGTCAAGGATAAGTGAACTTGAAGAAAAACTGAGAGATTCGAGTAAAGTTAAGTTTGATTTGGAGGCTAGGTCTGAAAAGTTAGAAAAAATCTTAGGCACCATCGAAATCAAAGATAATCGGAGAGGTATTGGCTTTAATAATCATGTCGCACCTGCTCCCAAAGCCAAAACCATGCCAACAAGAGAGTTTCATAGGAACTTTAGGAGAGTACCACCTAAGAACGTAAGGCATAATCGACCTATATGACATGCTTCTCACCGTATCTACACTTGCACTCATTGCGGTAGGAGAGGTCATCTTAGACGATTTTTTTACGATCTTTAGAACGCTCCAAGAAAGTCCAGAGCCATTCCGGTTTCAAATGCCCCTACTCGTCGGTTCACACCTACTTGGGTTAGAAAGTCGGATTTAGAAGCATTAGGTATAAAACTCTGTGATTCTCGCATCATTGCTCGTTGTTCTCCTCATCTTTCTTCTTTCGATTGAGGTTGTTCATCAGTTTGTCGTACACTAGTATTTACATCTTGCTTTATATTTGGCTAGTGTTATGGCATGTTTCTTGTTTTTGTTATTTATTTGAGTCTTTTAAAAAAATACAAAATGACTTTGATTTTTATAAAACCTTTTGAAAATACAAAAAGTTTTTTGATTTTTGAGGTTTCATGATTGGTATGGGATATTAGTGTGCTTGATTCCCCCCTTCTTTCATTATTCATGTGATTAGGACTTTTGGTCATTATTATTGATGCCTAGAATGATATTAACCTTTGCACTATGGGGTTGTTTCGATGTTGATATGCATTTTGACTCGACTTTGCTTGTATGCCATCCTTGCACACAAGCACAAGTTTTTATGAATGTTTGACTTCTCTTGAATATTTTAGTTTGGTGAGACGTTCTTATCTCAATTTTGTCATCTATGCATAAGTAAACTTAAGGAGGAGGTGTGCTTGTAAGAACCGTTTTCTGTGAGAATTGGTATTGAAAATATTTTGAGTGTTCATGGGAAAGGTTTGCGAGAGTGTATAATTGACTCGTCATGAAAGCCACCATTTAAAAGAGCCCAAAAGAAAATCGAGGCAAGAAAAAGAAATAAATGCCATAATTGGGGCCAATAGGACTTTCTCTAAGTAGAGATTGATAGATATTTCTAAAGATCTTGAAAAATTCATATTTTGAGGGAGTTTGGTTGGAAATTAATGTAAACGGGTTTTCACCACGAATCCTATGTTGAAACATCGTATCATAACCCTATTGTTTGTAGAATCGTCAATAATCCAAATTTGTATGCATGTTGATTAAGTTTAGTTCATCAAACTCACACTTATTTTGTCAGACATGGCTTTGTTGAAGTTTGATGATTCCTTGCTATCAATAAGAACTCTTTGATCGATTCGACGTATTGAAATGATGGCTCAATTGTTGTAGTTCACTCCCAATCAACCCTCTTTCATAATTGAGCACATTAGTACCATGCTAACATGTAATTCCCATTTTTTGATTTTTACACTATTTTTCTATTTTGCAGTCTGTTTTTGGGTTCCAGGTACTGTTTTGGGGTAATTTTTTCATTGGGCAATTTTTGAAAGTTTTTGGGGTATTTCTAGAAATTTTAATTTCTCGTTCGAACGACATCTCATGTCGCGTGAACATGTCGTTCAAGAGACTTTCTAACTCATTAGAGTGACATCCTTAAGTCGTTCGAATGACTTCTCGCGAGATCAGGGTTTCATTTTAAAGCCGTCGTTCTCTCTTCTCTCTCGTCGTTCCCATTTTCTTCAAGCGAACAGCCGCACCTGTTCTCAAACTTCTGCCATTTTTAGCGGTTAGAGCTTCAATATTCACCACTATCATCTCTTTAAAATTCCTCTATTCGTCATTTTCTCTCCCTTGAGCTCTTATATCAGCCATTGTTACTCCTATATCAGCCATTGTACAGTCTACTTTTGCACTTTTAATTATTCTCGCATTATTATTCTATTTCTGCTATCTGTTGCTACCCATTGTCATATTGCTATTGATTATCTAGATATGCTGATTAATTCTCATATTTTATTGCTAGATATGGTGTGTTTGTCCACCTTTTGTCTATTCCAGGCAAAAAGGGGGTGAGATATGTGACGTAGGGGAAGTATTTATTATGATTTTATATTAGTTTATTTCCTCCATACTTCATTTGGGTATTTGTTTGTGTCTCGTGTGTGTAGGTATTGTTTTTAGAGATTCAGATATTCATTAATACATCACATACAGAGACAGATTCAGATGATTTCCATTAAAAGATAGATTCAGATGCCTACCATTTATTTAGTCTCACTATGTCCTGTACTTTTATATTTATGTGTTTTGGGATAGGACATGTATTTGTTTATGGCATCTATCTCTGTTTATTTTTCTCCCGGAATAGCCAAAAGGGGAGATTTGTAAGAACATAATTCTTAGCATATTCATTTGTTTTAATTGGCTTAATTCAGAACAAAATAAATTAAGTCTACGCTAGTTTTCTATGGAGTTTATTTAAAGCCTACGACAAAGTTCAAGTCCAAGAATGTGCAATCAAAGCTTTCAAGAAGATTACAAGTCAAGACATGTTGCATATGTTTAAGATCACTCAGGTATGAATACTTGTGAGTAGTTGGGTAATCTGTATATTGATTAAATACTGGGTGATTTAAATGTTTGGAAATTAAATCTTTTTATGTTTTAAAAATATTTCTGAGTTGCAAATAGTTTAAAGAAAATTCGAGGATTAAATTAAAAAGGAAAAATATTATTTTTACTGTATCTCCCTAGAACGAGATTGAGTATCGTTCAAATGACATTGGCATGTCGGGCGAATGAGATCTCATCTCGCTCGAACGACCTGCCGCCTTGATTTTCATGTTTTCATTTTCTTGGACTCTGTGCAGCTCAATTATAAATAAAAACGTATCTGCAAACGTTTCAAAAGGCATAACAGTTTCGAAAACTTATTCCCATACAAGTTTTTCATCTTTCGTTGTTTATTCATGATCGTATTACTTAATTCCAAAGTTAGGTGATCTTGAACGCGTTTACCGAAAGATAATCCATTCACTACACCGTGTTGCACTTTGTGAGGAGAACTCTACAACCGAAGAGCTGCGTGCTATTGTAGAAGGAGACCTTATGAAGTATCTTGTGGAGAAGCCGTTTCTCTTCTTCACTACTGCCGTCCTGGAAAGGGAAAGTTCCAGCTGACAAACTTGTGGAGAAGCCGTTTCTCTTCTTCATTGCTGAACACCTGGAGTTCCTGCAGGAGATTTCAGCCGATGACATAGGAACCGACACCTGCGGGTATTTCTGTGTCACACTTATTTCATTGTAATCCGTGTAAGCCGTTCTCTTACAAATTATAGTGAAATAAAAAGGTTTTGCCCTTTGGGGATTTTTCCTAAAATTATTTCGTTTACCGCATGCTTTATTCATTAAATGGATTTCATCACTTAAATGCATGTTTAGGATTTAAGAAACTAAAATTGGTTTTAACTAAAATTGGAACAAAGTGTTTTACCTAAAGTACACTAAAGGGCTATTTCACACTTATGATGTGTCACAAAATAGAGACCTTTAAAATCATCGACAAAATCCATAGTGGTGAATGTGGCCCTCACATGAGTGGGCACGCCCTCTCTAAAACCATCTTTAGACATTAATACTACTGGACTACCAGGAAAAAGGATTGCACAGATTATGTCAGGAGGTGCATTAAATGTTGACTTTACTCCCCATATAAACATGTACTTTCTTGGGAGCTCTACTGCTTGACCTCACCCTTTCCTTTCTCCATGTAGGCAACATCATAGGGAAAGTGGTCCCTAAGTCATCCACTGGGCATGAATTCATCCTACTTGCCATCGGCCATTTCACCAAATGTGCCGAAGCCAAATCTTATGAAGTGCTAAATGCTAAAAATGGCAAAATTCATACATCAAAATATCATGTGCCGCTTCAGTGAACCTTATGAATTGATATCAGACAACGACACTCACTTAGAGAAAGAGACCTCAAAATTACTCCACGAGTACATGATTACTTGACATAAGTCATCCCCACATAGACGAAAAATAATGGAGCAGTTGAAGCTGTTAACAAAAACATCATTAGTAAGATGACAGAGACCTAAACCACGATTAGACAAACTCCTGTACGCTCCCTGGGGCTACTACACGATGGAGAAAAACTCAATAGGGGTCATCCTCTATTCACTGGTTAAGACATGGAGGCAGTCCTACCAGAAAAACTCAAAATACCATCATTACGGATCATGCTTGAAAGCCAAGTGGACGAAACCATTTGGGTTCAATCCCGACATAACAAACTAGATCTTCTTAATGAGAGGAGGATAAAGGGAACTTATCACAATCAGGTCTAGCGACAACATATTGCCCGAGCATTCAATAATATGGTTAAGAAGCAAGACGTATAAAAGGGAGATCTAGTCATATAATAGAATCACAAACCTGCTCGGATTCTCGAAGAAAAATTTGTGCCCAACTGAGGATGACCCTACATCATCACCAAAGTAAAATCAAGCGAATAGGCTACTTTAGCTTATCTCGACAGAGTAACGTTTACCAATCCTTCTGTCTCAATCGACTAAATAAATTATATCTTTAACCTTCCTGTGGTGAAAAGGAAAAGGCCAATTTAACGTAAAATAATAAGTCATAAGAGGAAGGGAGGACTATGTAAGACCATACACATTCCTAATCTTACATCAAAAGGCTCACTTGAGCTACCAACCTTTCCTTGAAGTTAGCTAAAACTTTGAGCCCCCAAATTCTATGAAAAAGAACTACGTGGACCTGATTTTCCACTATATTTTTATTGAGGTTATGCAAAATACAGACACGCCGTTGTCTTTGAATGGAAGATATGTAGGAAACTTGAGATACAACTTCAAGTCCGATATAAATAAACACTAAAAACTCTATTTATTTTTAGAAAACTATGATTATGGTCACTGTGCCCTCAATTCCAAATTTATATCGAAAGGACCTTACCCGATCATAACCAAATAATGGAGAACTACTTTGCCTTATGCTCCAATGTCAATTTAGACAACTAGCTCACCGATAAGAGAATACATTTATCTCTATCCAAAAGAAAAAGTCTCAAAATGACAGGGCACTTTTTCCATTTATTTGTTATCTTATTATTTTGTATAAAAAGCATACGTATATACCACCACCATATTAATAAAAAAGAGCTTAGGATCACTCTATTCATACGCACATGCTGTAGTATCTATACCATAAATTAGAGTAATATTTAAACATGCTATAAGAAAACTCTTATAAAATGATCTTTAGTATAAAAGCATATGTATGAATGAAGTCATAACAATGTCATAAAAATACGGATTCCCAGCTATCACATCCCAAAATTCCAAATCATTACAAAAAAGAATAGTATCCATGCATTAATAAAAGAATAAAAGAAGAGAGAATCGAATATATGAATCGTTAGAGACATGTCCTTCAGTTAGACAATAAAACCAAAGACTATTAGGGTTGGTCCTTCTTGTCCCGTTCAACATCATTACCACCACCACTTGCTACATCTGGATCCTCTAGACGCCTGGGATTCGACTAAACTGGGGGAGGGGTCATACGAATAACCGTCGGATAGTTCACTGACTTAATGAAAGAATCTAAAATTATCTTGGGACATAGGGGTGCATGATAATGGGAGAGAGAGCGAAAGTAAAACCTTGATGTTATGTGATCCTCATAAGTCCTGGTGGGACCATAAATCTAAATATTGTAGGTCAGCTTCTAGTATATCGAGGACTAAAGAATCATCATCTTCTATAGGATAGACGACGAAACTACCACCTCTTGAAAAACACCAAAGCAATGAAGTGATCAGTACAGGGAAAAATGGGGAAGGAAGCAAAGACAGTAGAATAATGTAAAACATAAAAGGGTATAAGATTTACCCCTTTCATTACCAAAGTTGGTCAAAATCCAGACCCAAGCGATCCAAATGGATAGTAAATGCATAAAAAGAAAACCTATAAGGGGTATAATGCCCCAATAACTTCACATTGTACTAGAAAATGGGTATGCCCACCCTCCTAATAGGTTCATCCCCCTGAGCATCACCTAGCCCCGTACCACTCCACACATCCTCCTCTAACTCCCTCACTCTATCCTTTAGGGTGGCAATGCGAGCTACGTTGACCTCCTCCGTTAGGGACCATTCTTGAGCTACAGCCTCCTACCTCTCCCTCTCTCTCACCCTTATCTAATTCTTGATAGCCATCTTTTAAAGCCAAATATCCATATTGTCCAGTCCCAGGATAGGAAGATAGTGGGATCCCTTGCCCATACTAGTTCCCGACGCTCGACACAACTAATCAAAATCTAAGAACTAAAGGTATGGAGGAGTTTCCATACTCCTAATATCCTACCTCGATGGTACTACACCATTAGAACGTAACTGCAAGCCAACTCATATCGCCCTCAGTAACTTGAAAATGTATTCTGACACCTCCATAAAGGGTTTAATCGAACCTTCAAGATTCCTCCTATCCCCGCCACCCCCGCCACACCATCTATGGGAACATTATCATCTCCCTTGGCTGAACCCTCATGAAGCGCCCCCTGAATCCCTACACCCTCTCAGGCACAAACTCTTTATCCTCATTCTTTCCCTCAGGGGCCCTCTAATCTCTGTCCACCGCCCCTTTCTCACCCTATGGATCTACCTGCTTTCCGTCCACCATCTAAATCCCCTACTCCACCGGGACCACCCCCACCTACGATAATAGAACTGACCTAAATATAGTGAATGGAATTTTCATCACGATGTTATGAAAAATAGGTAGTCGACATCCTCATCGAGTAGATCGATGACAGGCACCCTATCAAAAAATATCTTTCGATCCGCCCCACTCAGCCCCTAGGTGTGCCTCATATGGTAGGGGCAGGAAATAAGACTGTGACGAGAGAATCTGACTTGTACTGGAGAATCACACTCTCAACCAGATAAAAAAGATCCCCATAAGCATCCTTTAGAAGTAACCTTCATCCTGAGAACTATCGTACCGCATCACCCACCCCTGACACATATTGGGTCAACCCCTAAGGCATAAAAGGTAAGAGAAACACCAAGCAAGAATATGAGTCATAAGAAGCATGTAAGTACTAAAAGTAAAAGAAAAAAGTTAAAGTTCACTAAACTACTTACTGTCTCCATGGTCATTCCGTTTAGAAACTCCCTTTCTATCATGAATGACATGGACGATCTCATCCTCAAATTCCTCCTCACATACCCTCTAAAAGTAGGAAAACCACCATCAATCGATGCCTTAATCCAAGCCACTCAGAATACGTACCCATATAGGCGAAAAGCCACACATGCACAACATAACAACAATATATAACATAAGTAACATGATAAATCAATATCTAACTAAAACATGTAAAAAAACAAAATTAAGATAACATATGTCTCTTTTAAATAGACAAAACCTATAAAAATGTCAGTAAGATATTTAAAAAAGTGGGACATGGAATTAAACATCTTAACTGGCCCAATCCTCCCCCATGCATATCCAAAAATTCGAGAAAAGTCCATCATAAATGGATACCACCACAAATGGATCTTACATCAAAATCCCCTAACAACAATAAAAAACAAAGATCTATCATACCATCTCGTCACCACTACTTCAAGCCATGGGTCCCCCACTTGCTACTGATAAGTAATCAAAGTGTTGACCTCCAGGAACACCCCTATCCCCAAGGCTGGACATAGTCCCTCAATTGTTTTGATCACAGTGCAATCCACCACTAGGGTGACTCCGACAAATAGGAGTCCCATAAAGTTATATAAGCCAAGGTCAGTAATGGTCATCTCCCCCACAGACACGTGAAAATTTCTAGTAGTTTTTCTCCACCTCTTTCCCAAAGAATTCGTAATCAAATGACTCCTTCTAAAGTGCACATCAGAGAGACAATTAGTTAATATTATAACCAACAATGTATATAAAGGCACGAATAAAAGGCAACCACTATTTATAGGTTTTGTACTTTAAGGAAACTAAAAACCACAAGAATAAAACTTTGAGTGGTCAAAACACCAATAACAAAAATTCAATTAGGCAAAATCCTCTCAGGGGGTCCTTTAATCGAACTGTTAAAGGTCCCCAGTGGGCTTTAAATAAATGGTTATCCCTCCAAAGGTAATGATTACCAAATCTTCACAGATTTCTTCCTAGCCATACATGTGTCCCCTATCCCTCATCCACCCCACTGTGGCATATGGATGAACTAATGGTCAAAGGCCATAGATGACCAAACGGTCAAATGACCTCCACCTTACCCTATAAAATGAGGTCCCCACCAACCTTGAAAAGCACCCTAGAACCCAATATTTATTCTATTTTCTAACTTTCTTCAATTTGAGATACTCGATATCATTCCAAAAAGTACTGAGTGAGGTTCGTACTTTACAAAATTAGCTTTCCTCGAAGGAAAGTTTATACTTTCGAAAAGTCGTTTCTTCCAAGTGAAGTTCATATTTTTGAAAAACCGTTTCCTCCGAGAAGCAGAGTGTAATTGTCACACCCCAAACCCAAATCCATTCTAATCATTTCATCTATAATAAAATTAAATCATAATCTTTAGTCCATTCGAAATATAATTTATTTATCAATATTTTTTTATGTACAATAAACATAATCATGTTCTTTGTACCATAATGTAATTAACATCAGAGTCATGATTAAGCAAACATGCTATACTATAATTGCCTATGATTAAATATTATAATCAATAGATTAACCCATGATAACTCACTATATAAGATGTGCGAGTGTATTAAAACCTCAGCGTGACAATGATAAAATCTCCATGTCTAGTCCCCAGCTCTTTCTAACGGTGCAACTCTCAAATCAACGATTATATAATATCCTAGCAGGCAGCGTACAAACCTGAAAATGTTAAAATATAAACCATAAGCATTAATCTTAGTGAGGTACTCCTTCCTTAAATTAAAATAACAGTTCTATATCAAATCTGTGGATATAAAATCCAAATAATCCTTCCCTGCATTGAAATAACAATTATTTATCAAATATATGGATATAAAATCCAAATAATCCTTCCATGTAATGAAATAACAATTCTATATCAAATATCTGGATATAAAATCCAAACAATCCTTCCCTGCAATGAAATAACAATTCTATATCAAATCTATGGATATAAAATCCAAACAATCCTCCCGTTGTAATAACAAATCCTGGAACAAAAGTTTCAAAAAATCCTTTTCATAAGACAAATCAAATCATTGGATTTTTTTCCAATTCCAATCCTGGATCATAAGACCCAAATAAATCCTAGATCTGAAGACCCAAACAATCCTGGATTCAAAGACCCAAAAAATCCTGGATCCGAAGACCCAAATAATGTTGGATCATAAGATCCAAACAGTCCTGGATATTTTAATATCCAAACAAATCCTGAATACTGAAGTATTCAAACTGATCCTGGATCATATGACCCAAATAAATCCTGAATATTTTAATATCCAAACAAATCCTGAATATCAAAGTATTCAAACCAATCCTCCTCTTGGAGCTATATTCATATTATCATATCATTCATATATGTGTATATTTGAAATAATTATAAGTACACTCACCTCGGAAACTTATTAGACTTTTCCTTTTCCTTTGTCTGGAACTTACTTAACCGGTTATTATTTTCTTCCTATTGTTCTTACAATATCTTTATAAACATAAGAATACTAACAATCCAAAGAATAACTCGAACATAATTCAATTCATAAGCATCGAATGATTCCATTCAAATAATTTAGTATAAATGAAATTCCATCTGAACTTATGTTAAGATATTTAACATATCCAAATCATAGTCCAAACATACTTTAATTTCTCCCTGGTAATCCTATCCTTATCATATTAGGTTCCAAATATAAAATACGACAAATAATTTCAAGTTTCTTAAAGCAAGGTATGCCCATTTCTTTAGTACATAGCAAATCCGCCTTATAGGCTTCTCTATCATTCAGTCAACTTCCAGGCATTTTCATAACTTTTATACGTCACAACATACTATGATATTCCATCCAATATCAATAAAAATATTGAATAACACAAAATTAATGTTTCATCATTTTTTAGGTTCATTTGCTATATCAAGCAAAACATTGAACACATGGTGTGCATACTTGCACTTTTGGGGAAGATTTAATATCGGAACTTCAAACTATCACCGAAGATTCATTTCTTGGTATTTTTACATAATTTTCGAATATGATATACATATATGATTCTATATTAATCTCCAAGTATAATTAATAAATTTTAATAAGTATACAAAAAGATATAGAAGTTTGAATACACAAGGTTTCTCAACAAACCAATTTTAAGGGTTTACACGTTTAACTTTGCTTAAACTTGTATATATTCATACGTACACATCAAGACATGTAAGTTTAGTAAAAAAAATGAAGATTTCTATCATTTTAATCAGAAATTCAAAAAATATAACAAGATTTATCGGTAAAACTACCATAAGGATTTTTACGTAATTTCCTACGAATTTTTCTCCAACTCCTCCTCGCCTTTTCTTCCTAAACTTCCTGATTCTCTCTCCTTAGGCTAAAAACTCTTCCATGGCTGAAATATTATGACGGATAAGCTTATTTGAAGGGTTCTAAGTCGGCATAAGGTCACCGCCCTTGGTCCAATCAAAATATAACATGTGGCGCCATATAAGAATATATCACTTAAAGCTAAATGACTACTTTACCCCCTGTTTGTAAAAAGAGGATATCTTCTCACTCGGATCTCCGTTTGATGCACCGTTTGTTGTTTTAAAAACATAATTCATATATCAACAACTATCTAGTTTATAGCTCAAGCCAATTGTTATATTATAATGGTCAAAGCAAGTCTTTAACATGAATATTCCTACCGAAAACTTAAAAATCTTGTGTTTGTAACTAATTCAATATTTCATGCTTTATGAAGGTAGGATTAGACTAAACATAATAACATAATATTATATATATTAATAACACATTACCCATATCACATAGTCTAAACATGATTCAAACATAATTAATCATAATTATATTCGGGTTGTCACAGTAATACCATGTATTTTTAATTACATTAAATTAGTTATAAATTTTATATTTGCCTGTGGTTACATGGGATGTCACTATTTACATTTGTCATGCAGTATATGTATTATATTATTTGAAATTAAAATGAGCCTGAATTCATGTTAAGTCACTAATTAAATATTTGAAATGATTGTGCATAATGTATGGCAATAGTCAGGGACTTCATATCGGGGGTTTCCTTATTCGAATTATCCCCTCGATTTCAAGTTCCATAGATCGTGAAATAGTTTTCTATAATTCCATGTCCAGATAAATTAATAACTAATTTTTGACTCGTTTTTGTTTAAATAATTGGTTGTTTTATCTCATAATTTGACTAGACGTTGAAGACATTTATACTGTCCACTTGGGACTTAAAATAATGGGGTTTAATCCCTGTGGATAAGTACTTAGCTTTGGTAAAATTTTGGACCTATGGGATCAATATTTAGGCTCATTAGGTATAGGTATATATGGTCCCTATGCTTAATTTTTTGGTTAAATAGTTTAAAGGGTCATTAGGGTTAAACGAATTCATCATAAAGGCTAGAGAGGGGAACCCTAAATCTAAAGAGAAGAAGAACTCAAGAGTGGAAGAGACTATTGGGGAAATTAGCTTGGATTCATCCCTAAATCATAAGGCAAGTGTACCTAGACTAAATATTTAAATTAGAGTTTGAGTTATAGTGATAATTATTCATTTGAATTTAGTAATCTCATTAATCTAGGAGTTTAACTATAATCCTTGTTTAAGAAGATAAGAATGTTGATGTTGTAATCTTTAAATTTGAGTAGATTTACAATGTATTTTGTTTTTGGAACAAATCTAAAATTTCACCTCTAAATTTTGTTAATTGAGTTAAAACTTGTAGATGTGGAGTTATAATGGTAGTATTCTACTTATAGTTGTTGATATGACTTATTATTTATGTTATAGGCTGTTATGATGAATTGGGTATTGGGTTGGCCGCCATTTTATAGGTTTAAAACATTAGTAAAGTTATTGAGAGTGAATCAATTTGCGGGTAGGACAAATCGATTCAATTTTTCAGATGAATTGATTCGGGTCAGGACCAAATCGATTCATCCGTGGAAGAATTCAAATAAAGTTTTGTTTAGAGGTTGTTTCGGAACCTATTAAACTTAAATTGTAAATTTAATTCTTAAATTGAAAGATATTAAATTAATTTAAGAATTCAAACTTATGGGTTATTATTTTTTATAGATTATACTTATTATTATGCACCTTTATATAGGAGTAGATTATCAATTGGTACATATTAGGATTGTACCTAATTTATACTACCGGTAAGGAATGTACTTTTATTATTATTAGCCCAAATTTCTAGTACATGCCAGTATTATACCTAATTTCTAGTAAATGTCAGGATTGTATTAATATGAATATTAGTCCAAGTTTATGGTGCATGTCATGATTGTACCAAATTTCTAGTACATATCAGGATTATACTTAAATAAATAATATTCCAATTTTCTAGTACATGTCACGATTTAACCAACTACCTAGTACATGTCAAGATTGTACTTACATAGATTTTACTTATAATTCTTATATGTGTCAGGATCGTATTATTACTTAATATGTTTTACTTGATATGAAAAAAAAAGTATATTTGGCTCATATGGGATTGGGATTAGACACATGTGATAATTAGGTTGTTAGGGTTGGGAATAATTTAAAAATAACTAAAATACATGGTAGCCCAAATTTTTGAAAATCTTTATTCTTCATAGATTTGTTGTTTACGTTGTTGTTGATTATACTTTTTAAGGCCTAGGCTATCATAGTATCCCTATCACTAATTTATCTACCTTCTCCTTTGTTCAGTTGATTCTCCTATAAGATAAAGGAGTTGATCCTAAATGCTCACTCTTCTATTTATATTACTTTCAATTTGTCTAGATTTGTAGTAGTTGATCTTATGTTTTTATTATGACAATAGTATTTCAGCGGCCGATTTTGTTATGGTTATGACTATGGTATTATAAATTATATGAATCTAATGCCTTTATTTAGTTATGATTATTATGTAGTTGATTATTTAGACTTCTGTAATTATTTATTTTAAACCTGATCAATATAATTTAAATTTTACAGTGTGCCTTATTCTCTGCGCATTATTCTTAGTGATGTCTCCATCTCTAGTCCAATCCTTTCTCCTTACATCCGTTGGTATCAAAGGATGTCTACATGTTACATCCTTAACCTTATGCCTACAAACTAGTCTGAAAGACAATACATTTAGGCTAGTGATCGCCCGACAATCATGACAAATTATGACTTTATCGGTGCGTTCAGGTCCATTCCCATTTTCAACCTCTACCAAAGTTACCCTCTGTCCTATAGATATATTCTCTCCCTCTTTAGACAAGTCTTAAACTTGCACACACATCATATTAGAACACAGGTATAACCAAATTATGTAGCCTTTAATCTCATGTCCAAATAAGTATGTCGGCGCAATACCGAGCCCTTCTCGTGAACACAAGCCTCGACAATATAACTCTTGATAAGTTATCATAAGAAAGATGAGCCCATTTGTCATATCACCTTTCTATATCTCCTTAAATCTCGAATGAGATATAAATCTATCTCATGAGGTGAATTCTCACTCACACAAACACACACACACAACTTTAACGATCACTTATAACCCTAGTCGATCTTCCTCACACCCTTATATACATTTGAATCCACCCATCATATAAGCCGATTTGTCTCTCACACTCACATGCATACTAATGTCCACTTGTTATGGCGCTGTAGGACTTGAGCTATGGTGTGCTCGATGGGATACTTGTGTGTTAAATGGTGTATGTATGGGGGTTCTTATCTCCCGGTTGGCCGCATCCCCCATAGACTGGGTTATCAGGTCAACATGGGTTAAATGACTTTGCCCCTAGAAACTGTTTGACACCGTATCCAGTTTGAGTCACACACACCTAGTTTTAGGCTTAGGGACTAATTATGTATTTCATGCGATAAGGGATTTGCCAATTTTTTAGAGCCGTTGTTTATTTTAAATAAAAACAAACTAAAGGTTTGGGTTAGCCCTTTTGGGCTAATCCTAAGGCAAGTTTAAGTCTATGGTTGGTCCATATATTCTTATTGCGTTTCTTCGGGAATCGAGTTATGAGTGGGGTAGGTATTAGGATCCTTATTATTTATGCTTCCTTATTTATATGATTATTATTGCTCTTTACATCACTTCTTTACTTTTTAGTTATTTTTAGAACTAATTTAGAGATCTTAGGTTGATAATCCCTTAAAATTTGGATAGGTGCTTAGGTATGAAAATGATATTAGTGAGAGGTGTAGGAATACCACTTAACCTATGTAGTTACATAAGAGTGATTGTGTATGACTTTGTGCTTATACAATGGGTGGACATTAATACATATGTAAGTGTGCTAGAAAGCTTAGCTTGGGTAACAAGTGGCCATTAGGGTATGTAAGGGTGCAAGAAATCTCGTCTTGGGTAACGGATGGCTGTTAAATTGTATGTGAATATGCATGGGAAGTCGCAACTTAATATAGCTTGATATATCGTTCGAGAATAGAGGAGAGATAATAAGTTAATGTGTAAAATGTTTTCATATCTATTGTAACAACATTTGAGATATACATTATCGAGGTTCGTGGTCACGAGAAAGATTCAATATTGCTCCTAAGTACCAAAGAAGACTTTGGGATAAAATCCTACGTAGTTTTATTGTGTATAGTATGTATACGTATTTATATGTTTATATGGGTATGCATAAGACATTCCAACTTTTAGATAGTTTGATATCTCGTTCGGGTTAGAAAGGGATAATGGATAAGATAAGGGAGATGGATGAATCTCGTTGGGGAGTATTATATCATGTGACATATTTTCAAGGCTTGTGCTCATGGGGCAAACTCGGTATTGCACCTACTTACCCATATATCCACGAGATCAAAGCTTACATAGTTCGATTGTTTACATGTTCCACATGATGTATGTGAAGGTGTAGGACTTGTCTTAAGAGGGGGAAGGTATCGTTAGTGTAGAAGGTAGTTTTGGGGTCAGAATTTGATTTGACCATAAAAATTGTCGACAAAGATATTCACATCTATCGGGAGTTCACTAAATAAAGGGTGTTATTGAACCTTCGGTCTAGTTTGGAGGTGTATAAGGAGAGCGAATAGTTTATTTAGTATTGGTGTGGACCAGATGCCACTGACATAGATATAAGTATCCCTTATCCATATGGCTAAAATCTTGGAGGTGTCATAGTGCTCAGGCTATTTATTCTATTATTTAGATTGGGGATGGATGAACCCTAATAGATAATACATCAGAAGACGTATTGTAAGGCTTGGGATTTACGAGTTTAGTTCGATATAGAACTTACATACCCAAGGGGGCTTGGGATCAAATCCTACATACTCCTGATAAACGGGACAAATTTACGAATATAGGTGATAGGACACTGAGTATACAGTATACGTCATTACGATATTTTTGGATCCTAGTCCTTAATCTAGCATTTCCATTGTATTGGATTGATGTATTTATAGGTTAAAATTACATTTATCAAAGGTTGACATTTGACATGTATTGATATGAAAACACATATTTGGGGATGCCACTATAGGGATGGACTTTGTTCGCTCGAAAAAGCGTAGGAGTGGACAAATTTTAGACTTTGGCTTATGCAAAGTCTCGGGCTAACTTGAATCATTAACACTTTCCTGAGAACGGTTTTGAAAAGTATGTTTTCATGATTATATTTAGTCATTGTGTCATTTGATTAATATTTATTTAACATACGTTCATGTAGATTCAAATAATAGAGGTATTGGGTTAAAAATGAACCTTTGAATATAAACACTGTAAAGTCCATACCTAAACCCCTAAATGGGGGTTGGGATGAAAGAGATAAATAAAGATGGACAGTTTATCACAATATATATGGGGTGTTTGACTCGAGATTCAGGTAGAGTTTTGTTTAAAAGCATCGACTTTCGCAGAATGAGCGCAGAGGTTTGCCTCTATTTTTCTCGAAGGTGACTTTTTAAAAGTATGAACCTCGTTCGGGACTACAAAGGACACGACTTTTTAAAAGAACGATCTCCTCTTGATGATAAGAGACTTTTATGAAGTATGGACATTTTTAGCACTTTTTAAAATGAGCTCGAGTATCTCGGATGCTCGGGATTGAGAAAGTTATAAAACTAAATCAATGTTGGGTTTTTGGTACTTTTAAAGGTTGGTGGTGGCCTATTTTTGTAGGGGCTCGACAGGCCTTTGACTACGCAGTCAAATGGGTCGTCCTTTAACTTTGCAGTTAAAGTACATGTGACTTATAGGGTGAAAAAGGGGGTGGGGGAATGTGTAGGGATGAGAAAAGATCTCTAAAGATCCTATAATCATTACAGAAGAAGGGTATGAACATGCGGTCAAAGCACTTTAGTTGCGTTACTAAAGGGATGGGTAACTTTACTCGTGTGGCTAAATGACCCCCATAGGGTGTTTCGACTTTTTTGGTATTTTTCTCTTGTTTGCATTTTGGTTCCCTAGGTTTTGTTTCTGGGTTTTTTGGTGGTTTATGGTTTAAAGGTATTTTTACAGATGGGGTAAATAGGATCCACACTCAAATTGCAAATTGGAATGTCCATAGAGGTGGTCGATTAAGAGAGTGCATGTGCGGACATTCTTCATCAAAATTAAAAGGGTTAAAATAAGTTTGCCTATTTTTTAGAGAAGTTTGGTCGTACGGGGGAAATAGGTATAATGGGTTGGGTAAAATGATTATTTTTGGAAAATGGTCGGATGCTTAGGTGTGCGGGTAATTATACATTTGACCCATAATATAATTTGAAATGTTTAACTGAGTGATTATACGCCATGAAACGTTTAACTGCACGATTAAGTGTTTCAGTGCCCAAAACCTATAGAAGTATCTTGCCAAGGTTATTTATTCACTACTCTAACTATTTTCTTCTCTTATATCAAAATCTCTCTTTCTTTCTCTATGATTTATGTACTTACTTGCTAAGCTTAATTTTGGTATTTATAGATCATTTTGAACCTATTTGGTTAGATGATGATGTGGTTCATACCCTGGACCTGAACCAAGTCGAGGAGGGGTCATGGGTGGGGATGGGGGATCGATTATGATGACTGGGCTAACGGGTACATATAATTGGATGGAGGTGTTCAATATAGGGCCTATAGGGTACTAGATTGTATCTCCTCATGATGATGAATGAGATGGGATAGCGTGGTAGGGGGTTTTGCTGCTCGTGGGGTGTAGGTGTCCTGTAACCCTTCTCCTACGAAAGTGAGAGGATCATCAGGGTAGAGGGGAACGTCCTTTGGATGTCTGATGCATAAGTTTTCCTGACTCTCTCTTTTGTTTGATTTTTTTTTTATGTTTTTTTCACGTCTTAGGTTTAATATATTTGCAAATGCATAAATTTATGACAATAGTTTTATTTGTTTGATAAAATATCATAACAAAATATTTTATTGTGTTCCCAAAACTGAAAATAAAATGAGAAATAACTAAAATAATGGAGGGTAGGAGGTGGATATAATGTGGTAAGGGCGAGGAAGGAGATAATATAAAAAATAGAGAGGGTAAAGGCAAGAGGGGACACAAGCCGATCTTGCGATAAAAAATAAAAGAATAATAACAGTAACAATGACAAGGGGATAATAATAGGAGGCATAATTTTTAATAATACAAATGATAATAAAAGATAAGTATAATAATAATAAAAATAAAATAAAGATAATATATAAATAAGTGTGTGTGTGTGTGGGGGGGGGGGGGGGTATAGTTCTTACTAAGGATAATAATAATAAAATATAATAAAATAAAGGAGAATATATAAATAGGTGGGGGTATAGCCCATACTATGAAAATAAATTGTTATGAGGAGTTTTATCACGGATCAGTCCCGTGTGTCATGTGTGTATCCTTACATGATAATAATATACAAGGGGCTATTGGTCACCTCATGACTGGTTTCTCTTCTTGGTTAGTGGGAACTGAGGGTAGGGGGACTAAGTGTGAACATACGATAGCCCAAACTCTGGAAGGGAAAAATCTCTGGAGGAATTACTGGTCTCCTCATGACGGGTTATTCTTCTTGGATAGTGGGAACCGAGGGTAGGGATATTAAGTGTGAACATGCTGCAATTCAATCTAGAATATGTAACAACCCGAATTTTTGAGAAATTAAAATATTATTAATTGGTTTAAATTTAAATTATACTTGTGACGTAATTTAATGGTATTACACGTGCGACATAATTTAACGGCAATTAAATATTATGGAATGATTAAATTATTAATCGGAGAGAAATGATTAATTTTTATTGAATAAAATTACTAAGTGAATAGTAACTCTATATTTGGCGTCATAACGAGTGATAGTGACGTAATAGTATTTTATCACAATTGGGTGTTGTGTGTGGACTAAATGAGGCCGATATTGGAAATTATTTATGAGTAACTCAAATGTTGATTTTGAGGTTACGATTGAGTCTGGAAGGGTCAAAATAGTCAAAATAATATACCCGGGTGTATAATTTGGGTCCTGGAATAGTTTTAGACCAGACTGACACCCCGAGATGGCATTTTAGTCATTTGGTAGCCTAGGGTTAAGGGAGCTACGAATTTCCAAAGTTTCTATAAATTTTTTATTGCGTGAGGTTAGGGTAAATGAAATAGAAAACACTTGGAGGCCATTAGAGAGTATGTGAAGAGTTTTCCTGGAGCTTAGGAGAGGATTTTGGGAGAATTTACCCTTGTTCTTACATCACAACCATTTTTGGAGTGCGAAATAGAACACAAGAGTCATCAAGAGAATCAAAGAAGATCATTTCCATACAAGGCAAGTATTTATGCTGTAAATGTTTATGAGTTATAATACCATGTAGAGTAGGGCCTTTGAATTAAGGATAATTGATGATATTCTTATGATTTATGAATATAACTTATAATTTTGATGAGGATTGCATGTAGAATAAATCCAATTGTATAAGTAAAATGAGATAAAAAATTATGCGATTTAGATCATGGAATAAATCTAGGTTTTGATTAACTTATGTGAAGAACACAAAAATGGAGGGTTTAAGGATTATTGGAGTTTTAATCAAATATTGGATGGAATTTTATGGTTTTTATACAAGATTTATGTTAGGAATTATCCTTACATGTATAATTGATGTTTAGTTATGCTAATTTGGAGTTTCAGATTGTTGTATCAACGTTTGTGGATTGAAATGGTGTAAAACTTTGCAACAGCTTATTGAATAAGAAGAGACTTGTTACATTCCGAATCGATTCGGCCCAAGGGCGAATCGATTCAATTTTGCCCAGAATTGAAAATTGCTCCTTTTAAGCCCGAAAATTGTGGATAATTTTTGAGGGGGCTTTTGAGATAATTCTAAACTATAGAGGGAAATATAAAAATGTTAGTAGGCCTAAAGTGGAGATTAGGTTTACATAAATTGAGACGAGTTAAGTATTGGGATAATTGTGAAAATATCCAAATTGATAAATGAATGAAATTCGATAATGGTCACGGAGTGAGGAGTGAACCTACGTTATGACCATTAGTACACGATGGGAATAACTACATTTTGCATAAGGGATAAATAGGACCCTTAGAGTAGTGAGCGACACAAGAAATTATAAGAATTGAATTGATAATTGAAATGAACGGTACATTGAATATACGAGTGATACATACTATGTACGAGTGAATATCATTGGGTTGTGTACATACCTACGGAATAATATATGTATATTAGTTGTGTGAATACCTATAAATATGATTTAATTATGTGTGTGAAAATAGCTATGCTACCTTCTATCCGGAGGTTTTCGCACAAAGGGAGATCCCACCTTGACGATTCTGGTGAGAATTGGATTTAGGCCCCAGAGTATGGAACTTAGGGAGACTCACTATGTGACATGTATTGGTGGGACCGACGTGTAATTTGGGTATGTTAGGTATGTGCATATCTTAAAGGCTTAGAACCATATTCGCCTCCATTATTGTGTTGATTTATTTCGGGTTCGAGGAGACATGCTGAACCAATAATCCTTGATTGAGTACGGGAGGTACATTGGCTTGATAGCAGAGTATGCCAGCATCACGAGGGGCCATTCTGGGGATGCTATTGTTGTTTATATATTATATGTATGATGAATATATACTTATATGATATATCTAATGTGAGACAGTAGAATTGATAGATAATGTATATCTAAAATAATTTAAGTCATGAAAATTAAATAATTGACTTAATAATAAAATGGGAATAAATAATTTATTATTGAGACCGTAGTAACTTGTGGGATGGGGATATACGAGAGAACTAGACTTAGCAAGGAAACTAGTTTAGTAGAATACGTTAAGGTGAGAATTTAAAGTGTATGGGTTTGCATGGTATTCCCTTCCTGTTACATCTGATTGTTTTTGTGTTAAATCAGACTTTTACTTTTTACCATGAGATGTCTTAAGGAAACAATTTCTTTAATCGGTTAAGATTGAATGTTTGGAAAAATGTGATTCCATCGAGATCATTTAAAGTATCCATCTCTTTGTAGTTTATTTTGGTGACGAAGTAGGGTTCTCCCCAGTTGGGTGCAAACTTTCCTGCTGGAGTCTGGGTAGGTTTGTGATTCTCTTTTAGTATTAGGTCTCCATCTTTTATGTTTCTACTCTTGACCCTCTTATTGAAGGATAATGCTTTACGTTGATGGTAGCCTTGATTGTTATAAGAAGCCTTTAGTCTCCTCTCTTCTAGGGGCTATAGTTCATCACAATGGGCTTGGATCCAGTCGATTTCTATCACATCCTATAAGGATGACATCCTAAGTTCTATGACTGCCTCCATGCCATAAAATAAAGAGCAGGGGGTGACCCCTAAGTTTCGCTTTGTAGAGAGGTATCCCTAAAGGGTGTAAATTGTAAGCCTTATTCATCTTGATGATGCTGCTTTTGACATTCTTCTTCACAACTTCGATTGCTCCATTAGTTTGCAGTCTGTACTCTTTATATATATATATATATATATATATATATATATATATATATATATATATATATATATATATATATATATATATATAAAGAAATCAGCTATATCATAGATAAAAGCAGAGAAACGCCCCCCGTCGGTGGCTTACATCAAGGATGGGTGATAAAAGCACCGATGTTACATAAAGCTTCTAAAATGTCCAAACAAAAAGTAGTTTTAGAGCCCTTAAAAGGAAATATTCGAAAATCTATCTTAATTTCTCCACAAATGTGATCTAAAATTAAATATTCCTTCATAAGTAACCCTTCAAAAAAGGATTTATTCCAGTATACCACAAATGCCAACAAATGAAGGATGGGATAATACGACATAGGATGCTTCAAATCTTACCACCCTTTGAATTAATCCATCAATTCATAAAATTGCCACTAAAGTTAGAAGATGTCATCCTGAGGCCAAGTATATTCGAGAATCTTTTCGAAATAACTTGGCAATATCACTACTCCAAAAGAGATGATCTCTATCCTCTTCACAATTGACTACACAACATCTACATTTGGAAGGTAAATGGATATGGATGATTTTGATATACTCATCTATATCTATACCTTTATGGAGTAAGTGCCACATGAAAATTGAAATTTTAGGACAAATTATCTTATCGTAAATCAGAAAAAAAGAATTGTTGAATATAACCTTTCACCTTCGCCAATCGCTAAGCTGATTTGATAGTGACATTACCATCCTTTGTCAAAGCCCACTTCCCAGTATGGAGATCAACATTATCTAAGAAATACTCCCAAACACTTTGCATCCTTTTCCAAACATGAGAAGAGACAAAAATAGATCCTTTATAATTTTGAGCTTCCAATTTTTTGTATTTACTATGCATGAACGGGGACCATAAGGAGTTGGCATTAAAAAATTTCCTCCATAAATTATGAGTATAATCCAAAGATGAATCAAACATGCATCTTAAATTTAATCCACCTTCTTCTTTAGTTTTGTAAATGTCGGGCCATTCCACCCATTGAAACTTGTTTTTGTCTTCTTGTTTACCCTAAAGGAATCTAGCTAAAAGTTTGTTAATGTGATTGAGAACTATACTCGGAGGGTTAATGGTTTCTAAGAGATGAAGATGCATTGCCTCCACCACTAATTTGATGAGAGATAATCTATCTGCTTGAGAATTTTTTTGATGATTCCAGAAATTAAGTTTCTCCACAAGTTTTTCAATAAAGGGACCAAAATATGACTTCTTTTTCTACCCGCAAAAAGAGGAATCCCAAAATATATGATAGGAAGATTTCAAAGTTTGAAACCTGTAATGGATCTAATGCTCCTCCTCGTTCCATGAGACTCATTAACCAGATGATAAAAGGAGCTTTTATTTCAATTTACCACTTGCTCTAAAACTTTCTAATAGCATTTCAAGAACTCCATGAATATTTTAAGCGATCTCCGATTACCATTAGCAAAAATAAGAGTGTCATTTGCAAAAGAGAGACAAGAAATAATCGGGTAATCCCTAAAAAGTGAATAATGAGATATTTTACCATCTTCCATGATTTTTTGAATCCCTCTATTAAGAAACTCAATAGTAATTACAAAAAGTGTCGAAGAAAGGGGATCCTCTTGTCTAACCCCTTTAATAGAATTGAAGAATCCCCAATTTTTCCCCTTAACATTTATCGATTACCAACAATTCGAAATGATTCTCCAAATAAAATCAATATCCGTCTCCGAAAACCTAAAACTCCTAAAGGTTTTATGAAAAAAGAACCACGACATTCTATCATAGGCTTTAGACATGTTGAGTTTTATAATCATATTGAAACCCCGTACTTTCTTCCTAAACGATGACATCAATTATTGGGCTATAAGCACATTATCAAGTATAGGATGCTCCTTAATAAAACCTGATTAGTATGGAGAAATAAGTTAGGGAGAATCAGGCCCAAACACTTCTCCATAAAATTAGAAATAATTTTAGAGGAGAAATTACAAAGACTTATAGGGTGTAAATCTTCGCAATTTTTTGGCCTGTCAACCTTAGGAATCAAAATGATATTTGTGGAAGTCCAACTCACCGGAAGAACATCGCCCAAGAAAAAGGAAGTTATCGCTTGGAGTAGATCATCTTTAATAATAGACCAACAAGTTCTAAAGAAAACACCGTTAAATCCATCCGGACTTATCGCTGCATCATCATTCAACTCAAAAATAACCTATTGAATATTTTCCAAAGTAGGGACATCACTAGCATGGAATTATCTCATGGTGAGACTGACTTCGGTATGCAGTCCCAGAGATCACCCTCGCCATCTGGAAATCAATAATGAAGACCACTGCTGCCAACACCTAACATGAAATCAACCTCGGCAAAATCGTTTGCCCCATATCTATTAAACGCAATAATTAACAACTGCAAATGAAAATCATTGCTGTCATGTAGAATCACAGCATTGTTAGACCTATACAAATCTCTATTAACATCATTTCCCATCAGTGTTTGAAAATAGTTAACTAGGACTTTCTCAACCCCATCCTTATCCTCAATCCAGTCACCTTCATTATCTTGAATACGATTGGCATTAAGAACTGCCCTTTTTTTCATTGTGATCCCGTGATTTTTTTTTGTATTGCATCACCCACCAAAGCCCATTTGATCTTCGATTTTTGTTTCTAGAAATCTTCTTCCACCTCTAAAGCTTTTAAGTAATCCACTTTAATTCTATGGAATCTGATTCGATTAACTGAGGAAGGGTTTGCATCAAACTTGACTTTATACCTCAATATGCCATCCTCGCTTTTCGAGCCACCCAAAAAAATCACCGTATTTAGAAGAAGCCCATTTTTTTAGGAAATACTTAACTCTCTTAAGTTTCTCCATAAAAATAGAAAGAGGCTAGTCTTTTATGTCAAAAGACCAAGATTGTTTAACCACTTGGAGGAATTCTTCATCTTTCACCCAAAAAGAAAGAAATCTAAAAGGTTTCGAATATTTAGATTTAATCTCTTTAAGTTTGAGAAGAAGAGGACTATGATTTGAATTATACCTATGGAGATCAATCGAACTAATAATTTTCCCGTCAAGCCAATTAGAATTTCCAACCACTCTATCAAGCTTAGCCCAAATATGAGCATTACCTTCACTATTGTTGCACCACATAAATCTTGAATCATTGAAAGGAATTTCTTACATCCCAACATTAATGAGAGATAAATTAATATACATCATACCATCCTAATTAACTTCATTACCTCCAATGTTTTCATCCTAATTAGCCACAATATTGAAATCGCCACCCATAATCCATTTCATATTACCAAGCGAAGATAAGTATTCAATATCCTGCCAAAGTTCCAATCTATCAACCTTATTACATTTTGCATAAACGGTTGTGAATAAGAAAGGATCCTAAAAAAGTTTGTTATACACCCAAAGAGATTAATCTTGAACCCCATTTTTAGCTAAATTAACCGTCCAATTATTTTTCCAACGAATCAAAATCTTATTAGAAGTATTAGCAAGACAACCCAAAAAATTCAACTTCTTACAAACTTCTTCCAAATTAGTTTCATCAATCTTGGGCTCTAACCATGCCAAAAAAAATAGAGTGAATACGGATGAGTCTTTTAAGTCTACATATCGATGGGACAAGCTTTAGTGACCTTACCTCCTGAACGAGTTTAAGAGAATGATGGTTTACAGGCCGAATAATCTTTTCTATGTCTTCTTTTCTTAACCACAGAAAATTCGTCATCCCCTGCATTTGAACCAGCAAAAATTTCTTTCTTATCAAATCTTGGAAATCTCATAGATAATACTTTTGAAAAGGTCTCCCAATCATCATTGATCTCCTTCACCAAGTTTGTTTCAGTGTCTGACCATAAATATGACGCCAATATTCCACAAGAGATTTGTCAAATTGAACCCTTGGAGCTCTTGGTGAAAGGCCATAAATCTTTAAAGTGCCAGGATCAGTCACAACTTTCTTGATCTTAGGGACATACGCCATATAAAAGTCCCATACAACTAAAAGTTTCATATTTAAATCACCAATCAAACACTTACCAGTGTCATGAACAATAAAGGTAGTGCCATTAGAAACTAAAGGAGAAATAAACTCACCTTCCTCCAAAACTGAGAGATTGTGGCCCAAAGGTGTTATACGTGTTCACCATCATTTCCTTCTTGGAACAAAAATTCTTTGATTTCCCCATAGTAGTATTACCCACTGCTATAAACTGTTATGAAATAACATTACTAGTTTATCAGGAAGCAACGAGCAATGTATATCAAAATTGGACAAACTATTTGACAAAATAGTCATGTCACCTTCTTTAATAAAAACTCCTCTCTCTATTTGTTTCCACTAAACTTTCTTAGTAGGAGGATCATGAGTCATAACTGCTTTACCCCGATCACCATTCTTCTCCATGCACACATCTTATCCATTCTTGCCCCCCAAATTATCGTGACCAATCTTGGAATAAAGAGAATAATAAAGAGGAAAATTTTCATAAATAATTCTCTGCCAAAAACCTTTGTCTGGAGAACCAAGACAAATACATTTAGGCAGATCCTTCAACACATTAACCTCGACGCAAACCCTCATATTTGGCCTAGAAAGAGTTCCCGTGGCTTTTTCAATCGTAATTGGGTTACCAATTGCATTGGCAATCGAGAAAATACTAGTTTTGGAGAAGAAGTGTATGTGAAGGAAAGAGATATTAACCCAAACTGGAACCCAAGGACTGTCAACATTCGCTTGGAAATCTATGGACCATTTCAAAATTGTCATGGAAAACCTATAGATATACCAGAGTTTTTTTAACCACATCCTATGGAAATCTTCCTCACAGTTTAAACGAATCAAAATGTTTTTTTCATCCAACAAACCTATATTGAAACCCTATTTAAGAGAGAACGTCAAGAAAGTTACCCTGATAGTTTCAAGAGAGGGTCGACCATGGTGAAATTTCTCAATAAGAGAGAATTTAAAAGGGGCATCCAATGAAGATGTATCATCTTCAGAAAAGAATAATACGATCTCACATTTGTGAAGACCCATAGGTTTAAGTTATTTAATTGAGGGATTACTAGAAGAATCTGAGAGCAAATCAGCGAAAGATTTCACCGAGTTGCTATCAGGAGGCTTCCATTTCGGTTAGGGATTGACAAAAGGCACATAGGGAGGATCAGATGGCAGTGGCAGTGCTTCCATGGAGGTGGATGGTGGTAGTTACCAAAGGAGACGACGAGTCTATTCACACACACACACACGTGCGCACACACTCACTCACACACAAACACACCCACCCACCCACCCCCTCCCCCCACACACACACATATATATATATATATATATATATATATATATATATATATATATATATATATATATATATATATATATATATATATATATATATATATATATATTTCAAAATTTAAAAAAAAATGAAATTGAAAAGGATAAAAGAAAAAAAGAGAGAAATTCGCGTCGACTTAGTGTATGCGAAGTTGGCGTGGATATAAGACAAGTCGATTGTCGAGTGTGGAACATAAGTACATTTTTTATATTCATCGAGAAGGAAGATGAGTCATCATCATGTGTGCTTAAAGATTACCTTTATCTAACTAGGTTTATTTAACCTTCATTCATACGTCTATCTGAGCACAACGTGAAAAATTTCCAATTCCTATAGGGAATGATACAATTGTTACCCTTGTTTTGAGGAACCGAAAAAAAGAATCCCCACCTTCAAGTTCGTGAATTCGAGGAGATATATGGTCCCACTATGTAAAAATAGCTCACTGAAGATATTGTTAAACTTAAATTGTTCCTGTTCTCATTAAAAGACCAAGCCAAGAGTTGGTTTAACTCATTAGAAGTTGAGTTCATAAATACTTGGAATCAAATGAGAGTCGCCTTTTTGAAAAATTCTTCGCCAACTAATATACGGTGTCAATACGTCACGCTATTAACACATTTAGTGAAAATAAGGGAGAAGTCTTGTGGATTTATTTGGATCAATTTAAGGACTTTCTACTGCATTGTCTGCATCATAGGATTTCTAAATGCATCTAGGTGTTTAATCCTAAACATTGAGTGAAAATTTAAGGACATTCTTACTCAATTTTATCTTGTTTAATCCTAACCATGCATCTAGGTGATTAAATCACGCAAAAAAATAAGTCCCCAAGAGCAACACTAGATGCATGCGAAAAACACTTAGGGAAAAATCCTTGAATGACCTAAGCCAGACAATCACTATGATACAAAATTTACAAAGGAAGAAAGACAGACTTAAACAACCACACAAAACCCTAAGAGCCTTAACGATCTTCTTCTCTTCAACCGCTACTCCACAGTGCCCACACAGAAGTCCTTCCATGATACTTTTCCATAGCACACGAGTCCACGTGCACCTCGGTACCCACTGATGCATCTTTGACAACTGTCTATGATTCGAAACACATCCTTCACCATTTTTTCATCGTAAAACTTCATCAAAATAACTTGTTCTATATGGATGAACAAACCAATAGTGCAAACAAGATCTCCATAGCATATTTATGAAAGCTCAGATATTTTAAAATAATAAGGACGATTTTAGCTTTGAAATCCTTAGAAAACAAGTGAAGAAAAATGTAACCGTTTTATTCTATATTTTGGTTCTGCAGACTTCGAATTTTTGAGAAAGAAATACTTAAATAAAAAACTTTAAGTCAGCAGTTCATTAGAATGAGATCCCTTTTGAATGACATGGCCATGTCATTATAACGACTTGTCCAGATGTCATTTGAATGACTAATGATGTCATTTGATCCTCCAAAACATAAGGTAAGAATCCATATGACTCTAAATAGTGTTCATCTCAAAATAAATGAAGTTAAAACATTTTAAAAGCACTTTGACATTTTAAAATCATTTTTAAACAAAATAACATCCTTAAAATATTTTTTGAGTCCCATAAACATTATGTGTTCACACCTGAGAGTATCTCGAAATGAAATGTGATAGGAGGACGTGAAATGTGAACCAATAAACATGGCATGGTTTATCTTGAAGCTTGGTTACTACGTCTTCAAATAACACGTCGTAGACTATATGGGTATCGTGACAAGATAAAAATCTATCTATGACTCAAACACGTTTTGTCCGAAAATAAGTCAATTACATACAGATTGACATACTTGGAGATTTTTTCCTTAAAAATCTCCCACTTCGACTGCTTCGTGATGAAACCAAAACAGTGAAAAGCCTAAGCTGGGTCGTCAAGCCGTATGACAACTAAATCCCATCCCATAAACTCCCAAATCAAAAATTACAAAACAAGGACTAGTTTATGCAGGGTTAATAAGCACGAGCTGTCTGATTGTGATTCTGTCTCAAAATCTTGAATCACTGAAGAATACCTACACATGAAATAGACAAATACCCAGTGAAGTATGGAGGAACAAACAATATAAAATACTTATATTTGAAAAAAAACATTTGTCAAACATTTGAGCAAAACATGCCATAGCAAAAAGATATACATAAACAATATAACTCAAATCAATGATATGAATATGTAAATATTATGATCAAGACATCATACCAATGTAAAACATACGTACTCAACAGATAAAATCCCACACATCACATACCCTCGCTCCCCCTTTTTGTTTAGAATAAACAACTAGAGAAAAAGATAAACAAACATATATAGAATGAGAATCATCAATGAAGTATATCTAGACAAACATGTAAGGCCAGCTAAAAAAATTAGAAGATACAAAATCATAGCTATCAAACAGTCACAAAAATGAAATCATCAATATCTGGAATGATGTGACTAAACGAATCAATGTAGTATAAGAACCAAGTATGAATAATCAATATCCACTGCGTATAAATTATCCAAATGTACTCGTAATTACGAAAATAGTATAAAATCATCACATATACGAATTGGGTACTGAAATAGAAAAAAGGCTAAAAAAAATTCTCTTTGGGCTATTCGAATGACTATGCCATGTCTTTTGAATGACATAGGCAATCCGTTTAAATGAGGTTAAAAATGACCTGACATAGTAAGGTATCGTTCGAAGCATATATCTAATAACCCTAAAAGCGACCCTTATCTCAACCATACGTATTACAATTAATGCCTTAAAACCCATGTAACGCGATCCATTCTTCGAACGACTTGGTCATATCATTCGAATGAAGTCCAGTTCTAAAAATGATTATCTTTTGCCCAATGAAGAAATTTTCAAAAAATAGTAACTGGAAGTACGAAACAGTAGCAAAACAAACTTAAAATAGAAAAATAAATCGAGTATGAGTTTCATGATAACATAGTATCAATGTGCTCAAACACGGATATGGAATGAATGGGCGTGAACTACAACAAATGAATCATAACTTGAACACATCGAAACGATAAAGAAGATCTAATTGATAGATAAATGTCATCAAACTAAGTTCTAACGAACAATATGCACACAAATCCATAATTTTAACGATTCAACAAACAATAGCGTCGTGACACGATTTTTCAATATTAAGATACCAATTTGTAGGCCCCTTTTTCTAAGTCTTTTCAGGTTTCTATTTTTCTCACCTTAGAGAAATACTATTGGCACCATTTTTGGCATATGTTTCTTTTTATTGCCATAATGTTTTCTTAGGCTCTTTTAAACGGTGGCTTTCACGATGAGATTATTATTCTCTCATAGCCCTTTCCTGTGAACACTCATCATTTTTCAATTTAAACAATATAAATGCTCACGGAAAATGGTTCTTATATGCACACCTCCTCCTAAGTCTTATTACCCATAGTTGACAAAATTGAGAGGGTAACGTCTCACCAAACTCAAATACGCATGAGAAGTTAAACATTCATATAAACTGATGCATGTGAGTATGATGGCATATATACAAAGTTGAATCCAAACACAAATCAACTTCGAAATGACCCCATTAATCAATGGTTAAGATCAGTCCAAGCATCTATAATTATAAGCAAATGTCCTAGCCGCATGGATAGTTAAATTATGGGGGTCCAATCACACCAATATGACATATCAAACCAGAAAACTCATGACACAAAAATAAATCAAAAATCTTTTTGTGTTTTTGAAAAAATATTTTGGGCTAAAAAATAAAATCTTTTCGTATTTTCTAAAAAATATATAAAACCAAAATTCTTTTTTTATTTTTTCAAATATATTAAAATATATAATACAAAGAGATACACATGTAACACTAGAAAAACATATATCAAGAAACAAAGACTAGTGTATGACAAATATTGCGAACACAATCATCCATTAAATTTAGCAAGAGAAGTATCACGTGAAAGCAACCGAGAGTCATAAAGTTAAATTCCTAAAGACACTAAGTTCGATTGGCTAACCCAAGTAGGTGTGTAATGACGCATCGGGGTTTTGGGAACCTAAATGACTTTATTACTGAACCTCCTAGGAGCATTTTTAAGGTTATAACAAAAATGTCTAAGGTGACCCTTCCTACTGCAATGAGTGAAGATGAAAACACGGTAAGGAATGTGACCTAAATGTGGACCTCTCCTAACGTTCCTAGTTGCCTCTCTCACACGATTGGTATTGTATTTGGAAATGGGTGTAATATGATCCTCAAAGCCTATACCACACTTATCATCCTTGATTTGGAAGGTACCTAAAATTCTATCCAACTTTTTCGACATTGCCTCCAAATCAAACTACACTTTAGTCGAGTCCCTCAATTTCTCCTCAAGCTCACTAATCTGAGACTTAAGAAAATGTCTAAACTCCTCAAACTCTAGAGTCTCTTTCTTTAAAGCCTCCATCTAACCTTGAAGACTATCTCTCTGATTCTTAACATATTCTAGTTTCTCCCGAAGAGTATTCTCTCGTGACCTAAGATCCTCAATCAAAACATCAGTATTTTCTACGACACGTTCTTTTAACTTAGCTTATAACTTAAAGTTTTCCTTTTTCACCTTTACCTCTTCCTCATACAAATAATTAAAGGAAAATTGCAACTCTCTCACATCAATCTCCCCTTCCTCACTAGCTTTACCCTCACTCTCTTGGAATTCACATAAAATGGCATCGGAAGTGTTGTTCACATGAGTATCTTCATGAGAGGATTTATTCTCGTCGCTCACACGACATGCCATAAACACTACAAAGTTGAAGTAAATGTGGAAACTCTCTCCCATTTTCGGTTCACTATCACTTAAGGTGGCAATATATGCAATCGGTTTCTTACCCTCCTTCTTAAGTCTAGTGGGACACTCCGCTACCTTATGGCTATAACCCTCATAACCAAAACACCTATCAAACTCATACCTCTTAACATTCTCACTTTTTTTCTTAGTTACATGATCCACCTCGTTGTTCTTGAATTTCAAAAGTCTTTTGGCATCTTTTGATTGCTTTTGGAACTAAAGAAATTTTTTGAACTTCTTTACCAACAAAGAAACATCTTCTAAATCGATGTCGAAATCATCATCCAAAACTTTAGTCTCTTTTCGAGCTTTCAAAGTAATGCTCTTTCTTTCTTTGGCACTTTCTTGGAGGTAAACATGCCAAGTTCATAGGTTTGTAGTCACCTACAATCTCTTCTAGTTTTGCTGATTCAAGCATACCTAAGTAGTTTAAAACGATCACTTTTTGATCAAATATAATAGGCAACGACCTTAAGATTTTCTTTATGACTCAGTTGTCGGGTATTTTCTCTCCCAAGTTCAATGACGAGTTGACAATGTAATACAATCTAGTGTAAAACTCATCAAATGTCTCACTCTCTAACATTTTAATCATCTCAAATTATGTAGTGAGGTTTTGAAGTTTAGACGCCCTAACCGTGCTAGTTCCTTCGTGAATGAGTGTAAGAACATCCCAAGCCTCTTTCGACGTCTCGCACATCATAATACGATTATATGCATCCAAGGTGATAGGCGAGGAAATAACATTTAAACCTTTAGAGTTTAAAGTGCAAGTCTATGTTTGGCTTCGGTCCATGACTCATGATCGGTGTGACCACCATTTTTACCGCTAACCAAACACACTCATAAATAGATTTAAGTTCACTTTTCATTCACGTTTTACAATAAGCATAATTAACGCTATAAAAAATGAGAGTTCGAAAAGCATCAAAATTTCAAAAATTCATACCTACAAGCACAGGGGATCAGCACAATAAAAAATGTTTCTAACTCTGATATCAATTTGTAGGCCCCCTTTTCTAAGTGTTTTTTAGGTGGAAACAACTTATCTTTCAAAACCTTTTTCCAATTTTACTATGCACCAAGTTTGTGAACCAATTTTACTTAAGCCTAATTTCATTTTGTTTAATCCTAAACATGCATCTAGGTGACTAAAGCAAGTAAACTAAACAAGTCCACAAAATAATGCCGAATGACGAGGAAACCACTAAGGGAAAAAACCTCGGACGACCCAAGCCAGACAATCACTATGATATGGAATTTACAAAGGAAGAGAGACAGACTTACGCAATGACTTGATACCCCATGAGCCTTAATGCCTTTCTTCTCTTTAAACGCCCCTCCACCATGCCCATGAAAAAGTCCTTCAACGATACTTTTCCATAGCATATGAGTCCACGTTACCTCAGTCTCCACTGATGCATCTTTGGTAAGCATCTACGATTCGGAACATGATCTTCACCGTTTCTTCACTGCGAAACTCCTGTTCAATATGGATGAAAAAACAAATGGTGCAAACAAGATCTCTATAACATATGTATGAAAGCTTAGATATTTTAAAACAATAAAGATGGTTTTATCTTGGGAATCCCCAGAAAAAAGTGCAAAAAAATGTAACTATTTTATTATGTATATTGGTTTTGCACACTTCGAATTTAGAAAAAAATGACTTAAATAAAAAACTTTGAGTCGGCAGGTCGTTAAAATGATATCCATATATCGTTTGAATGACTTGGCCATGTCATTATAACGACTTGTCCATGTCATTTAAATGACACTGAGATGTTATTTGAATGACTAAAGATATTGTTTGATCCTCCAAAATGTAAGGGAATAAACCATATGAGTCTAAAAATTGTTTAGCTCAGAATAAACGAAGTTTAAAAAGTTTAAAAATACTTTGACATTTTAAAATCTTTTTTAAAGAAAAATAACATCCTTAAAACATTTTTTGAGTCCCATAAACATTATGCATTCATACCTGAGAGTATCTCAGAATGCAATGTGAAATGAAGACGTGAAACTTTCACTAATAAATATAGCACGATCCATCTTGAACCTTGGCCAGTTTGTCTTCAAACAACATGTCATGAAATATGTAGGTATCGTGAAAAGATAAAAATCTATCAATGACTTAAAAAAATTTTGTTCGAAAATAAGTCAATTACATATAAATTGATATACATGAAAATTTTGTCCTTACACTATCAGCTAATAAGGCATTGCCTAAGCAAGTCAAAGCTCTATATGAAAGTAGGCCAAGGTACAAACCATATTCGGACTCCTACAATTAAGGGTGATGAGACCACCTTAATATTTCGTGGTCTAGAGGTCAATGCCAAGGAGGTGTTGGTCCATCTTCATCCAAAAATATTTAAGCTTTAGAGGATATGGTGAATTTTCTTATTCGAAGTACCCTCCAATTCTAATGATTGACTCAAAGTGTCCTCTAATCCACCCAACAGAGCTTGCCCATGAACACTAAATCCTTAGCCAAAGTAGAGGTTCAAGTGAGCCAACTAGAAAACGTGATGAGTGTGCGATACAAGGGAACATTCTCGAGTCAACCTGAACCCAATCCTAAAATGAACATACATAAAGGTCAATATTTTATTCAATATAACACTGGGTCATCACACACACAAGAGGATGTCAAAACCATCATCATGCTTAGGTTTGATATGGAAGTAAAAAGAATGTACCTCCACCCATTAAGAGTGAATTCGATAAACGTAAGGAGATTGAAGCCACCTGTGGATCCACTTTCTCTTGACCATCTTCTTTCGAGCCACTTATAGAGACCTGTGTCCCCAAATCTCCATTTCCACAACATTTGGCGCCACAAAAGAAGAGGGATAAAGTTGATAAAATGTTGTAAGTGTTATAGTAAGTACAAATCAATATCCCACTGCTTGATGCTATACAACAACTCCTATCCTATACTAAAATTTTGAAGGACCTTTGTACCTTCATGAGGACCACCAATGTTCCAAAGAAAGAGTTCCTCACTCAGCAAGATGGCTCGATTGTTTTATATAAAAATACCAAAAAGTATAAGGATCCTAGGATGTCGATAGTATCATCAATTCGAGAAAGAATTCTTTGACTTAAGAGAAAGCGTGACCCTTTTGTCGTACACCGTGTATCAAAAACTAGATTTGGGGCAGTTTAAACCCACTACGATGACATTGTCTATAGACGACCGATCCAATAAGGTTCCTAGAGGTATTGTAGAGTATGTATTTATAAAATTGGGTGAGTTTATATTTTTTGTAGACTTTATGGTATTAAACATGCAACACGTATTAAACTCATCCATGCAAATTCTGATCATCCTCGGTCGACCCTTTTTAGCTACTTCTGACGTTGTCATTCAATGTCGGAGTGGGATTGTGAACCTTTCATTTAGGAACATGACCATAGATTTGGATGCATTCAATTTAGAGAATCCTTCATCTGATGAGGGAGAAAATGGAGCTAAATATGTCAAGTGTTTGATGTCACTACCCCACCGATTTGTAACACAGATTTAAATGCTTAGCCACCTAATTTGTCTTTAGCTATTAGTCTTGAATATTTTGACAAGGAATCTAGACCCATTGATAATAATATTACTATTTAAGTTGAATCATTATTAGACTCATTTAGCCACTAATATAATATTAATCGGATACTAGGATACATCAATTCCTTCATTGTGAATGCAATCCCAAAACTTTCAAGAGTATGTTGACACGTGAGGTTTTATCTATCAGTGATAAGATGGTTGAGAAAATCATTCGAGTGTTTCGATGTGGTGACACATGTTTAATCCTGACACATTTTCGTTTTCCACTACATCGATCATCTTGTTCATCCATGTGTGTTCAATGACATTGATGATATGACAAAAGTGTCATCCAATGTGGAGACCGATTTTAATTCGTTAATTTGAGGGGAATATATGATTAACATGCCATTTAGGATTTCATTATGATAGTCTCTTTGGGGGTGACCATCCATGTCATACCATGCATGTGCATCACCATAATCACACTCACTACATTCATTGTGTACCTTCGTGTATGAATATTGTCTATTGGGTTAATGCACAATTATTCAAGCTTTTGATTTACGATGAAAGGCATGTAACATCGATTGGAAGTTAGTAACAAATGGTAAATTTAGGGGAAATATTGTCCTTTTACTTTTGTACTTTATTTTATTTGTCCATTATATTATGTTAATCGTAGATTGATGAAAATTAAGTATGGATGGTATTTTTAAAAATTGAAAAATTCATAAAAATCACAAAATTTTCCAAAAATCAAAAATATTTTCTATATAATTAAGTTTTGAAATTATTTCTTAGTATAAGATTTAATTCATGGATCTCTCAACTTATGAAATTTTTACACATTAGCAAAATAATATGATCGAAAATTGATATTAATGCGAATGTTAATATGCTTAACGAATAAATGTGAAGCTTTTAATCCGGTAAAATTTTGTATCATTCATCGTTTAAGAAAAGTAAAATACGTGTTTTTATTGAAAAACCCAAATTAACTTAACGAAACTTGTGAAATGAGATTCGGACATTCAAGTTAAAAAATAAAATATGTTTTTTTAATTGAAAAACCCATTATCCTATCCAACTTCAATTACGAGTTTAAATTCTATAAAAAGAAGCCATAGACATTTTTTCTGAGAATCGTAGGATAAAATTATTGTAGGAGAACAAAAAAAGAAAGAGTACATGAGAAGAAAAATGTAAAATTAGGAAAAAGTTCCTAATTTAAATTACCAAAGAACCTCTATATTCTTAGAATATTTTTGAATGCTAAAATCCATTCCTGTTTAGCCAAAACCTAGGCCGACAGTACAACCAAATAAAGTTTTAATTGATCTCATGTAAAGTTCGTTACAATGTGGAGAGAAGATGATTATGATCTATGGTGTGATTCAATTTTTTTAAAAAGTAATTGATTTTCCATTCATGAGATCATATTCACCCGTATAAAAAATTCAATTTTCATTATGTATATGTGAAATTTGTTTTTAAATTTACCCTTTTATTCACATATATCAAGAGAAAATAATTGATTTCGGAGTGTTCGATTGTGAGTGCATCCTCTGAGATTTTAGAATTAAAACTAACTTTCATATAAGAACAGTAACAATCAATTCTTTTGAAATGGACACTTATATTGGATACATACACATACACTATAAGTTGAGATTGGGAAGTGGGATTCTACTATATTTATGAAGTTCACATTTAGACTTTGTTATATTACTTTTTTGTGTCTTTTTTATTGAGTCATTTTTTTTAATTTTATGGGTATATTCACTGCAAACCCTCACGAGATAAAACTCATCTACTAGGGTACTTTAGGCATATAACAGGTGAAAAATAATTTTTTCCAACCTTGTGGATCGTAAGGAAGGCAGAGTCACTTTTGGAGATGGGAGTAGGTCTAGTATTTTAGGACATGGCTGTATTGAGATACCTGAATTTTCTAAACTAGATAATGCGTTGTACGTTGAAGGGTTGAAAGATAACTAAATTAGCATAAGTCAATTGTACGATGAAAACTTTGTAGTAAAGTTTGATCGGTCCAAGTGTAATGTATATGATCAATCCGGTGAACTATTACTACAAGGAGTGTGGGACAAAGATAATTGCTATGGAATCCTCCCCAAGTCCCTCTTTGTGTGCAACAATGCACCGTCTCCGCTATGGACCTTTGGCATCAATGAATAGGTCATGTTAACTTTAAAGATCTTAAGATATTAATAAAAAAAGACCTAGTTCGAGGCTTACCATCACTTGGGAATCCAAATTCCTCAGCTTGTGGTCCTTGTCAACAAGGAAAATAAATCATAAGTCCCCCTTAAAAGTTTTATACCATTACTATTTCTTATGTGTTGAATTTGATACATATGGATCTTATGGATCCTACTTATACGGAGAGGACAAGTGGTAAGAGATACATTCTCATGATGTTCGATGACTTTTCGAGATACTCTATTGTGAGGTGTTTCTTAAATAAAAGTTTGATATGGTTGAGTTCATAATAACCAAGTGTAGCTTCTTACAAAACCCACAAGGTGTCACTATTATTCAAATGCATAGTGACAGTGACATTGAATTTAACGAAGCATAAGTGGATAGATATTATGATGGATTGGGTATCAAATACGAGTTTTTGATCATTCGTACTCTTTAACAAAATGGGATAGTTGAGAGGAAAAACCAGACTGTACAATAGATGGATTAATCCATGCTTCTTAGGACAAACGTGCCTAGACATTTTTGGGCAGAGGGTATATATATCGCATGCCATACGATGAATCGAGTATATCTTCGTCCACATATGTTACACATGCCATAAGAGTTATGGACGGGAACGAATCCCAACCTATCGTATTTCTATATCTTTGGGAGTACTTGCTACATCTGGAGATATAGAGAGAACTAAGAAAAAATTGACTCCCATAGTGATTAAGGGATATTTTTAGATTATTTATCATCGAGTAGGGCATATAGGGTGTTTAACCTGGCAAGCTCTTAGGTTATGGAGTCAATAAACGTCACGATTAGAGAAGATGAGCCGCTAATATCTATTGAACCTAACATCAAGTGTGAGGATGATGCACCTCTAATGACAATATCAACGTTCTCTTACTTCCCAAGTGGAACTTACTCTTGATTTAGAGAATCTAACCTCTTAGGTTAGAAAGAGTCATGAACCTTTTGCTATACTTAGTGATACCACACTAGGTGTTAATACTCATGCTCAACTTGAGAATATGGTTAACTACTGTTTCTAAAGCGCCTTAATTGAGACCAATAATGTGAAAGAAACACATTAGGATGAGCATTTGATAACCGCCATGCAATAAGAGTTGCTTCATTTTTATAAGGAAGATGTCTGGGAGTTAGTCCCCCGACTTAACGAGACTAATCTGATAGGTACTTAGTTAATTTATAAGAACAAGATGATTGAGAATGGTATTTTAATTCACAATTAGGCTAGGTTTTCCCTTAAGACTACACACATATTGAGGGTGTAGACTTTGACGAGACATTAACTCATGTTTCTAGGATTGAGTCCGTCCGCTTACTACTCGCCATAACATGTAATCTATCTTATAGGGGAATTTTACGTGGACGAACCAAAGGATTTTAAAGACCCAAAGCATGTAAGACATGTCTATTATCTTACCAAGGTCTTTTATGGTTTGAAACAACCACCCTGTGCTTGGTACGAGAGGTTCACTTCTTATCTCTTAGCTCGCGACTTCAAGAGAGGGGGCATGGATAAGACATTTTTATGAGGATCGAGAGTGGTGTTATATTGGTTGCTTAAGTGTTGTGGATGACATATTATTTGGATCCATGTGCTCCCGACATGCTCAAACATTTGAGGAGGAGATGAAGAGAGAGTTTTAAATGTGCATAGTCGGTGAGCTTATGTTCTTCGTAGGTCTTTAAGTCCCATCAACTAGAAGATGGGACATTCATATCTTGATCTAAATATACGAGGGACTTAATGAAGAAGTTTGGTTTAGGTCAGATGTTTTTACTTTATACCGGAATAGCCATAGGGGAGATTTATAAGGACACAATTTCCATTATTGTCCCTAGTTCCTAGTTTACATCGTGTATGGCATATCCCGTTTCATCCATCAAAGCAATTCACATTCACACATTTAAGAAGACAAATCTGAATATCGAGTATCTTTAACATCTACACGACATGAGGTATACTTTGGTATGGATTTAGTTTTGAGTTACCTAGATTTTTTACCAAATATTGGGATAATTTTTATAAACAGTTTTTTATCAAAATGAAGCATTTTTCAAGATTAAAATGTTGGCTGAGATACCTGTTAGCAAAACTTTAAAAACCCATTTTTATCGTTAAAATGACATGTCTATGTCATTCAAATGTCATTAGCCCAAGATCTCATATGTATCAAATGAGAATGTACTTTTTTATTTTTCTGGATCATTTGAAGCCACATCTAACGAGATCCCTATGTCTTTCAAATGGCATTAAGATCTCATTCTAACGAGATTCCGTCTCCTCAACCTTTTTGTTTGATTATAAAAAACCGTTTCATGAAGCTTTATGATTAAGACTTTTATTTTACGCAAACTGCAGAAAAACTGTAAAATAGTCTTCACTTTTTAGGGCAAAACTTATTTTAGATTCATAAAAATCAATCCAAATTACTTTTGAGAATCATATTTGGAACCCAAGAACTTCTGTAACGAAGTTTATTCTGGTGGTGTGCTATCTTTGCTGCTGATTTGGGGATACTCGAGGGTATTCACTACTGAAGGAGGAACTGCGATCCTTATGATTCTTGAGGGTGTCATTGCTGGTTCAAGGCTGGGTCTTTGTGGGTTCTTGTGGGAATTCATTTTAGTAGTTCACTTGTAAGTTTGTAAGTTACGATTTATATTTTGTTAGTGAAATAAAGGTTTTTCCCTGCGGGAATTTTTCCTG
Source organism: Sambucus nigra (assembly GCA_949130495.1). Lineage (NCBI taxonomy): Eukaryota > Viridiplantae > Streptophyta > Magnoliopsida > Dipsacales > Adoxaceae > Sambucus > Sambucus nigra. Next base: position 751,712,330 of record OX422208.1, read on the forward strand.
AATCTGTGATTGCATGCATTATTGCTTTATTTATTTGAATCACACAGATGCATGTTTAGGGTTTAATTAAAATTGAAATTTGTGAGATTGACATCTAGTTAAATAAGTTAGCTCTACTGAAATATTAAGAAATCTCAAATTGATATCACATCCGACCTTCTCAAATTTGTATCAGAGTTTTTAGCTCATTGTTTTTGCCTTAAGAAATTGGTATCAGAGTAGGTTTCACCAAAATGTCGTGAGATATTTTTTTCAAAAAATTATTTGTGATATCAGTAGTTTTGAAAAATATATTTTTGAAAACTCGAAAATTTTCTAATGGATAACGTATATAATCGGATGCTCGTCTTTGATGGTACAAATTATGCCTATTGGAAAGCCTGCATGAGATCTTGTCTAAAAGAAATTGATGAAAGAGTTTGCCTCATATGTGAAAGAAGGTGGACTCCTCTCACTATCTCCATTGAAAATGCCATTAATCCCAAACCCGTGTTTGATTGGACTGGTGATGAGTTTAAGTGGAGTTCTTACAACTACCGAGGCCTTAGTGCTAATTCTGGAGCCATCACCCCTGATGATTTTTGACGTATTATGATGTTCACCGCATCAGAAGAGGCACGTGATATCCTCCGATTGACACATGAGGGTACCAACATGGTTAAGGCATTGATATTCAAAAATTTGTCCACCTAGTTTGAGGCTATGACTATGTTAGAGTTCGAGTATTTTGATGAGTTTTATGGTAGGTTATCGGACATAGTTAACATGAGTTTTATTTGGGTGAGAAAATTGATGGTTCGATAGTTGTGAAAAATATTTTAAGGTCACTCCCATTCTAATTTATTCCTCAGGTCACTGTTTTGAATTCTTTGGGTGTATAAGATTCACTTAGGTTAGAAGAATTCGTAGGAGACCTTCAAACTTATGAGATTGGCATGTTTCCCAAAACCATTATGCCTAAGGATAGAGGGATAACTATAAACACTCGGGTAAAGAAAAAGTAAAAAGAGAGAGTTTGTGAGCTTGATTTTAAGGGTGGGGTAGATATCGATGACTTGGCCTTATTTGTGAATTTTTAAAAAAAGTTTCTCAAAATTTCCAAAGAAAATTCTTCCAATAAAAGATATTTGAGAAAAATAAAAAGAAAGATGAGGTGAAAGATATTGGTGAGAAATAAGAATATATAAGCTGCTATGAGTGCGAGGGCAAAAAGAACAAGGCATTTGAGTGTTCCACTATGCTAAAGAGAAAGGGCATGAAAGTTGCTAATATGTCCACTATTAGCAAACGTGACATCGAGTTATATGATTCCTGGAATGAATCACCACATGAACATTATGTTTCTTTCATGTCTAGTCACGTGAGCACATCTAATTTATCGCATGACGATGAGAACACTTGTATACATTATAGCCTCGATGATATTTCGAGCCATTCGGCAGATAGTGAGTGTGAGAGTGAGACTGGAAGTGGGGGTGAAGGTGATCTCCAAAAGGCGTTTAGAGAGTTTGAAAACCAAAAGGTTGAATAAAGATATAGGTCTTAAGGTGTTAAATTTTGAGAGATAGATATAAGTTTTGAGGGTGTGAGAGGCATCGACGAGTCAACTCGAAAAGGTAGACTTTGAAAACCAAAAGCTTGAATAAAGAGATAGGTCTTAAGGTGTTGAATTCGGCGAGAGAGATATAAGTTTTGAGGGTGTGAGAGGCATCAACGAGTCAACTAAAAAAGGTGAGAGTTTGTTTATGTGAGAAGTTGATCATCTTAAGCTGGGAAAAGAGAGAATTGACCAGCGGTGTGGCTAGTCTTATAGAAGATTTTCAATCTTCATTGGAGACTCGTGAGAAAATTTAAGCCCTTGTATCCTAACTTGAGATAGATCTCAAACGTGCTCGGGAGGTTAAAGTCATTACGGAGCACACTTCTAAGAAGGTTGAAAAGATGCACCTCGGTTCCTCTTTGGATAATGTTAAGAGATTAGGTATAAGTTATGATAGTGCTATAACTTCCCATCTTGCACCTCAGTCGGTTACCAAGTTTGTGATAGATCCATATAGATCTAAACCTAAACCACCTAGGCGTCCATTTCCCCATAGGAGAGCGCATCCTAGACGATTTAATAGAGGTGTTCCTAGGCCCGTTTCCATTTATTTTCATTACAAGAAAAGAGGAAACTTTAAGGAATTTTTCTTTAAGTTGGGTAGTGTGTCTGATAGGTATTTACCTCGTTCTGCTACTACACGCACTCCCACAGATGATACTTTACATCCTCCCGCATATCACATGAGAGATTTTGATCATTTTCATTAACAAGTTGAATATTTAGTCAAGACTTAACACGATTGGATGGGTGTTTTTCACAGGATGTCACCGCTTTTGAAAAACTCCTCTGGACCTAATGATTGAGGTTTAGACTTATTTTTTAGTATAGGGTGATTTACACATTTATATCTTGATGCCTATTGCTAGTGTCTACTGCCATTGTATTTAGCTTTTTCTGTTTTGATATATTTTTCAAAAAATCCAAAAAGAGTTTTGTTTTTCTTGAAAATTTTTGAAAAAATACAAAAAGATTTTCAATTTTTTAGGAAAAAAATGAAAAAGCCAAAAAAGATTTTATTTTGATAGAATTTTTAAAAAAGACAAAAAGATTTTTGCATTTCCTTTTACAACATATATGGATGGACATTTAGGATGACCAAGTCACAATGTCATTCCATTATACGTATGACCTTTTGATCGTGTTTTAAGACGCAATATCATTTCATCCGTGTGCTTTATAATGTTTGGAGTCATTAAGATGTGATTAGTGATTACTTTCGACATGCTTGACTCATGACTTCCTTTAATGCACACATGCATGAGTTTATTTGACTACTGCACTTGTCTATCACATGTTAGTCAAAGTGTTTTCATCTCAATCCTGTCTTTAAAACGAACCAAATGTGATAACGAAAGTAATTTATTTAAGTATCGTTACCTATGAGAGTTTATTTTTTATTGGAAAAAAATGAGTGAACACGGGAGAGGGCTATGAGAGCCAAGTGAACTCGTCGTGAAAGCCACCGATTGAATAGACCCCAAGAAAAAATTAAGGCAATAAAAAAATATGCCAAAAAGGTGCCAAATAGTTTAATTTGATTGATCTTTCAAAAGAAAAAAATAGAAAATAAGGCCGTGTTTATCTTTTGAGGGAGTTTGGTTGGAAATGAATGGGTTTGCACGTCTTGACAAAGTCTTGAAAAAGCGTTACATAGTTTCAAATGTTATTGATGTGAAAATTATTTTATACTTTGATTTGTTGATTAGATTGAGTCGATATCATTTGAATTCAATATTTTTATACATGAGGACGATTTTGGGTTCATTCGTTAGGCGTATCCAAAATTCATCATGCACATATGTTATGATTGTCTGAGTTGATTTTCCTATCAAATTTGCTCACACCCATTCATTCTGTTTCCATGATTTGGTTATCTTAGTTCTAATTCACAGTGTGTTGTTTTTGTAAAATTATTTCTTCATGAAATATTTGAAAAATAAAAAATAGTTTGTGAACCTTTTGCATTTATCCTTGCATGAGTTTGTTTGATATATATTTATGATGTTTTTCTATACTTGTTATGACCCACTCTGGTTTATTATATTTTTGTAGAAGTGGTGATCGCTTAAATAAGCTCTGATACTAATTTGACGACGTGAGAAGTCAAATTGTATAAAAAAAAAATAAATCCTTGAAAAATTAGGATCACGCGATAAATTAGCTTAACCCGCTCTGATACCAATTTGTAGATGTGAGTAGACAAATTGTATCAGAAAGTAAACCCTTGAAAAAAATCAGGATCACACGATAAATTAGCATAACTCGCTCTGATACCAATTTGTAGAATATCTACAACGGAAATATTGTGACTTCTCAAATCAAAACCAATTTTAATTATTCCCAAAAAACATGCATCTAGATGATTTATCAAATAAAAGAAAGCATGCGGGATAAAGCAAGAAATTTCAGGAAAAATCCCCCAAAGGGGCAAAACCTTTTTATTTTCAATATAATTTGTAAAGAACGGTTTACACGGATTATACTGAAAACATGAGTAACATATGAAATACCCTCAGGTGTCGGTTCCGATGTCGTCGACTGGAATCTCCCACAAGAACTCCAGATGGTCAGTAATGAAGAAGAGAAATGTCTTCTCCACAAGTTAACTTCATAAGGACTCTCTCCACAATAACACGCAGCTATCTGGTTGTAGAGTTCTCCCCAGAAGTTACTCCAGATGAGTAAAGAATTCTCTTGAAGGTTTAAAGATTCACACAAATATATGGGAATGGATTTGTGAATAAAAAAGGGATAAAACCTTAAAAAACTTAAAGGCTATTTTCTGGGCTGTAAAATGCAAAAATCGTGTGTGAAAAAGACTTGGAAAACGTGTAGAAAGTGACTAGATACGTATATCAAAATCGAGGCGGCGACGGCGTTCGAATGAGATCAGCATGTTTCTCGAACGAAGGACAATTGTCATTCGAACGAGATCATGCGACATGACTATCTTGCGCGAACGTCAGTGCTATGTCATTTGAACGAGCTCGTCGACCGAGGAACTCCACTTTTAGACTTAGAAAATTTCTGCTTTTGATAAAAAACATTTCGGACTTTTAAAAAATATTTTTCTGAAAAATTCGCAAATATTTATGCAAATATAAACAACTCCAATAAATCATTTTACTAATATTGCCTAGTGGAGTAGTGGGAACGGTTGAGCAGCACTTCGCATGTAGCATGTTGCACGTGTTAAGATGATAGATCCATGGATTCGGATCAAGGCCGACGTGGATGATCGTGTTGACGTGCTTAATATAGCGGTATCAGACATACATACTGTGATCTAGGACAAGTAGAAAATTCCTAGATTCTACCCCGAACATTTATAAAATCATGTCCTCACAAATCTCCCCCTATGTCTATGCCGGTACATACAACAAAAATCCGAATTATTCTATCAAATGATATACAAGATAATATCCCCATTAAACCCTCGAACTAAGAATACTAAATGACATGTCTTCAATCAAACTTCAACATCTTCAAATCTTCAGAACTTTAAAAACTCCTAAAGCTTTTCTCATCAGGGTGTGCAACATAATGATCATCAATCTTTGTACATACACACATGACATAAAGAAAAAACTTTCATGACGCATTGAGTTTGAAATGATATGATATAAGAGTAAATCATTAATAAATCAAATCTCCCCCATGATGCAAAAACTCCCCCATAACATCATAATTCTTTCTCCCTCTTTTTATGATGTCCCAAAATAGACAGATAAGAAGAAACAATCAAAACATGGAGTGTCATGATAAAATTGCATAGCAAACAAGAATCAAACTACGCGCATGCAAAGGTTGTCTAAAAAACTGTCACAAACTATTTTTGAATTTTTTAAAATTTTCATATAAAAATAAGATACAAAAATCACACCATGGATTTAAACTAAAACAACCAAGTCATGGAAATGGAATGTATGGGTGTGAACATATTCAATAGGTAAATCAACTCAATCAATCATATGAGCACGATGCATATGTGTACTTCTAACGAATGAACACCAAAAGTATCCTTAGGTGTAAAAATCATTGAATTTAGATGACATTGTAAGGACATTTTTCACATGTCCGAAATGTTTCATTTATTTATGTCGTACGCCGCTACATTTGGCACGTCTCCTCACGATCTCACATGACGGCCTCTATCTGAATTTCGGGAATCAAGCATGCATTATCTCCACTAATATGTCCCACATCTGCCTCAATGACTTCACGTTCCAAGATTTTAGGGACTTAATGCAAGTGGTATGCAAGGGAAGTCAAAACAGTGAAAAAGGCACAATAGGAGAGTTCAAGGGCATTTTCGTAATTTCACATCCATAGTTCGGAGGTCTGGTTACCTAGAAAGTTTAAGAGCTCACCGCAACGAAGATACTGGAAAAAACGGCACCTCAATCCGAGCTACGGTGAAGGAGTTATGACCTTTTGAAGATAAAGAAAATTCCTTAAAGAATGCTGTTTTTTTTGTACGCTGGATAGAATTTTAGAGTTTTAAGAACGTGGGACTCTTCATATTTTTTCCTATAAATACCAACTTCGGGGGAGTTGTTTTGCAAGACTTTAGGAGACGAATTTGAGAGTCCAAATACATCTAGTCTTCATATTTTTGAGTCCCAAGACTCATGTTTTGATTCACACATCATTGCCAAACCTTTGTGAATCCTTTTGCAACCCAAGAACACAACTTTGGTTTGTTCAACCCTTGTGGAGGAGACCGTTCTTCTTCTTCATTGCAGCCCTACTGGAAAGGGATAATTCCAGCCGCGACTACAGAATCCGATACCCGAGGGTAATTCTTAGTCAACTTGTATTTTCATTGTAATCCGATTGTAAGCCGTTCTCTTACAAATTATAGTGAAAATAAATGGTTTTGCCCCTGAGGGGGATTTTTCCTTAATTGCATGTGTTTGAATGTTCTTGCGTAGATTATCTATTTATTCAATCACATACTGCTGCATGTTTAGGGTTTTTTTGTGTTAAAAGGGTTTTATATATGGTTTGATCATTTGAACGCGAGCACACACGTTTCTCAAATTGGTATCAGAGTAGGTTACGGTAATCTATCGCGTATTCCTTTTTTTTTCCGCAAAATTTTTCTAAGATATCAATTTTCTAAAAAAATTGATTTTTGAAAAAGTGCGTGTTCAAATGGAGAAGTCATATTATAAAATGCCTATTTTTGACGGGGCAAATTATGCTTATTGGAAAGCCCGTATGAGGTCGGCTTTAAAAGCCATTGATGAACGTGTCTGGATTTTGGTTGAACGAGGGTGGACTCCTCCCACCGTGACTGTTGATAATGTGACCAACTTGAAACCTGACATTTCTTGGTCTGATGAAGAAATTAAATGGTCATCTTTTAATTCTAAGGGTTTAAGTGCTATTTCTGGGTCTGTCACACCTGATGAGTTCAAACGCATAATGACGTGTACCATGTCAAAAGAGGCATGGGATGTTTTACAACTCACCCATGAAGGAACTAATGCTGTGAAAGAGTCTAAGTTGCAAAACTTGACAACTCAATTTGAAACAATCACCATGCATGATTCTGAATGCTTTGATGAATTTTATGCTAGACTTTCTGACATTGTGAATACTAGTTTTAATCTTGGTGAACAAATTCCGAATGCTAGAGTTGTTAAAAATATTCTTCGTTCTTTACCTAAGCGTTTTATCTCTAAAGTCACTGTGCTAAATTCTATGGGTAATTTAAATACGCAAAAATTGGAAGAACTTGTAGGAGATTTGCAAACTTATGAAATTGATATGTTCCCTAAAAATGCTAAATCTAAAGATAAGGGAATTGCTCTTAAAGCCCAAGAGAGAAGGAGTGAGGGGTCAGCTAGAAAAAGGGTAGAGTCATCTAGAAAGAGAGAGACTGACACGTCAGATTCTGAGTGCGAGTTTGACTTAGATGATTTGGCTCTTTTCGCAAAAAATTTCAAGAGGATTCTCAAATTTAAGAAAAATGGCAATTTTAAAGATAAAAAGAAATTTGAGAAAAATAAGTTTGAAAAGAAAAATGAAAAAGTTTCCAAAAATCCTTCTCTGAAATAAAGTGAGAGATGTTTTGAGTGTGATGGTAGGGGTCATAGAGCTTTTGAGTGTGCCAATCGTCTGAATAGAGAGAAAGGGAAAGATGTCCTTAATGCTACCCTTAGTGACGACAGTGAGGTCGAGACGGTGGATTCTGGAGATGAGTCACCGCATGAGTGTAACTTCACCGCATTCATGGCCAGCCAAGTGAGCACTCCTAGTTCTCCTCACGACGATGAGGATAATGCTTCACAGGGACACCTCGACAGTGAGATCAATGTGAGTGAGGGGGAGGATGACACAAGTGAGAGCGAGAGTGATATACAACGCGCCTACGCTGAGTTATATTCTGAGTCTTTTAAAACTAAAAAGCGTAACAAAGCGTTAGTTCTTAAGATCACTTGCCTAGAGTAAGATTTAAGGAAAGAAAGAGAAAGAGAGTTCTCCACCTGCACCGCCCTGAGAGAGAGAGAATCTACCTGTGTCGAGAATGAGAATTTGTTTAGAGAGAGAGAGAGTACTCTAGAGAAAGAGAGAGGGGACTTGATGAAGCAAGTGGCTATTCTTACGAGTCAGTTCCATTCCTCCGTGGAGACTCGAAAGAAACTTGAAGCCCTTGTTGCCCAGCTGACTCATGATCTTGAGAAAGCACGGGAAGTCAAGGTACAAATCGAGGACAGATCTGGGAAGATGGGAAAGATGCTCCTCGGCCCCGCTTTAGGTTTTGGTGATCGTCAAGGAATTGGATATGATGGTGCCTCCACGTCCCAAATTGCACCTGGACCAGTTCCTGAGTTTACTACAACTCCTTATGGTCACCGTAAAAAACCTCGAAGGAGAGTTCGACCAAGAAAAGCAAACCATGGTCCGCCTTTGACTGAGCTCTTTTGTACTTATTGCAAAAGAAAAGGCCACCTCAGGGAAACTTGCTATAGCATGGGTCGGACACGACGTACTACTGCTCCACCACGACATACTGATGAGTTTTCTAGTCTGAGAGAGCGAGTTGAGTTCTTAGCTGCCACGACTCAGAGTTTGATGAAAGAATTCCGACGGATGTCTTCGCCGTTAGTGAATGCTTCTTACATTCCAGCTAAAACCAACAAAGGCAAACAAAAGGTCATCTCTGCTTGGGTGCCTAAGAAAGATAAAAAGGCCTTTGTTGTTCATGTTGCTCTCAAAGCACATAATACCACACAGTGGTATTTTGATAGTGGGTGCTCCAGACACATGACAGGTGATGCCTCATTTTTTACTACTCTTGAGGATTATCAAGATGGCAGAGTCACCTTTGGAGACGGGAGTAAGTCTAGCATTATAGGATGAGGTACTATCGAGTTACCTGGTTTTCCTAAGCTAGAAAATGTTTTGTACGTCAAAGGTTTGAAAGCAAACCTTCTCAGCATTAGCCAGCTGTGCGACACTAACTTTGCAGTAAAGTTTGACCGGGACGCGTGTAAAGTCTACAATCAAGCCGGTAAACTTTTGATGCAAGGGGTGAGGACCGAGGATAATTGCTATGGGACTGAGCCCACATCCTCACTTGTCTGCAGCAGCGCCACGATCACTCCTATGGATCTGTGGCACCAATGTCTAGGTCACGTGAACGTTAGAGATCTCAATCGTTTATCTAAAAAGGACCTAGTATGTGGCTTACCATCTCTTGGAAAGTCAACTTCGACCGTTTGTGGACCCTGTCAGTTGGGAAAACAAATTCGTAGTCCTCATAGGAAGTTACATTCCATTACCACCTCTCGTGTTCTGGAGTTGATTCACATGGATCTTATGGGTCCCACTCGTACTGAGAGTCTAGGTGGTAAGAGGTACATCCTCGTGATGGTAGATGATTTCTCCAGATACTCCATTGTAGGTTTTCTGAGAGAGAAATCCGATGTTGTAGATTTCTTAACGACCAAGTGCCGTGTCCTGCAAAATCAACAGGGTGTCACTATTAACAGAATACGTAGTGACAACGGCACTGAATTCAAGGAAGCAAAGGTTGATTTGTACTGTGATAGCCTTGGGATCAAACATGAGTTTTCTGCTGTGAGAACTCCTCAGCAAAATGGGATTGTTGAGAGAAAGAATAGAACAATCCAAGAGATGGCTAGATCTATGCTTCTAGGTTGTAAAGTTTCTAGGAGATTTTGGGCAAAGGCAGTGTCTACTGCATGCCATACGGTGAATAGGGTGTATCTGCGTCCACACACACTTCACACTCCTTATGAGTTGTGGACTGGCAAGAAGCCCAACCTGGCATATTTTCGTGTCTTTGGGAGTAAATACTACATCCTACGGGATAAAGAGCAATTAGGAAAGTTTGACTCCCGAAGCAACGAGGGAATATTTCTAGGATATTCATCGAATAGCAGAGCGTACCGGGTTTTTAACCTGAAGAGCTCTAAGATTATGGAATCAATAAACGTCACCGTGCAATATGATGAACCTCCGACGGTTATTGATCCTAACCTTCAGTGTGAGGATGAGGATTGTTCTGACAGTGATTTACATGTTCCTCTCTCACACTCTGTGGACCCTACTCCTGTGTTAGGGGACACACCTGCTTGGGTTCGCAAGAGTCATGACCCTTCTGCCATTGTTGGTGATCCCACTCTAGGGGTCAAGACTCGTGCTCAGCTAGAGAATGTTGTTAGCCATCTTTGCTACACGTCCAAAGTCGAGCCCAGGAACCATAAAGAAGCACTCAAGGATGAACACTGGATATCTGCTATGCAGGATGAGTTGCTTCAGTTTAAAAAGAATGATGTCTGGGAACTTGTCCCCCGACCTAGTGAGATTAATGTGATAGGTACCCGGTGGATTTTAAGAACAAAATGGATGAAAATGGTACCATAATCCGAAATATGGCTAGGTTGGTCGCTCAAGGCTACACACAGATAGAGGGTGTAGACTTTGGGGAGACATTTGCTCCTGTTGCGAGGCTTGAGTCCGTCCGTCTTCTGCTCGCCATCGCATGTCATCTGCGCTTCAAGGTGTATCAGATGGATGTCAAGAGTGCCTTTTTGAATGGCATTCTACACGAGGAGGTTTATGTGGAACAACCAAAAGGGTTTGAAGACCCTCAGCACCCTGAGCACGTCTACTATCTGAGGAAAGCCTTGTATGGTTTGAAGCAAGCACCCCGTGCTTGGTACGAGAGGCTTACTTCTTATCTCTTAGCTCGTGGCTTCAAGAGAGGGGGAGTAGATATGACGTTGTTTGTCAGGAGAGATGACGGTGCTATTTCGGTTGCCCAGGTCTATGTGGACGACATAGTCTTTGGATCCACATGCTCCCAGCATGCTCACCACTTTAAGGAGGAGATGAAAAGTGAGTTTGAGATGAGCATGGTTGGTGAGCTTACATTCTTCCTTGGTCTCCAGGTTCGTCAGCTAGAGGATGGGATGTTCATCTCCCAATTCAAGTATGCTAGAGACCTAGTGAAGAAATTTGGTTTAGACTCCCCTAAGCATGCACGTACACCTATTAGTACCACTACCAAGCTTAGTAAGGACACTTCAGGCAAGGACGTAGAGCAAACCTTATATCGGAGTATGATAGGTAGTCTCCTCTACTTGACTGCCAGTCGTCCCGACATTGCCTTTAGTGTTGGAGTCTGTGCGCGTTATCAGGCATCCCCAAAAGAGTCACATTTACTTGCTCTAAAACGTATTATTAAATACGTAAGTGGGACTCTCTCATACGGGATTTGGTATTCCTTTGATACCGATGACCGTCTGTCCGCCTACTCGGATGCCGATTGGGCTGGGGATGTAGATGGATGTAGGAGCACTTCTGGTGGGTGTTTCTATTTTGGTTCTGCTCTTGTCTCCTGGCTGAGCAAGAAGCAAAATTCCATCTCTTTGTCCACTGCGGAGGCTGAGTACATAGCCGCCGGGAGTTGTTGCACACAACTCTTGTGGATGAAGCAAATGCTGGAGGATTATGGGATATCACAGGACACCATGACCATTTCCTGTGATAACACGAGCGCGATACACATATCCCGTAATCCAGTTCAGCATTCGCGCACAAAACACATCAAGATACGTGAGCACTTTATTCATCAGTTAGTTGAAGAGAAAGTCGTATCCCTGAGTTTTGTTCCTACCGACCGTCAGTTAGCCGATATTTTCACGAAACCTTTAGATGCCCTTAGATTTGAGAGTCTTAGGAAATCTTTAGGGATTTGCACAGTTGACTGAGGGGTTGGTCTATGTCTAGAATAGGATGCTTCTTCATGTTCATATCATATGCTTCCTATTTCTAGTCTGTTTTATATGTACCATTACTTTGTTGTACAGCTTTGTTTTATTCCTTTTGCTTTTTATATTTTTTTTGAAAAAAAAATACAAAAAGATTTTCCTTTAAGAAAAATTTTGAGAAAAGCACAAAAAGATTTTATTTTTTTTTCCAAATTTTTGAAAAAATCCAAAAAGATTTTTGTAATTTGCATCTTTTATGGATGAGCATGTAAGATAGCCAAGTCACAACTTCATTCCATTTATCCATGTGACTGTTTGATAGAGATTTGAGAGGCTACATCATTTCATCCATGTGCTTTACATTGATTGGAGTCTTTGAGATGTAATTAGTGATATCTTCCTACATGTTTGACTCCTATATCCTTTATTGCACACATGCACGGCTATATTTGATTATTGCACTTGTCTATCTCATGTTGGCTTGCGTGTTTTCATCTCAATCATGTCTATACAATGTACAATATGCGATAAAACTTGACAAGATTGGAATGCATGTTAAAACCGTTTTGGTGAGACTGTGTGTTTTTGTATAACGGGGAGGGGCTCCGAAAGGTTATCATCTATCCTTTGCGCAAAATTCACCGTTAAAAAGGACCTAAAAAATGGAGGAATTTTAATATCCGAGGTCCAAAGAGGTTAAAAGAGCCCGGAAAAATTTAAAGGCAATAAAAAGCAATTCATGCCAAATATGGGCCACTTAGGTTTCACCATCAATTCTCCAAAGTTTGAGAATTTAGAATGCCTCTATTCAATACAATATCTGAGGGAGTTTGGTTGGAGAATCTAAACGGGTTTGCACTTCCTTGAAAGTCCTGAAAAAGCATAAAATCATTTTGGACGTTATTGGTGTGAAAATCATTTTGAGCTTTGATTTATTGATTTGATTGAGTCAATATCTTATACTGTCATGTTTGTATGCATTGATTTTCCTATCGAATTTGATCACACCACTTCATTTACGCTATCATTGACTTGGTTGCTTTCTGTTTATTCATGGTGTGTTTTTATCCTAGTGACACCCCGCACTTGCTTATTTGATTTATTTCTCTAATTTGTCCATTTGGGGACATCATAAAAAGGGGGAGAAAGAATTATCATATTATGGGGGAGTTTGAATTCTGGGGGAGTTTTTGAGATGTTGCTTATATTTTTATCATATATTGATATCCATGTTATCTCATTTCAAACTCGATATGTCACGTGGTATTTGCTTTGTCTCATGTGTGTAGGTATGAAGATTGCAGATCTATATGTTGCACACCCTGATGAGAAAAGTTTTGAGATTCCTGAAGAATTAAAGAACAAACGATGAAGACTATTCATTTGTACCTTTTCCAGTTTTGGGTTCATGGGAGGGTAGATTTGTATAGGCAATTTCATATTTGATAATTCGGATTTTTTATGTATGTACCGGCATAGACATGGGGGGAGATTTGTAAGGACATTTTTCACATGTCCGAAATGTTTCATTTATTTATGTCGTACGCCGTTACATTTGGCACGTCTCCTCACGATCTCACATGACGGCCTCTATCCGAATTTCGGGAATCAAGCATGCATTATCTCCACTAATATGTCCCACATCTGCCTCAATGACTTCACGTTCCAAGATTTTAGGGACTTAATGCAAGTGGTATGCAAGGGAAGTCAAAACAGTGAAAAAAGGCACAATAGGAGAGTTCAAGGGCATTTTCGTAATTTCACATAATTCGGAGGTCTGGTCAACTATAAAGTTGAAGATCTCGCCGCAATGAAGATACTGGAAAAAACGGCACCTCAATCCGAGCTACGGTGAAGGAGTTATGACCTTTTGAAGATAGAGAAAATTCCTTAAAGAATGCTGTTTTTTTTGTACGCTGGATAGAATTTTAGAGTTTTAAGAACGTGGGACTCTTCATATTTTTTCCTATAAATACCAACTTCCGGGGAGTTGTTTTGCAAGACTTTAGGAGACGAATTTGAGAGTCCAAATACATCTAGTCTTCATATTTTTGAGTCCCAAGACTCATGTTTTGATTCACACATCATTGCCAAACCTTTGTGAATCCTTTTGCAACCCAAGAACACAACTTTGGTTTGTTCAACCCTTGTGGAGGAGACCGTTCTTCTTCTTCATTGCAGCCCTACTGGAAAGGGATAATTCCAGCCGCGACTACAGAATCCGATACCCGAGGGTAATTCTTAGTCAACTTGTATTTTCATTGTAATCCGATTGTAAGCCGTTCTCTTACAAATTATAGTGAAAATAAATGGTTTTTCCCCTGAGGGGGATTTTTCCTTAATTGCATTTGTTTGAATGTTCTTGCGTAAATATCTATTTATTCAATCACATACTGCTGCATGTTTAGGGTTTGTTTGTGTTAAAAGGGTTTTATATATGGTTTGATCATTTGAACGCGAGCACACACGTTTCTCAGACATCGTCTTATCCAAATCAAAAAATCAAAGTCAAAGTGATTTTCACACCAATAACGTCCAAAACTATTTTGTGCCATTTCGAGAACTTTTCAAAGGACGAGCAAACCCATTGATATATCCATCCAAAACTCCTTCATATATAATATTGCAATTTTGTTTTTTAATGAGGTTCTAAATTCTTAACTTAGAGAAAACTTATTGGCCCAAAATTTTGGCATATTTCATTTTTATTGCCTTCTTTTCTTGTGCGGGATCTTATCAAACGGTGACTTTCACGACGTGATAAATATTCTCTCGCAGCCCTTTCTTGTGTCACTCATCATATTTTTAAATTTAAACAAATTCCTCACGGGCAATGGTTTTTACATTCACTACTTTAATTACTATCGTATTATCGCACTCGATTAATTTTAAGCACGGAATTGAGATGAAAACACCCAAACATGTGATACGACAAGCACAATAATCAAACAAATTCATGCATGTGTGCAATAAAGGATATTATGAGTGAAACATGTAGGAAGTAACAACTAATTACATCTCAATTACTCTAAACATTATAATGCACATGGATGAATTGACATATTATCTCAAAACACTATCAAATAGTCACATGAACAATGGAATGAAATTGTGACTCGGTCATCCTATGTATTAATCCATAAATGGTGTAAACAAAATAAAACACTCTTTTTGGATTTTTCAAAAATTTTATCAAAATATTTTTTTTTTTTGTATTTTTCAAAATTTTCCAAAAAAATAAATAAATACAAAATGATACAACCAACAATAGGAAAAATAATATCGATATGAGAATCATCCTATGCTAGCAAACAGTAATCACACAAGAGAATCCACAATGAAAGCAGATGTGATAAATGAGCAATGCAGTGTTATCAATTAAGTACGGATACCCAGAATAACTGCATATAAACTGACCAGAACGAACCCATCAGTACCAAAAACCTAAGCATATAAACACCGAGTACTCAAATTAGAAGGGAATCAAAAATAAAATTTCTAGACATGTTGCTCAAACGACTTAGCTCTGTCGCTCGAACGACAAGGGCATATCGCGAGATGCGACTTCACACGAGAAATTGTTGTCGCTCAAATAACCTATAGATCTCGCTCGAACAAGAAAACCAAAACTTCCCAGAATTCACAGAAAATCATACAGTTTTGCCCAGTGCAAAAATTTCATGAAAATAGCATCTGTAAGGGGAAAACAGATCCAAAACAGTGCTAAAACAGTAGCGAAATACACAAATGCAACAAATAAACCAATGTGCACTACATCAAAGTGAGTCATAACACTAGAAAGAATATAACATGATGCATAACTAGTGTATGACAAACATCCAACACAATCAACCAAAATATTTCACATGGGGTGAATCACGTGCAAGCAAACGCGAGTTGTCAACAAAAAGACCATATGCCTCTAAATCCGATTTTCTAACCCAAATAGATTTGTAACGACACGTGGGGTTTTGGGGAATCAAATTTATTCTTTTATTAACCTTCCTAGGTCCATTTAAAATCTTGTAACAAAAGAGCCTAAGATGACCTTGCCTACCACAATGTGTGCAAGTGTAAATCGAGCGGTGTGTGTTACCTAAAGGTGGCCCTCTCCTCAAATTTCTCGGTTTCTCTCTACGAATTTGCCTAGGTGGCTCTCTCCTAATGATCCTAGGTGGCACTCTCACTATGTTCCTAGGGGGAACTTTCGTAACAAACTTAGGTGCCTCTTTATTAACAATCCTAGGAGGCTCTCTCACATGTGTGGAAATGGGTGCAACATATTTTTTAAGACCGATCCCACCCCGATACTTTTTGATCTCGATTGTGGCTAAAATCTTATCAAGTTTTTCAGACCTAGACTCCAAATCAAATTTCACTTTACTTGAGTCTTTCAATTTCATCTCAAGTTCACCTATCCTAGATTCAAGTACACGTCTAGAATCCTCAAACTCTAAAAGCTCATTTTTCATAGTCTCCATCAACCCTCTAAGACTATCTCTCTCACCCTCGACATACTGAAGCTTCTCTCTCAAAATTTTCTCATGTGCCCTAAGTTCTTCAACTAAAACATCATTATTTTTTAAGGCACACTCTTTCAATTTCAAATTTTCTTTCTTTGTTTTCAAAGATTTAGCATAAAGTTCATTGAAAGTAGTTTGCAAGTCACGCTCATCTACACTTTCATCCTCACTCTCATCGCCCTCACTATCATCAATAATCACACGGATGGGAAGCTCTCGCCTAGAAGCATAAAAGACTTTTTCTTCCGAATCATTATCATTAACGGTAGAAATATGAGAAACTGGTTTATTCAATTTCTTCTTTAAACTGATCTAACGTGTGACCAACACCCTCACAACAAGGACACCTCTCAGAGTTGTTTTCAACATAATATTTAAAACAAGAGTTCAAGTGAATTTTCCAATTAACCTTTTCAAAAATTTGACATAAAAAATCATCAAAACCACCAAATAAAATCAAAACACAATAACTTAGTGCAACAGGCTCTGATACCAATTTATAAAAGTGGTGATCGATTAAATAAACTCTAATACCAATTTGATGACGTGAGAAGTCAAATTGTATAAAAAAAATCCTTGAAAAATTAGGATCACGCGATAAATTAGCGTAACCCACTATGATACCAATTTGTAAACGTGAGTAGACAAATTGTATCAGAAAGTAAACCCTTGAAAAAATCAGGATCACGCGATAAATTAGCGTAACCCGCTCTGATACCAATTTGTAGAATCGCTACAACGAAAATATTGCGACTTCTCAAATAAAATCCAATTTTAAATTTTCCCAAATTTTAGTTTAACTCTAAAACATGCATCTAGATGATTTATCAAATAAAATAAAGCATGCAGGATAAAACAAGAAATTTCAGTAGAAATCCCCCAAAGGGGCAAATCCTTTTTATTTTCAATATAATTTGTAAAGAATGGTTTACACGGATTATATTGAAAACATGAGTGACATACGAAATACGCTCAGGTGTCAGTTCCTATATCATCGGCTGGAATCTCCCAGGTGGTCAGCAATGAAGAAGAGAAACGGCTTCTCCACAAGTTAACTTCATAAGGACTCCCTCCACAATAGCACACAGCTCTCCGGTTGTAGAGTTCTCCCCACAACTTACTCCAGATGAGTAAACAATCCTCTTAAAGGTTTAAAGATTCACACAAATATATGGGAATGGATCTGTGAATCAAAAAGGCATAAAACCTTACAAAACTTAAAGTCTATTTTCTGGGCTGTAAAATGCAGAAATCGTGTGTGAAAAAGACTTGGAAAATGTGTAGAAAGTGACCAGATATTTATACGAAAATCGAGGTGGCGGTGGCGTTCAAACGAAATCAGCATGTCGCTCGAACAAAGGACAGTTGTCATTCGAACTAGATCGCGCGACATGATTATCTTGCGCGAACGACAGTGCTATGTCGTTTGAATGAGCTCGTCGACCGAGGAACTACGCTTCTACACTTAGAAAAATTTCTGCTTTTGATAAAAAAACATTTTAGACTTTAAAAAAATATTTTTCTGAAAAATTACCAAATATTTATGCAAATATAAACAACTCCAATAAATCATTTTACCAATATTGGGTAGTGGAGTAGTGGGAATGGTTGAGAAGCACGACGCATGTAGTATGTTTCACGTGTGAAGATGATGGATGCGTGGATTTGGATCAAGGCCGTCGTGAATAATCATGTTGACGTGCCGAATGTAGCTGTATCAGACACACATACTGTGATCTAGGACAAATATAAAATTCCTAGATTCTACCCCGGGCATTTATAAAATCATGTCCTTATAGTTTTATTCTTTTCCTTGTCTGTTTTGGACAAATAATAAAGGAGAAAATGAATTATGAATTACGGGGGAGTGAGAGTTTGAGTCATGGGGGAGATTTACTTGATTTGACTTGATTTGATTTATGTTTTATCACATTTCAAACTCGACACGTCATGAAGGCATTTTCTTTACTTATTGTGTATAGTACTTTTATGAGGGATTGAAAAGCACACAAAAGAAGATCAAGAGCAAAAGATTTGAAGATTTGAAAGTTGAAGATTTTTGAGGACTTGCATATTTAGTAACTTTCCACTATTGGGTTTCTGGAAGGATAATAGATTTGTATATAATTTTGATTGTATAATTCAGATGTTTTTATTTTGAACCGGAATAGCCATAGGGGAGATTTATAAGGACATATTTTCCATCATTGTCCCTGGTTCCTAGTTTACATCATGTATGGCTTATCACGTTCCAACCGTAAAATCAATTCACGTTCGCACCTTCAAGAAGACGGATCCGAATATCGAGCATCTTTAACATCTACACGACATGAGGTGTACTTTGGTATTAATTTAGTTTTGAGTTACTTAGATTTTTTACTAAGTATTGGGATACTTTTTATAAATTGTTTTTTTTTTATCAAAATAAGGCCTTTTTCAACCAAAAAATGTTGCTTGAGACACTTGTAGGCGACAATTTAATAACTCATTTATGTCATTTGAATGACATATCTATGTCATTCAAATTCCATTAGCATCTCGTTTGAAAGGTAGTTTTTAGCCCAGGATCTCATATGGATCAAACAAGAGTGTACTGTTTTGATTTTTCAGGATCGTTTGATGGGTCATTCAAAGCCACATCTAACGACATCCCTATCTCGTTCAAACAACATTAGTATCTCATTCTAATGAGATTTTTCCACCTCAACTTTTTTGTTTGCCTATAAAAACCTGTTTCGTGAAGCTTTTTGATTAAGACTTTTATTTTACGGAAACTGTAGAACAATTGAAAAATAGTCTTAACTTTTTTTGGAAAAGCTTATTTTTAGTTCACATAAACTAATCCCAATCGCTTTTGTGAATCACCTTTAGAACCCAAACACTTCTATAACAAAGTTTATTCTTGTGGAGTGTTGTCTCTATTGCATAATTTAGAGATATTAGAGTGTATTTACTACTGAAGTTCCCGAGGAGTCATTGCTCGTTCAAGAGTGCGATATTTGTGGATTCTTGCATGAATTCATTGTATTATTTCACTAGTAAGTTTGGATTTACATTTTATTAGTGAAATAAAGGTGTTTCCCTACGGGGATTTTTCTAGAATGTGTGATTGAATGCCTTATTGCTTCATTTATTTGAATCACATAGATAAATGTTTAGGGTTTAATTAAAATAGAAATTTGTGAGATTGACATCTAGTTATATAAGTTAACTCTATTTAAATAGTGTGAAATCTCAAATTGATATCACATCTGACTTTCTCAAATTGGTATTGAAGCTTTTAGATCATTTTTTTCCTTTAGAAATTGGTATCAGAGCAGGTTTCACCAAAATATCGTGAGATCCCTTTTTCGTAAAATTATTTGTGATATTAATTGTTTTGAAAAATAGTAATTTTTCTGATGGATAACTTATATAATCAGATGCTTGTCTTTGATGGCACAAATTATGCCTATTGGAAAGCACGCATGAAATCTTGTTTAAAAGCAATTGATGAAAGATATTGGCTCATTTATGAAAGAGGGTGGACTCCTCCCACGGTTGCCGTTGAAAATGCCTTTAATCCCAAACATGTGTCTGATTGGACTTGTGATGAGTTTAAGTGGAGTACCTACAAATCTCGAGGCCTTAATGATATTAATGGAACCGTTACCCCCTACGTTTTCTGACGTATTATGACATGCACCACGTTAGAAGAGGCATATGATATCCTCCAATTAACACATGAGGGTACCAATGCTATTAAAGCGTCGAAATTGCAAAATATGACAACCTAATTTGAGACTATAACCTATGTTATAGTTAACACAAGTTTTGATGAGGTTTATGCTAGGTTGTCAGACATAGTTAACACAAGTTTTTAATTTGGGTGAGAAAATTAAAAGTTTGACATAAATTTAAATAAGTTAACTCTATTTAAATATTGCGAAATCTCAAATTGATATCACATCCGGCTTTTCCAAATTGGTATTAGAGCTTTTCGCTTTTTGTTTTTACCTTCACACTGACACACCCCTATAAATGCATCGACCATTATTATCAAGACACTTTAGGCATGAACTAGAGAAAACTCTTTATAAGATTATGATAGGTAGTCGTCTTTACTTAACCGCTAGTCATCCGAACATTACCTTCAACGTTGGAGTTTAATTTCTATACCAAGCATCCCTGAAAGAGTCTCACTTGATCATACTTAAATGTATCATCAAATACGTGAGTATATATATTTCTTACGGTATTTGGTATTTCTTTGATACTAATGACTATTTGACCGCCTATTTGAATGCCTATTAGTCCAGGAATGTTGATGGTTGTGGGAGCACCTCAGGTAGTTTTTTATATTTTGGGAGTGCTCTTGTCTCTTGGTTGAGAAGGAAGAAAAACTCCATTTCTTTGTCCATGGCGGAGGCCGAGTATATAGCCCTTAAGAATTATTGCAGTTAACTCTTATGGATTAATTATGGGATTTCCCAAGGCATAATAACTATATCTTGTGATAATACAAGTGCAATTCATATATCCTATAATCTGGTTTGACACTCCCACACAAAACACATTATGATACGTGAGCATTTTATTCGTGATCGCGTTGAGGAAAAGGTCGTGCCCTTGAGCATTGTGATAATCGAATGTCAATTAGTCGATATTTTCATGAAACCTTTAGATGCACTTAGATTCAAGAATTTTAAGAAATCTTAAGGTATTAGTACCGTTGATTGAGTTCATGCACTTTTTTTAGTTTAGGGTGATTATCATGTTCCTATCATTTTGTCTCTATTGCTACATTGTATTTCTATTGTATTGTTTATACTTTTTTCGTTTTGATATGTTTTGAAAAAATTCGAAAAGATTTTCGATTTTGAGAAAAAGTGAAAAAATTCTAAAAAGATTTATTTTTAATAAATTTTTTGAAAAAGACAAAAATTTATGTATTTTCATTTTTCACGATATATGGATTTACATTTAAGATATTCGGATCACCCCTGCATTCTATCCATTCATGTGACTTTGTTATGGTATTTTAAGACAAGGCTTCGTTTCTTTAGTGTACTTAATAATAAGTGGATAGCATTTCGTTGTTCATTGATGATTACTTTCTTCATGCTAGACTCTTTATCACCTTTATTACACACGTGCACAGCCTTTTTGAACACTGTGCTTCTTATAATATGTCGAACACGGTGTTCTTAATAAATTGTAATTAATAACAAACCAAATGTAAATAGAGATAAGTTATTTTTGTAAGAACCATTGGCCGAATTTCGTTTCTTGGAAAATTTGTTATTTTCTAAGAAATATCTTTGTGTTAAAAGCCACCATTTGCAAAAAGAACCTAAAAATATTAACGACACGTAAAAACAGAAGTGCCAAGGCCATAACTTGTTTTACATTAATGTTTCACTGCATATAAGCATTATGATATCTTCAAAATTGAGAGTAAATTATTATATATGTAAGATTTTGAGGGTGTTATAAAGTAGAAGATCAATGGGGTTGTCTTAAAAATAATTAAATAGTTTTGCGTTATTTATTTGAGAATCATTTAAATTCATGGTATATTACATAAGTGGAGTTAATTTCACTTAAATTCAATATTTTTACACCTAAGGTAATTGAGTTCTTTCTTTTAAAGTATTTCATGACTTCATTCACCTATGTTATGAATGACTTTGTTGATTTTTCCATGGAGAATGTTCACACAATTTCATTTCGCTTTCACAATTTAGAAATTTTAGTGTTATTTGTTCACATAATTTCATTCCTCTTTAACAATTTAGAAATTTTAGTGTTATTCCATGGTATGTTATAGTTATATTTTTATACCTTGCTTTTATACTTAATTTTTTAAAAAAAATTCAAAAATAGTTGTTATGCTAATAGAAAATACATTTCATGCGCTTTAATGATTATCTTTGTGAGGATTTATTTCTTCTTCGGTTGATGCTAATGCTTTCATGATTAATGTCTTTTCTTTTCTATATTACGGACAAAAGGGGTGAGAACAAATTGAGTGAGAGTTTATTTATATTTTAAACTCGTACGCGTCACAATGTTTTGTTTGTCTCATGTGTGTAGGTCATTCCTCCTTAATGATGCTTTCATGGAACACGAAAGATGTAGAGTTTTCAGTTGAAGACTTATACATTAATAAATTTTTGTTTCTTGTTTTGGGAGGACGCTAGTTGTATTAGTATTAGGAGTCAATTTGGCACCAGTTTGTGTTTTTTTGACGGAATAGCCGAAGGGGAGATTTGTAAGAGTAAGTTTTAAAATTACACATTTTGTTTTAATTTAGCTTATCATGTTACACCCCAATGCACCTTCATGACTACCTTGTGGTATTCGAAGACAAGAAGTTGATGACATTTGGAAGATTGAAGATCGTTCATCACAACGTCATTTAGAAGAGTTATGAGGGGGTTTGGTGAAGACTTTAAATATCCATGGTTTATTTTAAAAAGAGTTTGTAATAAAAGTTTTTCAAAATATTTTAAAAGAATTTTTAAAATTTCTCTAACTCGTTAGAATGAAATGGACATGTCATTCGAACGAGATTACATATGTCGTTAGAATGAGTTCCTATGTTCGAACGAAATCTATAACGTCGCCTTTTGATCAGTTCTAAAATGTCGTTCGAAGTTTTATTAGATGTCGTTCAAATGAGATTGGGTATGTCATTAGAATAAGTTTCCCACAATCAAAATAAAACTAAAGTACCCCCTTTTTTGTAAGCTCAGGGATGTCGTTCGATGTTTTGCTGGAAACATGTTCTAATAAGATGAGGTACTATCTTCGAACGAGGTACCAGTTCGTTCAAACAAATACTTGAGTTTTTGTTTTTTACAATAAATATTTGTAAATATTTAATACCTATCTCTTTGAAATAACTTTCCCTATAAATAGAAATGCGGCATTCGAGTTTTAAACAACTCATTTTAAACTTTCAAGAATCCTTTTTAGATTTCCTTTTATGATCAAACTCTACACTTTTTTCATCTGAACCCCTTAGAATTTCGAGGATCGCTTTACTAAATGAAGAATAACATATTCCGAGTTCAATAATGCTTGTGGATATTTACTCTACTTCTGAATTATAGGGTCTAGATTCTACTACTGAAGAAGAAAGAAATTGCGATTCCTGAGGTAGATCGGTGGATACCGAGGCAAGGGTTGCTTCCTATGGACATTGCTGGATTGTGTCGTATCTACTTAAGATTTGAAGACCCATGCATTATACTTAGTGGAGATCTATGTAGTTTGTGAGTTGTCATGTGTCTGTCAAATTCTTTAATAGTGCTGAAATTAAAGGTTTTGTCCAAAAGGATTTTTTCCTCAAATTTGTTTTTCAGTGTATTTGGTTTGAAATTTGACTTCATAATTAATCTTGCATGTCCATTAAATTAAATCAAGAAAAAATCTAGTAAAAGGTTAATTTGTGTGTTTGGCCTAAGATATGAGTATTCCATATAAGCCTTGTTGCTTTCTTGAATCAGATCCTTGGGCTCATTATTGTGTACTAAGAATTTTAGAGAGCCACTTTCAACAAAAATTTTAGTCGTTATATTTTGATAGTTTTATTTGTATTTGAGGGCCAAGAATTGTATCTTTGAGAGAGGAATTTTTCAAGAATGATTGTGAGACATTTTATTTTCTATGTGTATTTTGTTAATGAAAGTTATTATTCATTCTTTCATTTTTCTTATGTCTTCAACAATGCTAGCTTAATTTATTTATTAGGACTTTATCATGTTTAATTAATATTACCTGTAATTTAAAATATGTTCATATTTCCTAAAGTGTTCTATAATTTAAAAAAATTGGTATTCATTTAAAACGATACTAGAGTATGTTTTAAACCTTCGACTTTATTTTAAATAACATTTTAGTAATTTTAAGTGTGAGTAGTTTTGTATGGGTTATACTTTTATTAAATTAATTGATATCTCTGCTTAAAGACTACACTTTAAAATTTAAAGGTGAACTTTTTATAGGAATAAGGATTTGAGACGTCTAAAATTAGATACATAAAATTTGATTATGGGCCTGAACGTTTTATTTTTTGAATTAAACGTGACGAGAGTCGACGTAATTTGAGGTATAAAATCAGGAATGCCAAATTTAAATTAATGTATGGTATTGGTTAAATGGATCTAGTGTCCTATTTTTTTCACATTCTAGAGTACTTAACTCATATTTTTTTTTTTTTATTTGGGTTATCTTAGTTTTATATTATCATTTATCCAATATCTAAACAATTTAGTCTAAATGGAAAGTTATAATTATTTTAAATATCAAAATCGACAAATCTTAGATAGTTTGACCCGTACTTACACTAGATATCCTATAATAGCCTGTGCACTTGCGTAATTTTAATTTGAGAAGAATGGTCCAGATGCCAGTAGAACACCTAATCGAGATAACTATTACTGCATCTATGACAAGACAAAGATAATATTATCCCATCACACCTGGATCCAACTCTTGTGAGTACGATCAATCATTTATTTATATATATTCACGTTATATAAAATAATATAAATGATAATACTAAATTTAATTTCATGCAACATTAACAACTAGTCCACTTCGAGCCCTTATGATGACATTGAAGATGATCCCCTGACCCAGACCTTTGGATATGTCAAAAGAGGAAGGAGGAGAGGTGTCGGATATCATATGAAAAAAAACATATTAAAACACACTGCATCTCTCGTAGATAAGCTTTCTTCAGTTAGGAATATTATCTCGAGTCGAGAGGCAAGTCGGTCCAAGATGTATGGGAGTGTTCAATCGATTAAGAGTAATTTAGGATTGTTAGCGGGTGAAATCGAGTGCCTTTTATCCTTATTTACTCAAGGTTTTCGGCCCTTGATGGCTGAAATCATATCCTTCTTCTATAGGTTTCCCCTATCCACTGCCTCAAGGTTTCCACTCTCAAATGACGCCTCCTTTAACATTCCCCTCCTCAGTGCCTCCTCATGCCACATTCCCAAGCTAAATGCCTCGTCCGACCACTGAATCATCGTCATCCACTCAAGGTGGTTGTGGAGACCAGTACTATATAAGGGACTTGAGCAATACCAAGATTATTGGCACGTGCACACTCATTTCCTTAAATGTCAAAACTCCAGTTCAATAGCCCTTTGTAGATGGGTGAGGCTAATATAATGGTTGATAGCGTATACAGTGGTTGTGGAGAAATGTCTGTGTACGTTGATGGCGAAGAAGGGACCTTGGTGAAATATTATCATAATTATTTTTATCACTTATCCTGTTTAGTTATTAGTCAAGCCTATGGCATAGATTGTTTAATTTGAGTACAAGTTGTAATATTTTATTCATTTAAGTTTATTTAAAGTTTGTGAGTCATTTATTGACAATTTTATTGTATGGAACATGAATTTAAGTTTAAGTCATGCGGAATAATTTGAATGAATTATGAATTGTCCATTCTTATATGAAACATTACCATTGTTTCAACCTATTAATATAGGTGAATTGAATTTTGACAATTATTTAATAGATTTACCATAATACAAGGAGTATATGGAGGAGAGTAATCAAATATCTGATAGTCATGTAAAGGGCATTCAAGAATTCGTTAAATAGGTATATAAAATCTTAAAGGTGACAAGATTACGTATTTGTACACCCATTATATGAAAGAAAAATGTAAGTCTTTAAAAGACGTTGAGTAGCATTTATTAAAATGGGGAATTTTTAAGTATTATAAAATATTGACAAACCTTGGTGAAAATAATGTTCCTTATTTTTCGGAAGAGTTATCAATACCCGATCGATTAACGGAATCCCACTGAGTGGAATGTATATGATTTTCCAACACATGGTCCTTCAGACGACTTATTTGATGATGCCGAATGAGTCCACCACCATTAAAACAACCAACCTATGGATACAAATAATGTGCATTATGACCAAGTTAATGAACAAGTGGATGCTGAATCACCAGATGATTGGAAATACATATGGTTGAAAGTCGACGTGGCAAGACCGTTGTATAAATATTGCGATGAAGATCACTAGGTATTAAATGTAATTATTGGTTTTCTTAATTCGAAGATTTAATTTGGTTTGTCATGAACCAACATAACCTGAATTCTTAAGTATGTTAAAGATATTCTTCCAAAAGAGAAAACGTTACTAAATAATTATCCTAGCATAAAGAAGAGCTTGAAGGATTTGAATTTAAAGTATAAATCTATTCATGCATGTAAGTATGATTACATATTATACTGCAATGAGCACATAGAGAAGAATGAGTGTCTTGTATGCAATGAACCTAAATACATGGCTTGTGAGAATAGAAAAGACAAGACTATAAAATACCGCAAGTTCTCACAAGTTTAACATAAGGTTTTGAAGTATTCTCCCGTTAGGCCACAGTTAAAATGTTTTTTCACCATACTGTAGATAGAAGAGGTAAGGACATGGCAAGCTCAATGCAAGGTGGGTGATGATACTAAGATCATATGATGGATTCACCATTGATATATGTATTAACTACTTATAATCAAGCGATAATTGATAACCAATTTAACAGAAGATATGGGAGAAAAAGAGAAGAACCCAAAGGTTTAAGTGGTTTGGCCATAGACTACATCAACTTTACAAAGTATGAGAGTGTATTACTATAATAGGTCATTAATATCCATGTAATACATTCACAAGAACTCTTTCTCTCTAGAAAAAGTTTAAGAGAGTAATAATAAGGTTTCTAGATTTTGATTACAATGAAGAAGATATAGTGTTCTTATATAGTCTAGGGGGCATGTAGTGTCATCCTCAGCATGTGTCCCACGCCTAGATAAGATCGTGGGCTATGAGAAAGCGCCAATTTTTTGTCCATAATATAATATCATCATAGTGAATATTCCCTCACGTGGGGTTATTGATCTCTAATAAATATTTTGTGTATATATGATTGAAATGCCCCATTCATGCTTTCCATACTTAGATGAACTTATTTACAGGAGGTATTATCCGTGGAGGTGATATTAAAGGTATCGTCTTGGCCAAGAGTCTGTGGTCCTCAGTTCTATGTTGAAAGTCAAGATGAGATAGGATGTTCATTTATTCCAGACACACTTATACCCAGACCTTGGATGGTTTGTAATATGAGTTTCATTTGAGGCCGACACTCTTCCACTGGTAAGGGTGAGGTGGTCTCATTTATAGTACGATAATTTCATCATTGGTTGATACTAAAGTGCCATATAGACAAGACTATACTTGTATATCAAGTTATTAGTGAGAAGAATGGTCTTAATTGTGAGATGATATGGTGATGTAGTTATATACCTCGGTTCTATATGGAGGAGACTATACTTATGTATATAAATTACTCCTAGACCTTAGCCTTATATTTTAATAAGAGGATGAGGTTTACACTGGGTCCCCCTGGCTTCATGATGACCCTTCTTAGTGTCTCTTCACATCCTAATGAATGGATTGAAGGTCAAGACTAATGAATGGTGGATTAGTTGTCTATTAGTTGTTAATTGAATCATATGGACAATATGATCAGGTCATCAGACGCAACTGTCATATAGCCCCATGTGCTCTCGGGTCACTTAACATAATAAGATATCTATAAACTTTTATCATATCTTGGTTGCATTATAGGCGGTGTAATTATAAGAGATATTGTGCGATTTCCAAGGCGTGTCAGATGGTGCCGTTGAAGCTCCTAAGGTTCCCACTACTGGATTCACAACAGAGGGTACACTTGCTGGGATCATTCTCATAACATCTTCACTTGTTGAGGCCGTTGGAGATGCCCCTTCTGTTACGAAAGCATTAGCCTCCAATCCTCCCATCATAGTTGAAGCTACTGGAGTTTGCAAAAACTCATAAAACTTGCTCATGAGGAGCGCGACCTGAGTGGGTCCTAACCCTGCACTCGTGGAAGGTTGTGTCAACCCCGGAATGCCTGACAACGCTGGAACCATAGGTACCTCTACTCGTGGACCCCCATCCCTCAGGGCCTCTTTCTCTCTCACGGCTTGTTCTTCATTATGTTGGATATCATCAAAGTTGAGCCTTCGAGTAGCATTATCTTGCGCCATACTCCTTACATAGAAGAATGCCTCCCCTACAGAGTCGCCAAATGTAAGAGGGTACTTTAGATGAGATGGAGGCGTAACCCCTTTGAAGTATGGTGATGATAAGTTAATCAGCCAAAGCCTTAAATTAGTGATAAAACATGCAAACACAAACTCAATGAAGGTAAGACTCAGTATAAACTCACAAATCTCTCGTGTATAACTCAGAGGATAGTAATGAACTTAGAAGTAACTTAGCTGGAGGGATAGAGAAGTAAGCACCCTTGATACACCTTGGTAGGCTGGTAGAAACACACACAACACCCTCAAGAATCTCTGTCAAGTATTAAAATCATCGTAATAAATGACAATCGTGAGTGAATAAGCTCCCTGTTTTTGCAATAAATCTCTCTAATGTGTATTCTCTCTAGCAATAACTCCTAAGCTCTCAAAAAGACCATCCTCTCCTTAAAGGTGGTTGGGGTCCATAAATAGCCCGCCACACCACCACCGAGGCAATTCAGTCAATAAAGACTATGAAAGATATCCCTCATACTTTATGTCACAGCATTAAATTCCTGAAAAACTAGTTGTCTCCACATCATAAACATTAAATGCCAATACATGACTTTTTCCTAACCACTATTTGTCAGGGGGATGTTGTCGCAGAGGTGGCTCACCAACTGCCTGACAACCCCGAATACCATGGTAGTTTACTCAAGTGCATGTATGACATTATTTAGATGGCTAGTGACATCACCTATAGTAGATGTGACATTAAGTAGAGGGCTGTTTGGCTCACAACTCAACGCCCGATGGAACTCCAAGCTCCTCCACCCGAGGTTCCACGGTCAGGGTCCTTCGGTGTTTTACTAGGTGTAGCTAAGATGGTTGGGACGAGCCCCAATGGTGCCTCACTTCTCAATCCTCCAAACTAATTCCCTATAAAGTTCTCAGGGCGAGGTCATTCGATAGAGCATGAAAGCTCTCCCAGGCCCTGCCAAGCCTGGTCTCTCGAGAGTACCGTTTGACCTCACACTAAAACTCGTTATTATTTTAGTGACAACATTACAACCGTTATAGCTTACAGTAGACATAAATAGAAATACAGTATGGCTAATACAACAAGCTAAAGTATAAGTTGCCACGCTATGCTGCCTCACTGAGTTGCCATGCTTGAGATACCTCGATTGCTTGATCCAAACATTGTTGCTAATTAGGGAATTATCCCTAATCTCTGGATTACTTGACCCCCTTCAGCCGTTTGTCTCTAGCCATACTAGTGTGGCAACCCGAGACCAACTCTAAGCTGCTTGAGACCATCCCTAAGCCCCTGTCGGCGATCTCCCGTGCGTCCAAACCCGGGCGATCCGACACCCATCTCCACATTTCAACCCCCCCATCAACACTTAACTGACCCTAGCCTAACCTCCACCTGAACCCGATCGTGCTCTTCCAAAACCCCATACCCATTTCAACCCATTGCCAAAAGTCATAACTTTCACCTTCCAAATGCAAACCAAATACAACCAAAACCCATTTACGCCACATGTTAATTAAACCACTTTAAACCATTTTAACCAAATACCCCCAACTACCACTTCTACCCCAATTTCCAAAACTACCCCTCTAACCATATCAGATTTTGTCAACTGAATTCCCTCACCTATATACCTTCCTTACCTCACACCTTTCCCATGCACATGTGTGCATTTTCTTAAATTAACCCTCACTCACACTTTATACAACCTCTTGAACCTTTATCCTCCCATTTTTACCCCCATTCTCCATGCCTACTATTTAGGGATGGAAGACTCCATTTGAAGCTTGAGAATAGGAATTAGTAAAGAGAATTGTAGAGAGAGAAACACCCTTTTTAGTTTATTTTGTTTTAGATTAGAATTTATTTTTATTTTACTTTTTTTTTAGATTAGTGAGAAATAGAATTTAGTGAGAATCCATTTTTGAGTGTAATTGTTGATGTAATTTTGGTTTGATCACACAAATTGGAGGCATGTAAAATGAAAATTCAAGGATTGGAGTCCAATTTCATTCAAAGAGATTTGATTTGATTGTTCTTCTCTTATACTTTATTTTATTAGACTTTGATTATTTGATTATCATGTTTGATATTATGTTAGGCTAAATCCCCTTTCAAGTGGTGGGGTGAACCTTTATTTGATGTTATTTTGATTTAATTAGTTTGATTACTTGAAAATTTCCTTTGAATGTTAATTTTGATCCCTCACCCTTAAATTTACGCCTCGAGAGAGGGTAAATGATTTTTGAGAGAAAATCGAAATTCTAAGTTATAATACCCATTTTAAATTCGAACTAGAGATTGGGGTTTTTTAAGTAGGGTATTATTCCTTGAATTTCAACTCTAAAATTCATTTTGTAGATTTACATAAATTTTAATCGATCGATGATAGCGGGTGATTAATTAAAAGGAGCGTAGATCTATTTTTTAGACTTGTGGGAGGTTAAACTTAATTTTCTAAAAGATTACTATTAAAATTACACTTGCAACGAGAGTTGGTTTGTAATTTTGATATTAATTTGGGAGAATTCAAATAATTAAATTAATTAATTAGAATAACTAGAATTTGTGGTGTAATCCCATTCCTTGATTGTTCTCATAATTATTTGCCTCACTTCAGTTCTTATTTTAGTGTTAGACTGGTTTTTTATTTTAGTCACTTTTTAGTTAGCCATTTTCTTCTTTCATTTTAGTTTAGTGTTATTTCACTTCTTCTCACCCAAAAATTGTTTTAATATTTGAAAAGCTAAAAAAAATAGAAAAAGTAAAAAAGCCCCAAAAGAAAATAAAAAGTGAATTACAATTGAGTTTGTCTCTAGCTTACCCACTTGATGTGGATTGATACCTTTACTTACCTCTACACTTTAGTTTGATATTATCTTGTAGGTATTTGAGGTTTTGATTAGAGGAGCTTTTCAAGCAACGATGAAAAATACACCGAAAAGTTTTTTTTTCCAAATGATTTGTATCCAATTTGTTGACTTTGGATACTCACATATATGATGTGATTTTGAAGATGGATTAGTTTTGTACTTATTGAGCTGAGATTGATTGCATAGGTGGGGCTATTATTTTTTCTATACCTAGTCAAGAGATGTAGAGGATATTCCTAGGTGTGTGGGTGGGGCTACTACCCACTTGTATTTTCTTAGTGAGGAGACATGTAAGAAGGCCATAGTGTCCCTATATATAATTCCCATTGTTTAGTATTATTCAAACGTATTCAACTAGATTACAATTTTATCTCTTAGAAGAAAGAGTTATTTGTAATAAATTTGGTAGTAGGCACAAAGATGATAGCTAGAGCACCGTATCATATGTATCTTGTGAAGATGAACGAGCATAGGTATTAGATTAACTAGTTACTAGAGCAGGGTTTTTGCCAAAGAACTTTATCTTGGCTGCACCAGTGTCATTCGTCAAGAAAAAGAATGGGTCTTTGAGACTATTTATCGATTATCACGATTTGAATAAGGTGATGGTGAATAATAAGTACCCATTACCGAGGATTCATGATATTTTGTTATCATTTTCAAGGAGCTTCATTCTGTTCTGAATTGTGATCCGTCTGCCACTAGTGAGGGTACGAGAGGAGGATATGCTCAAGACAGCCTCCTTGACTCGTTATGGGTCTTATGAGTTCCGAGAGATTCCATTTATGTTAATACATTCCCCATCAATATTAATTGACTTGATGAATCAGGTGTTCCGACCGTGTTTGGACTATTTCATCATAGTATTTATTGATGACATCCCGATCCAATTACGAATAAAGGAGGAGCATGACCGATAATGAAAATTTCATTACAGATGTCGAGAGCATAAGCTTTATGTGAAGTTCTACAAGTACGATTTTTGGAATTGGAAGATGATTATTTTAGTACATGTTGTGTCAGAGAAGGGACTATCTGTGGAATTAAGTAAGTTATCAACCATGTTGGATTAGGGACATCCCACGACACCTACCAAGGTCCAAAGATTTTTGGGTTTGGGCAGATATTATAGGAGATTCATTCGAGGTTTGTCAAAGATATTTTGGTTGATAACTGAGTTAAGGAATAAGGGTGAACCGTTATTTGTGAGTGAGAAGTGTGAGAAAGCGTTCAACACTCTTAAGGATATCATCAGTGCTAGTTCATGCCTTACATATGAGTTGAGTGGACTTCTTGGTTTACACGGATGCTTCTCGACGGGGATTATGTGTGGTATTAGTGAAAGAGGACAAGACAATTTCACATACCTCTTGGAAGTTGAAGATGCATGATGATCAGTATCCGACTCATGACTTGGAGTTAGAGGCCATTATTTTTTTATTGTATGCATATAGGCACTACCCTTGGTTTGAGAAGTTTATGATATTAAATGATCACAAGATTATGCAGTATCTTTTTACATAAAAAGATCTGAATATGAGGTAGTACATATGGTTTGAGTTCATTAAGGATTACTAGTTCATGATCCAGTACCACCCGAGGAAGTCTAATATGGTGGAGGACAATTTAAATTGGCTACCTAGTGGTAGCTTATCAAATCTTCAATTTTCCAAGTAGGGTTCAGTTAAGATGATTGGTTAGTTGACCAGGGCCTTCTTAGGTATGCTTATCATAAATCTAGATATTATGATATGGGTTATCATAGGCCAGTCACATGAATCAATGTGTGAGGAGAAAGTGTAAGAACGTCTCACTACCGGTATAACTTTATTTTTAATATGATCTAATGGCACATTGGTTACATTGGTGGTAGTCTCAGATGGGGAGTTTAGAGGGGCCATAATGGAGGAGGCGTATGGGTCATAATTTGTTGTACATTCAGGTGGGGATAAAATGAACCAATATATGAAATGATAGTATTGGTTGGATGGTTTGAAAATATATGTTGCTTAACTTGTATTTAGATGAAATACTTAGGTTAGAGTCATTGTCTTTTATATTGTTTATTTTGTTATATGGAGACAGGAAGAGGGGTGTGTCGGTTATGGAGTGAGGGCAAATGGGTGTGCTAGTTATGGAGTGAGGGAAGGGATGTGCCAATATATTTGTTTGTGTTAGCTTATACAACAGATTTACATGTTAATGACCTCGTAATAAACGGGGGCTAGTCATATGTTTATATATTGTTTTATTTATGTTATATAATTGTTTGGGTGATTCTGGCTATGATAATCTGGATATTAATTATATTATTTGTCTTTTCATTTATCATAACAAGTGAGATATCATATATATTCATTGAAAACACACTTGGTAATTTATATAACACTACGAGGGGTGGGGTACAATAGTTAAACTTACAACTATAGTTTTATTATGTATACGTGTCATTGGTAATTTTACTACTTGAGTACGTAGATTTTATCTTGTTATGGTAGGAATGACCCATCGCGTTATTTAGGTGCTACAATTATTAGACTTTGCTTTCTCACTCGAGCACCCAGTCATCCCATCCACTGACCATAATTTTTGGAAATGTAGGGGTTGAACCTACTAGTAGTTTTATTTACTTTATGTTCTTGAGTGAAGTGAGATTTACTTTACCCTTTTACATTGTACTCGGTGGTGGAATCTCATTGTTTTCGAGATATTAACATGTAGTCATTATTGGGATATTATTTAAGACAATTTACTCTTAGTTAGTGGTGATAATTGACTTTTATGAGCTCTATATTATTGTTTGAGGATTTCATATGTCGTACTCCACTTTGAAATATAATTCTTTATAGATTCTTATTTCATGTTAAGGATTGTATATAATTGTTTTAATAGTTTTTATATATTAAATAAATAGACTTGATTTACCTAATTATTAAAGTGTGTGGGGTGTGTCACTCTCTATCCTTAAGCATCCAAATTTCCATTGACAACCTGTTTAGTTGTGTTAACCTCACCATAATATAAACATGTGCTTAGAAACATTTCATATTGATGTATGCCCTACTATTGGCCCTAATGTCCTTTACCCAACTGATCATAGCCCTGTCGTCCTTAGTGACTCTATCGTTCTTAGCTGATGTCCCTGAAAACATCGATCATGATACACTTTATGTCTCTTATGGGACTTATACACATGTTGTGGCCTCTTCGGTTGTTGTTTTGGAACTTGTGATGATCCTAATCATGCATCAAGATGGCATCATAACTTTAATATACACGGTGTAAGTCACATTCCTCATCAACACCCATCTGATCCTCTAATTCAGTCCTCTAATAAATCATTTCATCATTTTTCCTAGTTTATACCTCCTCGGGTGCAAACAAAGAGAGTCTTGTGAACTCCCCCTCATACAAAATTATTAGATCCCCCGATATGAAATCTCTTTTTCGTATTACCCATTATATTGGAGGAAAATAATTATGTAACAAATTTACGAATAGAGTCAATTTGTATGTTTTGGCTTATTTTGTGTTGGGACAAAACTCTTTAAGTCATAGGTTGGGATTGAGTGTGGTTAACTTTCAAGCCTATGACTTGGTTTCTTGAAGACTTAGCGAGCAAGTTAGAACATCTACATCATCGTGCCGTGTTTCGAATTCATTTTTCATTATTATATTCTGAGGATCCCTCAATATGAATGTGTAATTATTTTGATCCTTCAAGATTTTATATATTGGTTTTAGGATTTTATAAAAAAAATTAATGTTTTAAAATTATTTTATCTTCCTTTAATATTTTTTTAGAAGAAAAATATTTTTTCTCGACTTTGATAGAACAAGATATGGTATATTGTTCAAGTGAGATATTACAGTTCGTTAGAACAAGATCCCATGAACTTCAAATGAACCAAATTTGGACATCGCTAGAATCTCATTTGATAGATCATTGGATACCTGTTCGAAAGAGACCTTATACATTGTTCGAACAAGGTTCAAAGTTGTTTGAATTAACCTATAAGGTTTTCAAGATTTTCTAAAAGTTTTTTGTCCTTATCTTAATTTTGGAAAACCTTATATAAATAAGAGCGCGGATCAACAATTTTATTTGTGAGGAAAATTTATGTTTTGAGTTATCGAACTCTATAAAAAAATCTGAAACTCTAGTTTACACCTAAGTGTTCATCATAATATTCTTT
This sequence comes from Sambucus nigra, assembly GCA_949130495.1. Taxonomy (NCBI): domain Eukaryota; kingdom Viridiplantae; phylum Streptophyta; class Magnoliopsida; order Dipsacales; family Adoxaceae; genus Sambucus; species Sambucus nigra. Next base: position 751,747,877 of record OX422208.1, read on the forward strand.
GAAGATATTACTTTGGGCTTCAAAGTTTTATTCTATACATTTGTTGAGAATCGTTTTATATGGTGGAATACTTATATTATGATTAAGGACGGTGACCTTTTTGTTTGGTGCTGCGGTGAAGAAGCGGTGGACTTCATTATTTGATCGATAAACGGTTGTTGAAGCAGTTTGGTGGATACTAAGGGGTGTGTGGACTCACACATTGTGGTAGTTGTATGATTGGACCATGTGTGTCACTATGAAAAGGTTTAAAGAATGAATAATGTCTAGGGCTTTGAGCTTGTGTTGTAAGTCTACTATCGTGTCCTTTGTAATTCCATACATAGTGAATTGGCATTGATGAGCCGAGGCTTTTCCTATTGTGCATTTTCCTTGTACGTCGAGAATTATAGTTTGATTTAACTATTTTATCTTGCACTTACCTAGATGCATATTCATGTTAACATAAAATTGGTTAATATGTTTAATCATAACTTGTTTAAATCGATGGACCGTTTTACTTAGAGTCTAATTATATTTAAGTTTAATATTTAATTTGCAAAAAAATAAAAATTGGCTTTTGTTTTTAACATTTTATATATACTTGCAGTTTAAGACTGGTATCATATCTATAACACTAAGTTATTGAGTTAGATTCCTCTTTAGGCATGAATGTTAGCGGTTCTTATATGGAGGGTCAATCATTTTATAGACCTCCTTTGTTTGATGTGTCTAGCTACGCGTACTGGAAAGTGTGTATGAAATCAGCACTTAAGACATTAGATGAGAGGGTATGGCAAGCGGTAGTTAAGGATTGGTCCCCACCCATATCCTTTGTAAGTTATTATAGGATTACCAATCCCGTTTAAATCTGGTGTTAGGACCCACATAAAGTGTCCAACTATAATTTACGTAACATGAATGATTTGTTTTATATGGTCACACTGGAGGAGTTCTATCGTATTATGACATGTGAAATGTCTAAAAGTATTGGGAAATTTTCCAATTCACTCACAAGGGTACTAGTGGAGTTAAATCTTCTAAACTCCAAAACTTTGTCACTTAGTTTGAAACCACTCGAATGGAGGAGAGTGAATCCATTGATGAGTTATGTACTAGACTATCTGATATTAGAACTCATCATTTAACTTGGGGGAGACAATACCCAAAACCCATGTAGCCAAGAAAATTTAAAGGCCCTTGGCTAAAAGATTTAATTCAAAAGTGATAATTTTGAATTCCTTATGTACTTTTAACTCTACAAAACTCGAAGAGCTTATAGGTGATCTTTAAACTTATGATCTTAACATGTTCTCTTCCAAAACATGAAAAAAATAAGGGCATAAGGAGAAAACACATGTTTTAGATGACGAGTCTGACATCAATTCTAATGATATGCTCTGTTTTCTAAGAAGTTCAGAAAATTTCTTAAGTTTAAATCTAAGTATAATAAAAAGAAATTTGAGAAGTCAAAGTTTAACAAGTTGGAGAAATTCCTTAAAAATAGTAATGATAATATTAAGAGGGATGAGTCACATAGATGCTTTGGATGTGAGGGTTATTCCCATAGGATGGCTGAGTGTCCCACTAATATAAGGATGGAGGGAAAGAATCATATTGCTTACAATTCCACCCCTAGTGATATTGAATCGGAATAAGAACTCGATTCCCCCATTCAGAGCAACTACATTGCATTGATGGCTACTCATGCGAGCCTGAATGAAAAATGTTCAAATTAACAAAATTATGATCATGACACTTCCAAGGCCATTGCTTATGATGCCCAAGTGTGTGATGATGGAGAGAGTGTAAATAAAGACGAAGATGAAAAAGAGGAGGAGGAGAGTGAACTTCAAGTTGCCTTTCGTGAGTTGTATGAGGAAATTTTAAAATTCAGAAATGATAACTTGAAGTTAGAAGCCAGGTTAAAGAACCATGCCATAAGAAATGATAAGATTTATTTTATTGAGGATCTTAGGGCACGTGAAAAGATTCATAGGCAAAATATTGCGTTTGTTTAGGGGGAGCGAGATAGCCTTCGGGGAATAGCGGATAGTTTGAAGAAGGATTCCCTAGTTTCTAATGAGTCTCATCATTTTCTTGGTCTAGGATTGTGAAGTTAGAGGAGAGATTAAGAGACTCGAGTAATGTCAAATTCGATTTGGAGTCTAGGTCAAAAAATTTGGATAAAATGTTAGGCATCGTCTAAATCAAAGATGGTAATTATGGTATTGGCTTCGATATTCCAAATTCTTACGCAACTAAAGCCAAAATCATGCTTTTGAGAAAGTCAACAGTCACTAGGAATGTTAGAAAAGATCAATCTAAAGGTAAAATTCCTCATGTCTAGAACTGCACATATTGCGGTAGGAAAGATCACCTTAGGAGTTTTAAATTTGATCTTAGAGTCATTGAGGTTCCCAAAACCGAAGAGCTTCATGTCATACCTACATGGTTTAGGAAATCATATTTGGAGGATTTACAATTTAGACATGTTTATTCTAAAATGCTTGCACATGATACTTCTTATGCTAAATCTACTGGTTGATTGTGTTTGCATGTTTACATGCATTAGCTTTTGTACATCATGTTATATGTGTTTTCTAGTTGTATATGGGTTGAGTCTTTTATATTTTAATTTTTCATTTATTGATTCTTATTTCAAAATACAAAATATTTTTCTTATCTTATCAGTTTGGTATTATTTTTTTGTTTATGTGTAGTTTAGTTTTGCACATTTTGTGTGCATATTGGTGTGTTTGAATCCACATGTGTCTAGAACATTTGATTATAATTTTTAATGCTTAGATTGTTCTTAATCATTCTTGCATGCAGTAGTTTGAAAATTACTTTCTTAATGGATTCGCTTTGCATATGCCTTCTCACACACATGCACGAGTTATTTTGGAGTTTAACTCCATATATTACATGAATTAGGTGAGATGTTATCCTAACAATCTTTCCATTACATGAATTGTGTGTGTGTGTGTGTGATTGGGAGATTTGTGCATGTAAGAACCATTTCCCGTGAGTTTTATTTATTAAAATTATGAGTGTGCAAATGTGAGGTCTACAAAGGAAGAAATACTCCTTGCGTGAAAGGCCTCTATTGTCAAGATCCTAAAAATTTAAGAGGCGAAGGAAAAGAAAATATAATCAAGGCCAAATTTTATTTCATTGATTCTTCAATTGAATTGGTATCTTCAAAATATTAGATTGAAAAAATGATATATCCATAATTTTGAGGATGTTATAAGTTGAAGATCAATGGGTTTTTACAATAAGTCCTAGTTATCTTATGTTTGATGCTATTTATTTGAGAATCATCAGTATTTTCTAAGCTATTATGCATTGTGGTTGTTTGTCCATTTATGAGTTCACTTTATCTATCATTATGAGGCTAAATCTTTGTTTGTTAAAGTTATTGAAGTCATATAGAACTCCTTCGACATATTTTGAATGATTATGACATAATTATTTTGTTCTATTTCATCCCCATTTAATCCAGTACGCATTTGTTTAGACACATTTATGCCATAAGAGTGTGAAAAGCTTATTGTGTATTGTATCGTTTTTTGTATCTATACCTAAATGTGCTTGTGCGTCATTGATATCTTTGCTATATATGTGGTATGTTTTCTTTTTAGTCTTGCAATTGCATTTGATCTATGCATGTACTTTATCTTTGATTCACATGCTATATGATCATATTTATATTTGTGGCCATCTGAGGGGGTTCCTTCGGTGTGGGTAATCCCCAAAATTGAAGGGAGAGAATTGGAGAAATCTCTCTCTCCGAATGTGCGGATATTCGAGGATAGGAAGCCTCTTTCCGCTGCTCGTATGATCTTTGTGGGATGCCATGGATATAAATTGGTCATCATCAAAGGGGACGAAAATGTATAAAAAGGAGTCACCAACCTATTTTACTCAAAAAAGACAAAAGAGTATAGCAGTCCCAGAAAAAACAACATCAAAAGACAAATTAATGCATACGAAACCAAATGAGCCGAGGTTCTAGGGACTAATTTATGGAGTGGGTTCCACCCTTTCGATCTCTCATAGGCTATAATAATGTTTTACTTATTCTCTAAGATGTGATTCATGTGTACAGTGTGTGCAATGTGAAAATAAGTGAGAAAAAGGAATCATGCAACTCACGTCATGGGGAGGATGGAGAGGAGTCATCCTAAGGAGTATACAAAAGAAAGAAAAATAATTAGAAAATATTATGCTAGTTCCCACCAAATCACAATTCACTATGAGAAAGTGAATGTACATGTCGGGAGGTAACACTAATATGTAGGCGTGAGAATACTCACAATAATACTAAATATGACATATGTACAAAGTAACGCAATGAGCAGAATAGGACTCTCATCCCGATAATGACCCGGGAAGACTATTTAGACAAATAGGCATCAAAGTACACATAGTTCAACATATCATAGGGGTGGGGTTTAACCCATGAACCCGAATTTAGTACTCCTTTTTAATTATTTTTAAAATAAAATGTGCTCAAGTGTAAAATTGTAGAAAAAGTGAGAAAATCCTACTTTTAGAGTTTATAAGTAAACCCTCTTTTTTGTCTTTTCGATTTTATGAAAATATATTAGCTGAATACTAATAATAAAAAAGGATATTAATTGATGTGAGATAATGGATAAAGACTAAAAGATATTAAAAATGGAACCAAAGGATGTAAACAACACTAAATAAATGAATTAGAAAAGATTAAGGGTAGACCTCCTAGATGAATTTACTATTGATTTTTTTAGGAGAGTAGGATGATTTTATGGTTGTGGAGTAGGGGTGAGGTAGGTCGCCAAAGGTGGCATGAAACTGAGGTAATAAATATAAAAGGAATGTTAGAAATTGGATTTTTTGGAATGATGGCACACTGATATCGAGGGAATGTTTTCGATTGCTCCAAAAAGGGTCTTTGAGAATAACGTCATGGCCTCCTTAAATAGTAAAAAAATAGGGTTTAGGGAAATGATGATCAGTATAGGCCCTAGTTTTCCTATCGGTATAATCCTGCCTTGGTGGTAAAGTAAAGTACACCCATGCCAATAGGCAGGGGGTCTAGGGATGCCTATAAGCAGTCCAAAAAGGAGTTTTTTTTAGTAAAATAGGCATAAAATGCAAATCGAAGTTCGAATCGTGCATGACTGGGACCTTTGGAATGGGTATTCGGAGCCCTATAAAAATCCATTGAGCCACTCCCGAGTTCGAGAGTTGACTAAAGTCAAGTGCGACTCGAAATCACCCGATGGCCTCTAGATGGTGGTTCTTTAAGTAAAAAGGCAAGTACGGGAGTATCGTAATGCCGATTTGCACACGATATGGACCATCAAAAAGGGGATTCAGATTCCTAGTGAAATGTTCTTCACTCGAGTTAAATAGTTGAACAAAGTCAAATGTGGCTCAAGAGTGCCCATCGGCCTCTCAACCAGGGGTTGGAGTAAAAAGGTGAGTACGAGAAAACGGTGAGGCCGATTTGAGAAAAATATAGACCATTGGAAATGGTATTCATATCCTTATAAGAATGAAATGACCTACACTTGAGTTGGAGAGTCGACAAAAATCAGACGAGGCCCAGGAGCACCCCATAACCGCTAGATCAGGGTTTGGAGTTAATAAATGAGTATGCGTGAACCGCAAGGCTGATTAATGCAGGTATGGACCATTAGACAAGGGATTCAGAGCCCTAAGAGAGTGCAATGAGCCTCGGTTAAATTAGAGAGTTGACCAAAGTAAAATGGGTCTCGGGAGCACTTGGTGGCCTCTATATAAGATTTAAAATATGACCTAGGGTCTTATTCTAGGAGGAGAAGTGTTAGGGACCTTAGGAAGTATTTAGATGGTACTTGGATGGGGTGTCTATAAAACCCCTCGATGAGTGAGCTTGGAACAAGAAGAGGTCAATAAAAGATAGACACCTCATTAATGTTTAAGGGTTTTGGATGGCCGAGAACCCTACTGGGATTTAAAGGTGGCCGATTTAAGGGGTTGAGGTCAATTATATGGATCGAAAGAGTTTAGGTGACCAATTCAAAGGGTCGATGTCAATTATACAAACTTAGATAGATAAGAAGACTTTTTTAGAGGGACAAAGTCGATTTTACAGACCTAAGACAATTATGTGAACCTAAAGAGTTGAGATGACCGATTTTGAGGGCAGAGGTCAATTTTGTGGACCTAAGTTTATTTAATGGACCTAAAGAGTTCAGATGACCATTTTAGAGGGTAGAGATCAATTCTGAGCACCTATGCCTATTCTTCAAACATAAAGAGTTGAGATGATTGATTCATAGGGTCGAGGTCGATTCTGCGGACCTAAAGAGTTGATATGATTGATTCAGAGGGTTGTGGTTAATTTTATCGAACTAAAGAGTTGAGATGACCAATTAAGAGGGTTGAGGTAGATTCCGTGGACCTTAAGAGTTGATATTACCTATTAAAAGGGTCGAGGTCGATTCTGCATAACTAGGTCAATTCTGTGGACCCAAAGATTTGAGATGGGGGTATTCTTCAATTCTCACTCTGCTGGGGAGGGTGTTTGTATTACCAGTGCTGGAGCACTTTAATTTTGGTTCCGTTGGGGAGTATGTCGATGATGAGGGTTTTATTATAAGTTTCATGATTTTTTGGAGCCATGATGCATTCGATATTTCAGGATTTTTTTAAGAAGTTTTTGTGAATTTTTAGGCAATTTAAGGATTTTTCTAGAATTTTTGTGAAGAAAATATGAAGGGACTGCTGATAGGTATAGCCAAACGGGTTCTTATCGGCATAGGCATGGATACCTGGGCTTCTTAAAGGAGGTGAAGGGTCACTTTTATCATACCCCCTAGTTCCTTATAAAAAGGGGGTGGCCCTCCTCATTTTTCCACACCTTCATTTGAGTGAATCTCATGCTTTGTCTTCTTAGCAATCAATTAAGAGCCCATTTCTTTGAAAGAACTCATGGAATGTGCATCTGATAATGCATGGATGGACAATGATGATTGGGCAGGTTTGGAATGGTGTGAGGCAAAGGAGCTATTATTAGGGAGCTATAATTCCTACGATATCTTTAAGGTCGTTCTTGATGATAAGATTATATTACGGGAGCCGACGAACCACCATTCTATGTAGGTGATTTATTTTTGTTTTCAATATTTATATCTTCTTTTATTCTTATCCTTGGGATGCTGATGGGTTTTCTTGACAATTGTGCAGGTCAACAATTCTTCGTCGAGCATTCACTTTTGTGGTTCAACAGGGATTAAGAAAGTGTTGGAAAAATTCCCTCGATGGTGAAATTGATGGAAGAGGCTGTCAGGTTTGGCCCTTTGGTGGTGGATTTGTATGAGATACTACGTCTTATAGTAGTATTATCTGCTCTGGGCAAGATATGGTGGGACACCACCCATATATTCCATTTGGGTGTTGGGGAGATGACGATTAAACCCATGTATGTTCATCAATTGATAGGGGTGGAGTGTGAGGGACAACAAATAGTGGTAGATCATACCTTGTGTGTTTTTAAGGTTGAATTTTGGGTTGCATTAGGAGAAATCGAGAGGATTGTATTTGGGGATTTTGTCAACATATCAGTGTTTAAGGATACCTTAATGTCTAGGCGGACTGGCAAGACTGACGGGAAGTGGGTGAGGTAGGCGGCCCGCTTGTTTATTTTTCTTTTGCTGGGAGGGTTTGTGATGGTGATAGGCGGTGATGTTGTCCATTTTTGGTTTCTTCCCTTCTTGAGGATCATCTCAGAGATCCACTTGTAGGAATGGTGGAGCTTGGCATTGATGACATTGTATTCCTAATTTAGTGGCTTTTCTTTGTACTAGAAAAGAGACATAAAAGGCAAAAATGATGCATTTTCGTTTGATTATATTGATTTAGTGGCTTACTATATATACACTTTAATTTTCTGATAAGGTTTACTTTCAGAAAAAGTAGGAAAATGTATTTTTTGGAATTTCTGAATATGTTATTTTTGGAAACTTTTAAATGTGTTTTTGGAATATTTGAATAGAGGAAGTCCTTGGAGGCTTAGTTGCAAAGAGTTTCCTTTCAAAGGGACTTATTTAAAAATTAAATGGGTTATAAGAAAAAAAATGAGAGTTTCCCAAAATAGTTTATGATCAACATATCATTAGCGTGCGTGTCGTCTTGTTAGTTCAGGTACACTACTTTTTAATCTTTTGTGGAACTCTTCTTGCATTCTTGGTATTTATATTATTCTAGAACCGTTGTTGGTTTGGTTAGGGTATGTATGAAGAGGTGAAAGCTTAATGTCAATTGGATCTAGTCGTCTTTGTTGGATTGTGCTGAATCCGGTGTGTCACAGAGATTATACCACTAACGGTTTTTTTAGTGCAGTAGCCCTAGGGTGCCAGGATACTTTTCGTGACCAATGACATGACGATGGACCCTCAAGTGGTCATAATAGTTCCATGGATGTCTCATCATTGTAATAATGTCTTTGTTAAATTGATATATACTCTGAATGGACTAGATGCCTGGAAAAAAGGTCGAGCCATGTTTTTATGGGGAGCCCTATGATGTTGTTCATGTGGTTATCTAAGAGACTACGCTTAGTGGCCCCTCCATACCCTTCGATAGGTGATCCCAATTTCGTTTCCCGATTTTTCTTCAGTTTTGTCACATCTATGAAACTTTAGGTAAATTAATTCGTATAACATGGGGCCAAGAGTTTTCGCTAGTCGGTACCATGGTAGGGAAATCTGTAGCCTATCCTGTAATTGGGTTATTATCGGTATATGTGATTAGTAGGCCTTCGCCATACTTTTTCTATTTTCCATGGCGACTTTTTCTCCAAGTAGGATGGGAGTACATCGTTCCTCCGCGTATAACCAACTTCTTTCCCTTGGAGGACTTGATTGAATTGTTGAGAATGATTTTGGTGCCTTTGTGGTAGAGTCATTGACCATTTATCCCTCTATCTTAGTCTGTTGGGGAGGTTGGGTTCATATCCGGGGATTATTTAAAGTGGCAGTGGAAGATGGTGGTTATGAACATTTTTACTGAAGAGATAGGGCAAATGTGGCTTTTGATGTTTGACACTTTGGAGGAAGGTGTCGTGATTTAATAGGGAATTATAACCAGGATTAAGATTCTTGGGGTCCTTCGGGGACAGGAGATGATGATGACGTGATTTAATTCGGTAGCTGAAAGCACATCTTGATAATGAGGGGGGATGGTAATATGTAGGTTAGTTGGGTAGGTTTTGAGGCATTTATCTTATGAAATTTGTAAGAAGGTTTATTATTTTTCATTCTTATTACTAATGTTTTATGTAATTATTGTACTATATTTTCTAATAAAAGATGATGATGATTTCAATGCATTTTTTCGTGTCTTTGATCAATTTTTTATTTCAACTATCTATACCAATCACTAAGGAATATATAATCCTTTTTGTTCGTTTAAATGATGATGGAGACTATTATTCTCGGATGGAGAAAATAATAGCATTTTGCGAAATAGAAAGGAGCTTGTCCATGGGTGTCTTATGGGATGCCTACGTACCTCTGTGGAGTTTGAAAATTGTGAGTTTTTTTTTAATTTTAAAGATGATTTTTAAAAGAGGATCAGGTCCTATGTAGTTCTGAGTAGACAGGGGAAAGATATTTTTTTAGAATAGCAAGGATGTGAGAAGATTCATAGTGCAATGGGAGCTCGGACTAGGGGAATTTTTTTTTAAGATGGTCCAATTTGACTGGACATGCCATTTCCTCTCCATCAAGGTCTGCAAGAAGAGCAATTATACCTGACAAGATTTTATTTATGATGTAGGGGCCACTCCAGTTAGGCTTGAACTTTCCTCTTGAATCCAACATAGGTTCCATAATTCCCTTGAGGGAAAGGTCTCCTTATTGGACACCGAGGTCCTTGACGTTTTAATTAAATAATCACGCATACAATGATGGTACCCTTGTATATGGTATAGGGCTTTTAACCGCCTTTTATCTAAGAGAACAAGTTCTTAGTATTGGTTTTGATGCAAATATTTTTCACTAACTTGACTTTTAAGCATAACCCGTCGGGAAGGTATTTCAAGTTGGATATGGAGGACCGAATCCATACCTTATACCGAAGAGTAGTGAGTAGTCCCAGTGGGTGTTCTGATGGAGGTACGGTAGCCCTAGAGGTCATATGGGATTCGCCCGACCCAGTCTCTACAACTTTTGGTCATCATGCTAATGACGATCATGAGGATTTATTGGTGGCTTCAACGTCCCCATTGGGTTGTGGTCGATAAGAAGAGGACTTATGCCTTTTGATTTTGTACTCGCCAACTAGTTTAATGACCTCAACTTCAAAATGGAGCCCATTTTTTTACACTAGATCATAGGGATCTCTATAAAGGAAGATGATCTTCTCTATGATAAGTGTAGATACTTTATTTTCATTGAACATCGCGTATGACTCATCTTCGACCCCTTTCTTGAAGTATTCAATAGAGACTAGGATGAATTCATGCATGTTTAAAGCCTTACGAGTGACTTTCCTGATGATGTCTTTGACCCAAGTGGAGAAGGGCCAGGGAGAAATCATGTTACAAAGATCCCGAGGAGGCAAGTGCTGAAGGTTAGCAAACTTCTAGCATTTGAGGCATCTTCCAATGTAAGCAGTGCAATCTTGAACTTTGGCGGTCCAAATAATATCCTTAACAGATGATCTTCTTGGAAAGCATGTGACCGTTTATATAGGGTCCACATTCCCCACTGTGAATCTTTTGTATCATGTCTTCGATCCTGCCCCTATTATGAAATGTAAGTAGGTTCTATCAACATTCCTTTTGAAGATTGCCTTATCGCAGATGATGTACTAATTATCCAACTTGCTAAGGGTCGCATAATATTTCTTATTAGTATCTCGAGGATGCCTACCATACTCAAGGATATGCCAAATATCATACTATCATAACCCTTCCATGTTCGGATCTTCTTCTATAACAAGCTCAATTTGGTAGCAGTGAGTGGGTGCTACCTATTTCTAAGCTAGAAAGGGAGCTATTGTTATCCAGGTGGGAATATCGACTATAGAGGCCAGGGTTGCCAATGCATCGATAAGGTTGTTCCTCTAGCGATGGAGGTAGTGGAAGGTGACGTCTTTGAATTTGGAGGCGAGATCTTTTAGGTAAGTGTGGAACAGTTGGAGCTTCTTATCTTTGACTTTCCATTTCCTAAAGATCTTCCCCACAATGAGGGTTGAGTCTGCATAGACATCTATGCATTTGACTCCTCTCTCAAGGGAGATTTGTATCCCTACTATACATGCTTTATATTCTTTCATGTTGTTGGTGCAAGGGAAATCCAATTTAATGGAAATGGGAGTGTGAGAATCACCATAGATGATCAGAAGTATCCCAATACCATATCCTTTCTTGTTAGAAACTCCATCAAAGAATATACACCATCTGAGATCCTCATGGGAGGCTTAGAGGATGCCGTCATCTAGGAATTCAAAAATCCAAACCTCTATTTCTTCCATGGTATTGTCGGCAAGGTAATCGAAAATGGCTCTTCCCTTTATAGCCTTTTATGTGACATATGTAATGTCAAATTTAGCTAGTAATATTAGTAAGTGGGACCTAAGGTAAGTCAAGATGGGATTCTTTAACAAGTATTTTATTGGATCTATTCGGGACACCATTTTGATAGGGAATGCATGAATATAGTATCGAAGCTTCTGTGCGACCTAAACTAAGGTGACATACGCCTCTTCTAATATAGTGTAATTTATCTCATACCCATCTATTTTTAAACTAGCGTAATGGATGGATCTCTCATTATAGGATTATTCGATGTACTAGGCAAGCATAGCCCCTAGTGCGTTGTCGGTGATAGTTAGGTATAAGAGGAATGGAAGACCTTGCTACGGAGGCATGAGTACCGAAGGTCGGGTAAGGTATTATTTGATCTGATTGAAGGCTTACTAATATTCCTCATTAAGTATTTATTTGAATCCTTCTGGAGAATCTTGAAAATAGGCTCGCAGATAGAGGTTAGTAGGCTAATGAATCAGTTGATGTATTGGAGGTTACCCAGGAATCCACGCACTTCTTTGTCCATAAAGGGTAGTGGCATATCGAGTATTTCTTTTAGTTTTTCAGGGTCTACATCTATCCCTTTTTCACTTACCATGAATCCTAGGAGTTTTCCCCTTGTGACATCGAATCAACATTTCCGTGGGTTAAGTCACATTTGGTATTATCGTAGAAGCTTGAAGAATTTTCTCAGGGCACAAATATGGCCTTCTCAAGTCTTGCACTTGATGATCATATCGTCAATATAGACTTCAACTTCCTTATGGATAAGATTGTGAAAAATGGTTATAGGGGCCCTTTGGTATGTAGCCCCGGTATTCTTAAGATCGAATAACATGACTTTACAATAAAAAGTTCCCCACGGGGGATGAAGGAAGTCTTTTCCTGATGGTCGATATGCAAATGAATATGATTATACTCGGTGAAACCATTGACAAATGACTTTAGGGAATGACTACCATTGTTATCAATTATCGTGTCGATGCTAGGAAAAGGATAATCATCATTTGAGGATGCCTGGTTCAAATCTCTATAGTCGATGCACATATGGACTTACCCTCTAGATTTTGATATGGGTACACTGTTTGCAAGCAATATAGGATATTTGACCATGCAAATAAAGAATGCATTTAATGGTTTCATGACCTCGTCTTTGACTTTGATGAACCACTCTATCCGGAGATTTCTCAATTTTTTCTCTCTGGGAAGGTAAGATCTCGTGCTGTGTTATTTTCGGGTAAATTTTAGGCATGCCATTGTAGGACCACGTGAAGACATCAACAAAATCTTGTAGGATCTCTTTTAATGTTGACCACTCTTGCTCGTCCAAGGTGGACCCTATCATAATCTCGCGTAGGTGGCTACTAGAATCGATATTAATAACAATGGTCTCGTAATCATTTGTTTGAACGCGATTATGTCGTTTAGTTTTTCCCTATTGAGGTCGGTTAAGAATTATTTAATTATTAAATCAACTTCATCAATAATTTGATTAGAATTGAGGCAATTTATATAAGGCACAACAAGATACTCAAAATCATTATCCATTTATCAAAAATATTTTTGAGGAATACAGCGGTGAGAACCTCATCAAAGGAGGACTTGTTCATAACTACATCAGAATTAGAATAAAAAGCAGTAGATTCAGGTGTTTCTTTGAGGTAATGAACATCGGAGTTCAGGTTGACTTATGCAAGCTTGACACATATGGAATACTAGTTGGGGAGTGGTTCATTAGCAGTGGTGATCTCCTTAGATGGTTCAGAAGGTCCAAGTTTCAAGTGGATCGTGCAGAGATCCAACTTAAGTATATGTAGGTCAAACAACTCATTGGTATCACTGCCCTTGGAGTTGTTGGTGTTTTTAATAACTTTGATTGTTAGACTCTTCATCCCATCCTTCTAATCTTTACCCCAGATGACTTCATCTTAAAATATTATCTCCAACTCTGGTTTCATTTTTTCACCATAAGGTAGTACCATGGTTAGGGGAATCCGCATAAGAGGAAGTCTTCACCTCCTAGTTCATTGCTTAGGCTATCAAAGTCATCACCCCGTATGATAGCAAAGCTTTCATCTTCCCATAAGAAGTAGATGTACTCTATAATCTCTATGGCCTCGCCATAAAGATTTTCCCATTTCTCACCAAAGTTTTAAAAGGAAGAGACTAAATGCCCTTGTAATCTCATAATTATGAGCGGTTCAAAAATAGTGCACACTTCTCACGTTTTGAGAAATACATTAGACATAACTTGTATTATGTCTTCTAAACTGAAATCTTCTACAGGTACGAACCATTCAATGGATTATTTGGCCCACCTTCATGATTCCAAGAATAAGGAACTGATCTTTTCACAGGCAATCGTCATCTGTAGGGCCAATTTTAGGCCAAATATCTAAAGCTGATATAAAACTGCGGGCATTTCCAGGCCTCCCATTTTTGAATAGGTAAGAATGGTAGTACAAGCCCTAGTAAGGATTGATAAATATTGGTTGGTAGGATTTTAAGGATGTAAGAGAAAGAAAGGAAAGATTTTGAGGGGTTTAGGTGAGATGGAAGGTGGACAGGGTGTTTCGATGGGCTTAATTCTAGTGGAAGGGTTGAATTCAGGGTCTTTTCCTGAGAAGATAGCATTTACCTCGGTTTGGTGTTCTGGGAGAGGATAATGAGTAGTATTGTGTTTTGGATTGGTATGTGGAGTAACGACCCCTTTGTCAATAATGCTTTGGATAACAGTTTTTTAGATGGAAACACAAATTAGTGGTATGCCCGATGATTTTGTAGAAATCACAATAGGAGTCATGCTTGAACGTTTAGGGAAGGGAATTTGGCAAAGGTCAGGGTTCTAAAGGTTTTATGAGGTTTTAAGCAAGAAGGGCTTGATACACTTTTGACAAAGGGGCACAAAGTTCAGTATTATCCTTTCTGACTGTGTTAGGATAACTTTCTGGTGTCCAGGAGGTATCAGGTTGGGAGATGACGTTGATGGTTGAGCCAGAGTTGTTGGTTAGCTTATCATGCTTTCGAGGTGTAAACTGACCAGTCATCCTTTTCGGCTCAGATTCAACTTTTTTATTTTAGACCCCTTCTTCAATTTCTACCCAAGCCTCCCAAATACCTCCTTAATGAGGGTAATACTAGCCTCATAATAAAACTCTAATATGGGGTAAGAAGTTCTTCTTCACGGTGCTTACGAGCTCTTCCTCAGACGGTCGTTTTTTCATTGTAGTTTCTTTCTCTATTCACCTTCCATTAAATCTACTAACTGATTCACTCGATTTTTCTTGAGCAGTTCCAAATCTCTATCGATAACTTTAAGATCTTTATTATACTTATAATGAGTCATCAACTCTCGGGCTACATCTTCCCAACCGATCATAAATTTTTCAAGGGATCGAAACCATATGAGGGAACCTTCCTTGAGAGTTTGTTATAACATCTTGTCCATTATCTCCTCTGATGCCCCGAGGAGAGTCATGGCACGATGGTAACTATGTAGGAATACAATTAGACGTCCGTTGATGCCAAACTTCTCGATGTTCGGCATTTTAAACTTCTTTGGTAGTCGAGCCTTAGGATAGGGAGACATGTGGGTGCAGTCCATATAGTTCCCAGAGATATTAATCTGGTCAAACCTTTTAGGCGACAATCTAAGGTGTTCTTTGACCTTGTTCAATTCTTCCTTAGGATCAACTAGCACTTGTAGATTACCCCCATGCTAGGCAAGATTCGATATTGGTAGTTGAGCATGTGGCGACCCATCGGTAAGTTGTCCACGCGGGGTATGCTGGTCCTATTTTTTAACCCACTCTGATTGTGGTGTTGGTGGACCCATAACATGGGGAAAAAGTATTTTAGGTTCAAGAGCCTCGGGAGTCTGAACTCGGTGTTATTGCATTACCTAAACTTATGTCTGAAGGTTGTTTATCTTAATCCTGAGTTGGACAAGGACTGCCATTAGATTCGGTTGGGTATTTACAGTCTGGTCAACGTTCTACATGAATATCCTTCAGATTGATTGCTCGAATTCTGTAGAAATAGCTGGCGAAGCGGTGGAGCTTCGAGGTGGTTTGATAAAAGACCTGAGTCAATAGGGAGCAAAGACCAAGATTGGGGTATGTGATCGCACCGGATAGGAAAAAATGGTTTTTAATTTTATTTGAGGGAAAGAGGAAAATTTTATCATCTGTGTTTTTCTTCTTTTTTTTTTTTAAAAGGGGAGAAATTATTTTTAGTATTTTTTTAAAAATGTTATGAAGGAAAATCCTTGGCATGGTTATTATTATTATGTTCCACTTGTATTATTTTCTACCTAGGGTGAAAGAAACATGTCGGATAGGACCCTAGTCTGTAAAAAAGATAGGGTACATAATATAAAATACAGTTTTAACTTGTTTTCAGAATCACGGACGGGGTCTTGTCTTATAAAAGCGAAAAGTAGCACGGATAAATTTAGGTGGTAAGGCGACCCAGAATCTCGACAGAGTTTTGTGTTGGAATCATAAGATTAGGCATGAGTGTCCTATGGCAGAAGCCTATATGAGGTTGATGAATTGGTGGGTTAGTGGAAGGGTTCCCCCTTTGGCATGATTTCCACGATATACCTTTTTCCTATAAGGGAAATCATTCGTCGCTGTTTGTGAATTATCCATTTGATGTACATGAGTGTACATAAATTACCTCATGATAAACCCTGCGGATACGATACGTGTCAAAGGAAATTCGATATACTCGAAGTACGTGTACAATTTTCCTTCTATATACCTCCCGTCATGAGTTCGGTCAAGCATTATGTTGCGGGGGTAAACATTCAATATATTTCAAAGGTACTAGGCCAATGGAAGGTGGGAACCATATCACTTAGGTTAACCGCTCCCCGCAGGACCCAAACCCATCACGAAGTGACCGTCCAGTACAAGATAAAATTTTGGTAAATATTACAATGCTCGAGTGATGTAGTGTGCAAGAATGAATGAGTCTTAACTAACATTTTATGGAGAATTTTATGTATGCCAAGAGAGAGAAATACTATCACTATAAAGGAGAAGACAAAATATACAAATACCATGGAAGTAAAACTAGAGAATATGTACATAAAACATAGAGCCTATACAAATCATGGTGGCATGTGGGAAGTGTAAGGCATGTGAATATACACAAATGGGTGGGAAATATGTGCAAAGTGAGAGTGACATGTGAATATGTGTGAGTGAAGAAAGTATGGGGATACATACAAGCGAAAGAAATTTTAAAGTGTGTGCTAGTGAAACTAAACATGGATATCTACAAGGGGTGTGTGAAACATGCAAGTAAGCGTGAAGCTATATATGAGGGAGAAAAATGTGAGAGTGTGTTCTAGTGAGGCTAAGCATGGATACCTACAATTTATTTGTATCACATGAAAGTGTGAGCAAGTGGAGTGAACCATGGTGACTATATACAAGTGAGTAAAACGTCAAGCATGTGATAGGAAGATGGTATATACATGTGATGAGAAAAAATCATAGTAGAGAGAGGGACATAAACATAATGATATGAACAAGGCATATATACAACATGTAAGTATGGGAGTAAGAAGAACATACAAATGAAGGAATAAGTATGCATGTAAAAAAGTAGAGAAAAAGGAGAGCAAGGGAAACAAAACCCATGTGAAATAGAGTCTAGTCCTCAAAAAATGGTTCCCAGCAGAGTCTCCACTATGGCCATCTGGGGTGAACCCCTACGACGCGTACTAGACCTAAAATTGGAGAGGAAAAAATGAAGAAATCTCTCTCTCCACGCGTGCGGGATTTTGAGGATAATAACCCTATTTCCGCCACTTATGTGATCTTCATGTTGCCTAGGATATAAATTAGTCATCATCAAAGGGGAGTAAAATGTAAAAAAAATGAAGTCGTCATCCTATTTTACTCAAAACAGGCAAAAGAATGTAGTCGTCCCCAAAAGAATAACATCAAAAGAAAAACTGATGCATACAAAAACAAATGAGACGGGGTCCGGGGACTAAGTTACAAAATTGAAAGGTGTTAGGAACTCATTTTGCCATTTCAGTCTCTCATGGAATATAATAATGTTCTCCTTCTTCTCCAAGATGTGACTCATGTGTCCAATGAATGGGATGTGAAAAAAAGTGAGAAAACAGAATCATCCCATTCAAGTCATGGGGAGGACGAAGAAGAGTCATCCTAAGTAGTATACAAAAGAAAGTAACGCAATAGAAAATATGATGTTAGTTCCCACCAAATCATAATTCACTATTCGAAAGTGAATGTGGATGTCGTGCAAGAACATTAATATGTAGGCATGAGAATACGCACAATAATACTAAATAAGAGATATTAAAAAGTAACTCAATGAGCAAAATAGGATTGGAATCCTGATAATGACTCAGGATGCTTATGTAGACAAATAGGCATCAAATTCCACGTAGTTAAACATATCATAAGGCTGGTGTTTAACCCATTAACCCAAATTTAGGACTTTTTTAAAATTATTTTTTGAAGAAAATGTGCTCAAGTACAAAAGTACAATTTCCCTTTTTGATTTTATGAAAATATATTATGTTAATACTAATAATAAAAAGGGATATTAATGATGTGAGATAATGGAAACTAAAAATGGAAACAAAGTAAGTAAACAACACTAAATAAATGAATTAGAAAGGAGTAAGGTTAAACCTCCTAAATAAATTTTCTACTGTTTTTTTAGTAGAGTATGATGATTTTAAGGTGGTGGAATGGGTGTGAATTAGGCACTACACCAAAAGAGGATTTTTGACACTTTTCGCCCACAAGGACTTATCACGGTAAAAAATCTTGACAAAAAACACGAAGCTGTTATCACGGTCTTCGATCCTGATACGATCGTGTCAACCTATTATAACGGTCATGTCACAATCTTTGACCATGACAATAGTGTTGTCATTGTTGTGTCAGGGTCCAAGACCATGACAACAATCGTTTTGTTGTCACGGCTCGTGTCAGGGTCAAAGACCTTGACAACAAGACCATGAGGCCCAACCCTATTCTCACAAAACATTACCTCTATCTCTTAGCCATTATTTCTCTCTCTTTCTCGCTCAACTTCTCTCTCTCACGCCTGTGCTCAACCCCGGTGTTCTCTCCCCTCTCTTATCCTCTCCTCGCCGATGCCTCACCATCATATTTCACCGATATTCCCACCATCGCATTTCACAGCCACTCCCACCACCGCGCTCTCTCTCCTTTCAAAAGGTATACATACTTATGGTTCATCAAATTAATGCATTGTATTGATTAGTGTTGATTTACATGTTATTCCCGTTTGTTCAGATTTTGGTGTTTGTTTTGATGTTATTATTGTGGGGGCATCTATGATATGTTCAACAAGTATCTCGGTGCACCACTATGTTCTTCCTTGTCAATTTTAATCTTGTCCTCGATCTTCATAAAAATTTTAGTGTTTCTATCAATAGAACAATTAAAATCTAATAATAATAATAATTATTATTATATGTACTAGAATTTAAGTTTAGTTTACTATACATAATTCAAGTTTATAATGTATGGTTTCACGTGTACCATTGAATATTTGTATGTACAAAGATAAAATGTGCATCAACCTCAACCCAAGTACATGAACTACATGAACCATTAGCGTTTAATAATATAAAAATGTTACCATAGAATGTATACATGTACTAAAAGGAGAAATATGTGTGTAACTTAACTCAAATACGTGTAATATGTTAAACCTTCACGTGTATTGATGTAAAAAGTGTTACCTTTTGAATATATATGTGTACCAAAAAAGAGAAAAATCCACGCACCTTAACCTAGATAAGTGTACTTTGTGAAACATTCACGTGTACTGATATGTATACGTTTGTAAATGTGTATTTTTTATATATTTTTTGTTATATGGGTTTTAAGTTAAAAGATAACGTTGGGGCGGAAAAATAACTTTACTTTGTATATCTTTCCCTTTTTCATCCGATCGTTTAACTTCATATAATTCCACCAAAGTGAGTCTGGGTTTGTGATTTGTATTCCTTATGACAACTGAATTTTTTTACCTTTCTCGGCCATCTAATACTATAGGTGAGAAAAATTGAACAAGGACGCAACTTATTAATGATTCCATTATGACAACGAGTGGGTGTGATGCATTTGATATGTTATGTGTTTAGTTGATTATCGAGAGTAAAATAAGGCATCCTATCTCTCATTTCCAACACCCCCACCCCCACCTAAATTTAATAACGTTCTAGTTTGGATCTGTGAGTTTGTGAGTCATCCCTTCTAATATGTAGTTTCAGTCTCTTTGTTATAATTTTTATTATCAATTTCAAGCGATTTTTAGGGGCTTTTAGGGCAGCTTCTTTAAGTGGGTTTTAGGGTTTTTCAAGGAAAATTCAAATAATTTAGTTGATATGTTGATATATTGTTTAGTTGATATGTTTCTTAAGTAGATTCAAATATCACGGACTAGTTTATTTTTTGTTCAAATGCACTATTTAGTTCAAAATTTGAAATATTGAAACCAAACATGATCAAACACACTACTTAAATTCATTTTTTTTGTTCAAACACACTAGGTATTGTACTATCTAACCTAGGGTTCTTTATTTTTTTCACACTTTTGTTGATATTGATCCATGAAT
Organism: Sambucus nigra; assembly: GCA_949130495.1. Taxonomy (NCBI): domain Eukaryota; kingdom Viridiplantae; phylum Streptophyta; class Magnoliopsida; order Dipsacales; family Adoxaceae; genus Sambucus; species Sambucus nigra. Next base: position 751,768,072 of record OX422208.1, read on the forward strand.
ATATGTTTCTTACCCATAATAGGTAATTATTCATAATGGATGTGATGGATATCCTCTATACAAAGAGTGGATGGGTGAGAAAAATAGACCAGGGGGTGCGTATCATAGAGGTGCTAATGAGTTTGTAAAATTCACAAAGACATGTCTTAATATGAAGAGTTACCATGTATGCATGCACATTGTAGGAATAGTAAGGTGTTTGAGTGGAGAACAATTGAACCAAATCTTCTTAGATGGGGTATGCATAATAATTATCGGTTGTGGGCATTTCACAGGGAAATGCATGCTCCCTTTGTCATCGAGCAACCTTCATAACAATAATCATGTAGGATAAATCTATAAGGCGGAAAGATAATGTAGATCATAATACGTTGGAGAATTTAATTAATGATGCTCGTGGTGTTCATGAAGTGGAAGAAAATGAGGTCCCTGACAATGTAAAAGGTTTAGGTGCTCATGAAGGTATTGGGATAAGCCTTGACGATGAATATCAAAGTTTTAAATTTAAGGCGACCCAACTATTGTACCATAGTTGTGGAAAAAATCAAACAACTTTTCATGCCATGGCTAGTTTGCATAGTTTTAAGAACCAATATGGTTTGTTTGCCAATAGTATATTAAGAATAATAAATTAGGTGAAGGGCTTGCTACCCAAGAAGAATATGCATCTAAATAGATATCCTAGTATGAATAACAATTTTAAAGGTTTAGGAATGAATCATAAATCAATTCATGCTTGTAGGTATGATTGTATACTTTACCGAAAGGAGTATGAAAATCTCAGTCGGTGTGCGAGGAACCAAAATATATGCAATCTACTTGCAAGGAAGGCATACTTTCAAAAGTTCCTAAAAAAGTATTGAAATGTTTTCACGTTGGGCATAGATTGAAGTGATTTTCCAAAATTCCATGGATAGAGGAGACCATGATTTTTCATGCTAGGGCAGGGGATAATCTCATGCACCATCCTATTAATTCTATAATTTGGAAAAGTATAAATTATGATGATCCTAATTTTGCTCGGGAATAGCATAACATTCATTTGGAAATATCAACATATGGTTTCAATTCATTTAGAAATCTAAGCACCAATCATAGTGCATGGATCATGATCCTATCACCACTCAACCTCCCTCCTTCAGAATGTATGAGACCTTAATTTTTTATGTTGTCTTTATTGATACCTCGACCAAAGGCACCAAGTGAAGACACTGATGTCTATTTGACTCCTTTGGTAGAATAACTAAGTAAGTTGTGCGTAAAGGGTGTGAAAGCGTTTGACTCTTATAAAATAGAAGAGTTTACACTGAAAGCTATGTTGATTTGGGCGGTTCATGATTTCACAGCTTATGGGACATTATTCGGTTGTGTCGTTCATGATTTTTTGGGGTGTCCTATTCGTAGAGAGGAGACTGGATCTCAATGTCTCAAGGCTAGTGGAAAAATTATATACCATTCCCGCACGAGGTTTTTACCCTCCGATCATAATTTTAAATTTGGGAGAGGTTCCAAATTTTTTTCGAGCAGGGTTCAATATAGGCTACCTCCGAGAAAACTTTTAAGTTCAGAAACTCAGAGTAAATCTTCTATGATGGACCTAATGTCATGCAAGAATCCTAAATTGAAGAATTCCAAGCATAAGAAGACCCCAATTGAGAACGAAATCGAGACATGAAAATCATGGTCTAAGAGGTCAATTTTTTTTTACTTGCCTTATTGGAAGGGTAATTTGGTGCGTCATGTATTAGATGTAATTCATGGAGAGAAGAACATCACAAAACATTTTATGGACACATGTCTTGGGGGGGATTCATTCAAAGGATGGAGAAAATTCATGACATGACCTTTTGAAACTTAAGCCATAACTATGGTTAAAAGAAAATAGTAGAGGGAGAAAAATAAATCCCTTTAGTGCATTTAATTTAACGAGTGGGGAAAGAAAGGCTCTTTTAGACACCGTATATAATTTGAAAGTTCCCTGTAATTTTTAATCCAACTTGTAAAGGATTGTAATTATTCCACCCACGACTTACATAAGTGAAAGTCTCACGATTGACGTGTTATCATGCAATTGGTTACATTGTTATTTCAGAACTGTTTCTCAAAGCATAAGGATTTTCAAGGGGTCGTTATGCAACTTGCCATCTCCTACACACTTTTATGTGAAAAATTAGTCAACTAAAAGAACACCCTGCCGCAAAAGTAGTTATAGATAAAGCGATTTGTGTGTTGGAGAAGTAATTTCCCCCATAATTTTTTAACATAAATATTACTTATTGGTACACTTATGCAACGAGGCATTTCTTTGCAGCCCAGTTAGATGTCGATGAATGCAACTTTTTGATAAGTTGGTGAAACTTTTAAAAGATTATGTCAAGAATACACAATATATTAAAGGATCAATTGTACAGGAATACATCATCGTGGAGTGATAAGTCTTTGCTCGGGAACATATGCCCGACTGAAGCATTGTAGATAATAGTGATGAGTTCAGCAATGAGGGTGATCATGTATCGGGCATACGAGTGAAATTAACAAGATTACAATATGAACAAATAGCTCGTTATCTATTTTAAACTCATGAAGATTCCGAAGAATGAAAAAGTAAGTTTATATTATCTTTTTACATTATTTTAACTTTTATACCTGATCAATTTCATAATATGTTCGTCATGGTCAATGTAGGAAATATGATGCGCGTGGGAACGATAAAAGACGTAGGATTATGGCGTAATTGGATAATGAATTTAGGCTATGGGTGTCACATGAGATAATTATTACAACAATGCCTCTTATTAAATGAAAAATTGAAAGAAAGAGTTAAAACTAAACTAATTAATTTATCTATATATAATCTCAGCACTTAAAGATGAGTGATGCGACATCAAGGCTTTCTTGTCTAGCCACTGTAACCAATTTCATTGCACACGAGTACAAAAAGCATCGATTGAACGGTTATGTATTCGGTGTAAGGGTTTACGAGGAAAATCTAAATGTACAGAACTCGAACATTTCACATATGGCTCTTACTAATTTCGAGCGAGTGCGAAAGCTAAGAAACTCATTGAAGCTGAAATGACTACAATGGTGTTACTCAGAATATATTTGAATTAGACTATATAAGCTTCAAAGAGGTTATGTTTTAATGTGATTGGGTAAGAGTTGAGGACCTAGAGTGCGCTATCTCGATCTTAACGGATTATTTATATAATTAAGTGTTCAAGAACACTAATCCAATATTTGTCTTTTTATCCTAAACATGCATCTAGGTGATAAAACGGATAAATTAAAACAAGCATTCAACAAAGGCAAAGTTTTGGGAAATATCCCTTCAGGGCAAGACTTTTTATTCACTTTATAAAATTCACAAATTGCAACTTACAAATTTTATAAATGAATGTACTATGATCCTCTCAAGAACTACAAATCCATAACCTTCCTTTAACAATGATCCTCGCAAGTATCACAAAAACTTTAGTCCTCCTTCAGCCTAAACCTTTGTCTTGAGTAGTGATCCCCTCGAGTTTCACAAGTCAGCCATGGATATGCATTATCCAAAAAGGTGTATGCAAGATAATAATTGTAGGGTTTAAACTTGATTCACTCAACTATATTCTAGGTATATAATTTGTGAATCAAAAACGTTTTTCAAACTCAAAATGTTGAAAACTTTTGTTAAAAGTATGCGGAAACAGTTCTAGCAAAAGTTTTAACAAAAACAAACACGAAATAGGTATTTAAAGGACTAAAACAAATTTTGAGGTGATGTCTCATTTGAACGAATTTTGATGCACGTTCGAACAAGAATGGAACCTTATTTGAAAACTTATCTCATTCGAATGACTGAACCATCTCGTTTGAACGAACTTCAAACGAACTAAAACAGTATCACCTTGTTTAATGCTCGATCGAAGTAAACTTCAAATGACCCTTCTAACAAAATGGATACTCGTTCGAACGAGATACGTACATTTTGAAACAAAAATTTAAATAAATAAAACTGCCTCTATTTTTAAAGAAAAAAATTATGTTTCCAATTTTAATAAAAATAAACATCCCAAAATAAATTCTAGGGATAAATTTAAACTTAGTAGCATTATACCTTTATATAATGGAGATGCTTGAAAGTTGGAGATGTTGGATCTACGGACATCGTGTCCTCTCGAATTAAACGGTAACGGGATATGCTAAAAACTTCACCAGCCTAAGCTATGAACAAATGATAAAAATCATGCACTTACAAATATCCCCCTTTTTTGCTATTCCGGTACAAATATAAAAACAAAATCCAAATTAAAATTAAATCCCCTAAGAAAAATACAATATCCTAGTACCATATCAAACTATAAAATGGATAGGCATAGGAAAAATATGTCTTCAAAGATAAAGTTGCCAAATATTCACTTCTTTGCCTTATCTTGGGCACTTTGCCTTCAATGAGTGTAATTTGAATATGATCTTTCCAAAGTTACCTGCACACATGAAATAATGCAAATACCTCGTGATGGATAGAGTTTGACATATATAAAAAAATCATAAAATTCTCCTCCATAAATCAAACTCTCCCTCGTCATTTGTTCTCACCCTTTTATTTTGTTCGAAATAGACAAGGAGTAGAAAATAAACATGGGAAATAAGAAACATCACCAAAAAGGAAAAGATATCATCAAAAAAAGGTATGAATGAGTAACATGCAATGATAATATCAAACACTCCGAAAACTATTTTTGAAAATTTTCAATTTTTTTTCAAGTATAAAATTTTACAAATACAACACACCATGGAGAAACACAAAAATACCCAAGTCAAGAAAACGGAATGTAGGGGTGTGAACACATTCTATAGGTTAATTAGCGTAGATAAACATAACATATGTGCCTGAAAGAATGAGACATCACTGACGAAAGATCTCAAAGTCTACCTTTGGTGTAAAAAGGGTGAACTCAAGTGACATTGACTTACCTAATTAACATTTCAAGACTCTGAGTGATTCTCACACCAATAACATCCAAAACTATGTAATGATTTATGATATTTTTAAGGACGTGCAAACCCATTGATCTTCAACTTAACTCCCTCAAAACTCACATATTGAATTTTTTTGCTGAAATTTTTTTTGAAGATATTAATGCTCATATGTAGCAAAGCAACAATGTTCTTAAAAATTGACGTGACACTTCTATTTTTATGTGCCTTAAATCTTTTGGTCTCTTTTATTTTGCAAATGGTGGATTTTCACGCAAAGTCAATGTAACACCCCGTGCGCCAAGAGAGACACACGGCGTGCTATTACGATAAAACTAAACTAAATCCATAAAAAAAATAAGTATAGAGCATCTAATTTCCACGATTTAAATATAACAAAACCACAATTCTTCTATTTCCATAACAATGATTTACAATAATGTTTCTCCGAAAATACACAATTCTTCAACATAAATTGCACCCCTAATTTATACCTCAAAAGTAAATTTTCCTATTCAATCTCTAAAATAATCCTCCAAAATAGTCCATAGCGTCCCAATCCACGCTAGCCTGCCACTAAAATAATATATGGGGAAGTACACAATATGACAATAATAGATGCTCAATAATATTTATCAAGATGAATAAATGGCAACAATAGGAATCCGTATATACAAATAAAATGCAACACTCAAACATTATATCTATATTAATTTCTCAACAACACATCAATGAGTCACCAGGCCTCACCTCACCTCTCCTAGGCATCTCAAAGTCATATACCGGTTCGTGGGACTATTGACGGGTACCCATTCTCCCTGCCTTATTGAAATCTCATGACACGATGCTTAAATCACAATATAATATATCACAATGAATCAATATCAAGATTCCAACAATTTTTAGATTTCAAATGAATATCAAAATTCAACATGAGTGCAATCGACATAGAAAACAAACAGAATACTCTCAAGAGAATTTAGAAGAATATTGTGTAAGTCTCGTACCTTAAAATCATTGCATGAATCATCACATAAAAACCAACCTCAAAATCTGATTTCACCATCATGTTCCTCTCGTGAGAATAATCAAATCATTTTCTATCCCCAACACGAGATAACCCCAAATAGTCCTATTTTAAAAATCCAAAAAAATCAGATCCAAAAATATTCGAATCGCTAATTCGACTTTAGATTTAGATTCTACACGAAAAATTGAGTCAGATATGTGTTTTGCATTTTTCTCAAATCTCATTCAAATGCACTCAAAAAAGAAGATCTGAACATTTCAAATTGACTCTTCTCATTCCACTCATTTTTGCCTCTTTGGATTTCATTTTTGTCCTCTCTTTTTCATCTCCCTTTAACTTATAATCACCCATAATATTCCTTATATAACCCCTCTCTGAAACCCTAGCTTAGATCCTAAGCTAACGCATATGACTATATTGCCCTTTAATTACAAATTGTATGTCCAAAAATAATTTAAATTTAAATGTTTGATTCGATTTCAAAAGAACATAAATTATTTTATCCCCGATCAATAAAATAATAATATTACATAAATCTTGTTTAATATTCATAAATAACCCTCAAAATAACGGGGTATTACATCAACCTGTCTTTCGCAGTCTAATTCCATTGCTTGAAATATACCAAATTTACTGAGTAAATGATTTTCTATTTTTTTAATCCGGGCAATAGTTCTTACATGCACTACTTTTATTATCTCGTTTTTCACATTCCGTTCATTTTGAAAGCAAGATTGAGAAGAATAGACTATAATCGACACGTCAAAGGTAAGCGCAATACTCAAATAAGTTCGCGCTCATGTGAATTAATATATAACAAATAGTCATCATATAACATCTTAATGACTCCACACATCATAAAGCACAAAAATAAAATGATGTCACATCTCCAAATGTTACAAAATAGTCACATATATATGGAATGAATGGGTGACTCGAAAATCTTTAATGTTCATCCACATATGGTGTTAAAAAAATACAAAACTTTTTTTGGATTTTTCAAAATAAAATCGGTTTGTCTTTTTACACTTTTTCTTAAAAAGAAACCAAAAATCTTTTTGTATTTTTCAAAATTTCAAGAAAACAAAACTCTTTTTTAATTTTTGAAAAATATATTAAAATGAAAAATATAAGTACAATGATAGTACGCACTAGCTATAGGCATGTAAAATATGAACAGGAAAAGCACCATATGCTAGAAACAAGTCTCAACCTCAATCATTAGGCCTAAAGGAGTTCTCCAAAGGGGATGCCATCCTATGAAAAACCTCCATAAAATCTTGTAAAGTCTTGACTAAATACTCTACTTGCTCTCGAATTCAAAATCTCTCATACGATGTGCGTGAGCATGCGGAGAAAAATGTGCGGGAGTGCGTGGGGGAACACGTGTAGTAGCATGCCGTCCAATAAATCTATAAGACACTCTACCCAACTTAAAGAAAACTTCTCTAAGGTGACCTCTTTGTTTTCAATGGGAACAAACATACCCGGGCTTAATTCTAACTCTATCAAAATATCTCGGATAAGCTCTCTTATATGGGTCCAGGGCTATATGGATCTAACACAAACTCAAGAATCGGGTCGGGTGCACCATGGAAAGTGCATGCACTGTTATAACCTATTCCTATTCTATCAACGTTACCTAAATAGGAACTAAGGATAATCTTTCCAACCTTCTTAGATAAGTCCTCTAAAGTAACCTTAACCTTCGGAAAACGTTCGAAATCTCTCTCGAATTGGGATACACGGGCTTTAATTTTCTCACGACTCTCCATTGAATATTGAAGATCTCTTGTAAGACTAGCCATGGTGTTTGTCAAATCGCTATTTTTCCAGTCAAAGATGATTAATTTCTCATATAAAGAAACCTTCACCTGCTCGAGTTGAGTCATCGACGCCTCACACACCCTCACCTCCCTAAGAGGCAAATCCTTATATGATCTTTTTTGTCTTGAAAGTCTCGGTGTATAAACCACTAAATGCCCTTTGGAGATCACCTTCTCTCTAACTTTAAATCTCATCCTCACTCTCACTAGAATGGCTCGAAACATCATAGAGGCTCTCACATCTACATGTGTCCTCATCGTCATGGGACAAACTATAAGTACTCATGTGACTAGCCATGAATGCAATGCAAAGTCCATGTGGTGATTCTCTCTAAATCAACTAACTCGATGTAATTATCGCTAAGAGTGGCTTTATTTGCAATCTCTTCACCCTTTCTCTTTGGCCTAGTGCGACACTCATATGACTTGTGCCCTTTGCCCTTGCAATCATCACACCTTATATCTTCCTCTTTCTCACCGCTATCCCTGACCTCATTATTATTTTTATTTTTCTCAAAAATCTTTTTATTGGAATAATTTTCTTTGGAAAATTTGAGAACTTTATAAAATGTTTTGCAAAAAAATCCAAGTCATCAAAATCACCCTCACCCTTAGATTCAGACTCACAAACTCTTTTTTTTCTTCATCTTAGTTTGAGTCTTTAAAGATACCACTATATCCTTAAGTTTAATGGTTTTAGAGAACATATCCATCTCATACGTCTGAAGGTCTCCTAAGAGTTCTTCTAACCTAAGAGTGTCTAAAATCCCTAATGAGTTAAGAACGGTGACCATAGGAATAAAGCGGGCAAGGAGTGACCTCAAAATCTTTTTCACAACTCGCATTTCAAAAAATTTCTAACCCAAATTAAAACTTGAATTGATAATGTTCGATAAACGCACATAAAACTGCCAAAATGACTCGAACTTTAACATAGTGATGGTCTCAAATTGGGTGGTCAAATTTTGAAGATTTAACACTTTCACATCATTGGTACCCTCGTAAGTGAGCTAGAGGGTATCCCATGCTTCCTTAGAGGTAGTGCACGTCATGATGTCATGCAACTCGTTAAGGGTGACAGCTCCAGAATTATCACTAAGTCTACAATAATTACATTACTCCACTTAAATTCCTCATTAGTCTAGGAAGAAGTAAGTTTAGGGCTAACAACATTATCAACATTGATAGTGAGAGAAGTCCACCCTCTTTCACGTTTTGTGAATTTTCTTCAAGTGAGACAAGTTAACATTCTACTCCTCCACTTTTACGTAATTAAAAATAATAATTTGTACCTCAATCTAATTCTAACAATCAAATTGAAGTAATGACAATTAGGGTCTTGCCTTTTTTACAAGAAATTTGTAAATAAAGAAAATTAAAATTATATAATTTTTAATTTGTAAAAATTATTTAATTTTAATTAAAATCTCATATTAGTACTGTTTTGGATTTTTATTAATCTTAGAATGATATTAAAGTTCGTATATAAATTCTCAGTAATATAAATCTCATTCAAATTAAAATTTTGTAAATCCTAATTGAAAGTATTAATGTATTCTAGAAATTTGATTAATGAACTATCACTTTAGCCAAATTGTAGGCAAAGATCCACATACTCATGTGGACTTTGTGGATTCATGAACAAGGGACCAAGAGCATGATATTAAGAAATTTCATAAGTTTCTTTCTTATTGTTCAAGTATGAAGAATGTCCCCACATGTATTATAGTAGAAATTCTTAAACTCCTGTCCTCTTCTAGTATCTGAAATATCTATATATAATTGGACTAGATACGGATGGTAAAATTCAAAATAAATCCTTATCATAAAATTATGGATGATTATTGATTTGGAAGATTAGCAAAATGGTGTAAAGTAATCAAATTAAAAAGTGATGCCTTTGGACTTTAGTATGCATAATTTATGCCTTAGCCCCGTGCCCTTGAAATAATATAATATTATTATAGGATTAAAGGAAGTAGAGTATTAAAAAATAAAATAATTACCGATGTTAGAAGATAATGAGTTGGAGTGTATCGAAAGTGGATATATATTATTATATTATACATGACCCAATTTGGGGGGCCATGGTTGTTTTATTTTGTTTATAATGGATATGTTTGGGTTGTATACGGAGGAGTTTGGATTACGTATCATGGGAATTAGTGAGCCTGAAGGGGACTGGGGGCCATAAACTATTACGATGATTTATGGTGATGTTTGGGGTGTATTCGAAGGATGTTGGGCTTTTATGTGGTGATGTTTCAGGGTAATTAAAGGAGATTATGCTTTGTTTATAATGGTAATTTACTTGAATGTTATTTATTTATTTCATATTGCATGACAGGATGCTAATTACCTTTAAGGAACATGGGGTGCAAGGTACATTCACGATTTTAAATAATATTTTATTTAAAGACGAAAATTTAATTGGTAGATTGTGAGGCAAGATATACGATGTGAGTTTTATAACTTATAAACTGTGGGTTTATTATTGACTTGAATAACTATGATTTGGTGACGTCGTTATGTTATCTTGTAGTGGACTAGCCATTGTTGTTGACCCCCCCCCCTTTTAGGTTCTCTTGGCCATCCACTTTATCTTTCCTAGATTCTTCTTCACCGAGTTCAGTTTCAATCTCATCACCATTTCAAAGATGTAGGTTTCAGCTTATTTAATTTCACTCTTTTACTTTTAAGATATGCGAAGATTGTCATTATAGTTTTAGCATGTCATTTTACTTATGGGTTCATATTTTGCTTAGTTGGCATGGGGAGATTTATCTTATGATGTTGATTTTGAGATTTATATGTAGCAAGGTTTTTTTTATTAGTTGGTGGTTGTATCTTTCATATTCTACTATCTTTTGGAATTTATCTTGTTGCACTCTAGTTGCATTATTTATGGCGTTTGTTTTCACTCATGCTAAAGATGGTATTTTAATTGATTTGATAAACCATAATATTTAACAAATAGACTTGATCAACCTAAATATTAAAAAATACATGGTGTCACACATTCTTGATCCATCCTCTTGCTATTATTGTAATACCCTATATTTTTGTTATTAATGTGAATTATTATTGAATGTATGATCGGTAGTTATGTGTGCGTGACAATTATGTGAATTATTTTGACATTTAATTTGTTTGATATATTAATTTATTACGACGCAATGATATTATATGTGTAGGAATCGTATATAAATAATAATGTTCCGATTAATATTTATGTTGCGAGTTAGTATCGTTTGATTGGGCCCCGTGCAGATATAGAGGCTTGTATTTCATGTAGCCCATTTAAGATTTAAATCTTTTATCAAATTCATTGGGATTAAAGACACACGAGGTTTGAATTTCAAGCATAAATTTGGTGTACCTTAATTTTAATGTTTATTAGATGATTTGAATTGTTGGATATGTTATAAGACTGATTTTATTTGGTTAAAACTACTATTAAATGATTGGAAATAATTAATAGGAGCATTTCATGTTTTAAAAAGGGATTTTAATGATTAAAAATATGTTTTAAGGGTTAATCTCATAATTCAGAATGAACAGCAATAAACACATGCTAAAAGTGTATATTTAACCAATATTGCGATGAATTTGATTGAGGTTGTGATCCTAATGTGTTAGAACCTTACTTAGGGACATTTATAGAGGATTTGGGAGTATTATGAGTGTGTTTAGAAACCATTAATGGTGATATAATATGATCTGAAATTGATTTAGTGTTTGTTTCTAGGATGTTTTGAAATACTATGTTGTCTTGAGGGGAAGGAGTGTCGGATGAGGAAGTGGGTTTGTTTTTTTGTTATTTAATTTCTAGGCAATTAATTTAGGCTTAGTGCTATTGATAATACTTATGTTAGGACATTAAGAAGATGATCTTATGGATGCGTATCGTTGAAGAATCCTAGTTCCGGGAATTAGGATTGTATTCAGGGGTGTATTAGCATGTTTTGTATAGTTCGGTTAATATGTCGTAATTGGGTATGCGTATTTGTGTACCTACTGAAATATTTTAAAGGAAAATAGGCACACTTCGAGTAGTGAGGGATACTCGAAAATATACGATAAGAATTGTAAATGGAATTAAATAATACATAGGATATTCAGGAGATAGATATGCTATGTATGGAATATATGATATAGGTTGTGTGTATACCTATACTGATTTGTATGATTTATTATGTGTATGACATACCTAGCATACTAGCTATTATAGGAGGTTGTGAAGTAGACACTCTTATCTTGAGGAGCATTCTGGGGGTTACTTGACTTGTACCTCAGAGCATAGGGCCTAAGGAGGACTTATCGGTGAGTTGATAAGTTTGGGTGATATGGGTGTGTAGGTATGTGCGTAGCCCATAAAGTAGTGGTCTGTGTTCGTCTCCAATACGTGTGATTTGTACTGATACGGTTCGAGAGTGATTTGGAATCTGTAGTCCTTTATACATCGCATAATGTATCGGGACTTAATAACAGAGTATTCATGCACCGTAGGTCTCAGCTTATATATAATTAGTATGATAAATATATATACCTATGATTTATTCTACTAAGTGTGTTTGGTAGATGATGTACCAGGACATTATAGTATACTCGCACCATAACTCAGCTTATGGGTGCCATGTTTGTATATATATAACAGTGTGATGTATGTATACTTGTGATTTATTCTACTGTGTGGGTTTAGTAGAAGATAAAGATAGTGACATTACAAATAACTATAATATGGGGAGAAATAAACATATACTAAGAAATTTATAATGGGATAAAAGACATGGAAATTCGGTAACATATTGTACGGGTAATACACGTGGGTACAATTAGTTTGTCTATAGAAGGAGACTTATTATGGCTAGTTTGGTGGGGTAGCTTAACTAGGAAAGTTAGAAGGCAAGTGTTAAGTGTGAAAATTAGATGAGGGGTGAGCTATGTCCCAAGAGAGTACGAAACTAGATTAAATATGAAAAGTGTGCATGCAATATTTAATTATTGCAAATTAACTACTTGCTAAATATTTTCAAAATGTTTTACTAGGGCTCTGACCCGTGTCAAAATCGTTTCTAAAACATTTTAGGTGTCTAGCCATAAGGATGCCCAATTTGAGGATTTTATCCAGGGATGCGTAGCTACAACTCATGTGGAAGTTGAAGGACTTTGCTATAGACATTTCTTACATTTTTCCCAATTTGATTATTTTGGGCATGTTGCCCTCAGATTTAATATTAGGTTATTTATTGGACTTTGTGTATCCAGGTTATGGTTTCAATTACTATTGTATTTTACTGTTGAACCGATAGTTGATTCGGTTATCTTTATTTATGTTATTCATCTATGTTGGATTCAGTTATCAATTTGTGTGGATGGTTTAATTATTATTTGATTTTCACATGTTATCAATTAAAAAAGGATAAAATTTGGCACTAGTCAAATTAAATTACTAGGTGGTTAGTAGCTTTGAAAAAATTTCGACAGTGATGCTAAAAATGAGTCATATGAGACCAACGTTTTTTTTTATCACGAGCTGGCCACCCGGTATTTTAGTAGGTGGGGTGTCACACCCACGCCATTTTCTTTTGGAGTACATTATTCAAATTTTTTGTATAAAAGAAATGGTTGAATCCTTGTTTCAGCACATCATCTTTTACCACTTCTCTATCTTTCTATTATAACTCTCTTTTCTCTCTAGTTTGTATAAGTTTTTTGACAATTCGTCTAACCCTTTGTAAGTTTATATTCTATTCCACTTCGTTTTAACATAATTATTCTTTATTTCCATATTGATTCTCCCTGACTTGGTATCAGTGTCATGATAACTTAAACTATTTGTTAATAATCGAATAGTAAAAATTATGGTCAAATTGTCATGTTGAAATTGTAAAGTACTATTCAAAAACATGAATGGTAATTACTATTCATAATCAATTTTATATTTTTAATGAATGATAATAAAGAGAATTGTAATACCCCGTATTTCTACGTATTTATGATTTAATTAATCCGAAAATTAATTTGAAAAATATGTTTTAGTAAAATTACATATGTGACATAATTTAATGTGATTCAATAATATAAGTGATTATTAAGTATTAATCGAGAGATAGAGACTGATTAAAATTATGTTATGATTTACTATGTGTGTGAATAGTAAATAATGGTGGATTTTTTATATACAACATATGCGAGTGGTGCGTGTGTGGTTTATTATCCTAGCTAATGCGAGTAGTGCGTGTGGTGCCTTATAGGGTAATTATGGGTAGAAATTACCATTGGTAGAGTGTGTAAGAACTTATACCGGTTTATTAGGCACGAGGTACTTTTTGAAGTTTGGCGTGGAAATCTTTGTCATCCACCCTCTAGTTGATTAGAGCTGAGGGGATAACTAGATTTTTGGACTCACCGTGATTTGGAGTCTGTTGGTAAGAGTGGAGTGAACCACAAACTATTTTGGGTGACTTTTGAATGTCGTAAGATCTAAGCCATTTTGAATCGAAGTTCTAAATACTGACATGAGTGGTAAAAAGTTATCATGATTCCTCCCATGAAGGGAGTTTTGAGTTGGCGCATAGGGATGTGCAACCTTTTCTCAATATGGAGACTACATAGACAGTATTGAGATCATATGACTGAGAGAGCATATCAGTATGTAGTGAATTAAGAAAGATTATTAAAATTTGAGACTACAGTGATTAAGCCTCTTGATAGGTGGATACCACTAGCGGGTGTATAGTGGAGTAACCCTTATACTATTATGATTTGGATTTTGGTACTAGAAGATGTCATGATTTTAAAGATCCTAAGTTTTAGTACTGGTCTCCTAATTTCGAGGATGAAATTCCTTTGTAACGGGGGAAGTATGTAATACCCCATATTTCTATGTATTTAAGATTTAATTAATTTGGAAATTAATTGGAAAAATATGTTTTAGTTAAATTACATGTGTGACGTAATTTAATGTGATTAAATAATAAAAGAGATTTTTAAATATTACATATATTTGATGTTTGGTTATGTTGGGAGAGATTTTAAGAAGGTTTCATGAGAGTTTGATGGCTTAATAATGGTGAAAAATGAAGTTGGGACGAAGTTGTCGACCTAGGGGTCAATAGATCGACTAGATTTTTCGATCGATCAACCCATTTTGTCGATCGATCGACCAAAGATGTGTGGACATACCCGATACTCGCGGAGAGAGAGAAGAAGAGGTTCATCTTTGTGGTGAGAGGATCTTGGTCCCGCGCATCCCTCTCGGGATTGCTTCTATTGTCGTAGATAATGTGTGAGGTGAAATTTTTAGAGAGATGGAGTCGCCAATCTATTTTACTAAACATAGACAAAAGAAGGTGGATCCACCCTGAAGGACATCATCCAAAGACATACTTATACATACGAAACCAAAAATGATTCGAGTCGGGTTGGGAGGCAAAGTTACGGAATGGGAAGGTGTTAGGCATTCATTCCGCCCTTGCGGTCTCTCATGGATTGTTGTTGTTTTCCTCTATTGCCCCATGATATGTGTGCATGTGTATATGTGGTGGAGATAGAAATCATCGACTTGTATCATGGAAGAGATAAAGCGAGTCATCCATAAGAAGGTTCCTAAAAGTAATATTAAAAAATATGATTTACGCGATTATCCTTGCGTTGATCATTATAATGGAACGATAACGCGTGTGGAATAATACGCCACTAAGAACAAATCTATGTATATGTAAATATATAGAATCTAAGAGAATTAAGTTATAGAATTTAGAAAAATAGAAAAAAAAAATGGGAAAGAGTAGGACTTGAGTCTCGGGTTTTACCCCGAGACGCCTACGTAGCCTATAGAGGCATCAAAGTCCACGTAGTTTGTATGCAAAATGAGGGGTGGTATTTATCCCATAAATCGAACCGGGAACTTGTCTTATATGTGTGTGTGTGTAACAAAAGTGTTCTAGTTGTGGGAAAAGTGTGAGAATTCCCATTTGGAATTTAAGAGCAAACCCTCTTTTTCTTGTTTTTTCGGTTTTATTTATATAAAAATAAGAGATGTGCAATAATACTAAATAAAAATTATTTTAGGATATGTGATATGGAGAGAATAAAAGTGCTAAGTAATAAAATAAGTTAATGCGAATTTAGGAGAATTTGAAGAGAGAGTTGAGAAAGTTGGACCTTTTTGAAGATTTTGAGCTTGATCTTGAATGTTGGAGAGCAACCATTGCACTTGGGTGATGATGAAGAGTAGTTATTTCACCAAGTTTGATGAAAAGGATGATGAAAAGTTAAGGTCGAAAAGGATTTGGATGGGGAAATCACGCTCACTTCGAGAGAGGTTTTCTGAGTTCGCTGAGAGTGTTGGATTTCAGATCTTGAGTCCCTTTGCAATGAGGTCAGGCCCTTATTTTTATAGGCCCGTGGCATTGGCGATTGGCATAGTCCTGGTCCTGCCAATCAGCAGGTGTTTTTAGGCACACTGCCAATAGGCAGGATTTGGATCCTGTCGTATGGCAGTCTCTTTCAGGTTCCTTTGAAAAAATGGTTGTAAAGTGCAAACCATTGATCCGAACTGTGCACGAGGTGAACCGATAGAAAGGTCATTTAGAGACCTTAAAAAGTCCTTTAGACTGCTCCCGAGTTTGTGGGTTTTCGTTCGGACAAATGTGGCTTGAAAACGCTCGTCGGTCCTTTGGACGGGGGACCGTCAGACGCAAACGGATTGTTCGTCCACATGGTAAGTCATAATCGTGCATGGAGCGGCCCGTTGGAAAGGTTATGATATATAATTCGATATTCCAAAGAGTTTGACTTGGTTTGGGGAGTTGACTTTGGTCAACCAGGGTCTGGAAGCGTCCAGTGGCCTTTCAGAGTAAAACGGACCGTTCGTCCGTACCGTAAGCTAGAATTGGGCTCGGAGAGGACCGTTGGAAAGAGGTTTTTGCACCCTTTGAAAATTTATTCAGTCTCAATCAAGCTGAAGAGTTTGAATTTTGGTCAAACAAAACCTGGGAGTGCCCGATGGCCTCTAGGTTAGTACCCGGGGTATAACTTAAGTTTGTAGTGATGAAGGGATGCGTTAGGGACCTAAGGAGAGGTTAGGGGGTGCTAGAATGGGGTGTCTATAGAGACCTTGGACAGGTCAGTTTGGAACAAATGATAGCCATCGAATAGACACCGCATGATGCTTTTGAAAGAAGATGACCAATTCAAAGGGTCGAGGTTGATTATAAGGACCTAGGGATGAGGATGACCGATTTAGAGAGTACGGTCCGATTATGAGGACCTAAGGGGCATATTAGGGTTGGTCTAAAGGAAGTGACGATCAAAGATTTAGGTCAATTTTGAGGACCTAAAGCAATACCGGGAATGACCAATTCTACAGGTCGAAGCCAATTCTGAGGGCTTAAATCGAGATGACCAATTCTACAGGTCAAAGCCAATTCTAAGGGCCTAAATTGTGATGACCAATTCTGTGGGTCGAATCCAATTTTGGGGTCTTAAATTGTGATGACCAATTTTACGGGTCGAAGCCAATTCTGAGGGCTTAAATTGAGATGACCAATTCTGCGGGTCGAAGCCAATTCTGAGGGCTTAAATTGTGATGACCAATTATGCGGGTCGAAGCCAATTCTGAGGGCTTGAATTGTGATGATCAATTGTGCGGGTCGAAGATAATTCTGAGGGTTTAAATTGAGATGACCAATTCTGCGGGTCGAAACCAATTCTGAGGGCTTAAATTGAGATAACCAATTATGTAGGTCGAAGACAATTCTGAGGGTTTAGATTGTGATGACCAATTCTTCGGGTCGAAGGCAATTCTGAGGGTTTAAATTGAGATGATCAATTCTACGGGTCGAAGATAATTCTGAGGGCTTAAAATGAGATGACCAATTCTGCGGGTTGAAGCCAATTATGAGGGCTTAAATTGAGATTACTAATTCTGTGGGTCGAAGCCCATTCCGACGGCTTAAATTGTGATAACAAATTATGTGGGTCGAAGCTAGTTCTAAGGGATTAAATTATAATGACCAATTATGCGGGTCGAAGCCAATTTAGAGGGCTTAAATTGAGATGACCCCGGGGAACTCTGACGGGGAAATTTCCTCGTGAGTTTGATTTGAGCTGAGGAGTTGATAGTTGGGGAAGCTTTTGTATCGTTTGGAGGACTTGGGGGGAACAACTAATTTGATGTTGTAAATTCCACTGGGGAAATGATTAGGTGCTCCAGGGTTTGGATGTCTCGCTCGGGGAAATTTGAGACTTTTGGGGAATAGGAGATAACCTGAGGTTTAGAATACTTTAGGGGTCCTCTCGGGACGTTGCCGGGGGGATATTCAGTTGGCTTTTGAGAGTTTTGCTAGGGAAATAGGGGTTTCGCTTGAGGGAGTGTGAAATTTTCTTTGTAAAAATGTTTTGAATCCTCCCCGGGATTTTTAGGAATTTTCTGAGAATTTTTCAGGGTTTTCTGGTATTTTTTAGGAATTTTTGTACAAAAATTTAATGGGGGTGCCGATCGACATGGTGTGGAGGGTGCCATTCGGCAGTGGCACGTACTTTTGAACTGCCTTGAGAAGGTGAAGGTCAGTGTCGATCGGTATATGGGGGTGTAGTGTCGATCGACATGACCCTTGGCTTCCTATAAAAGGGGGCGGGTTCCCCTCATTTTTCACAGATTCTTTCCTTCTCTCTTTCTGTGACTTTCTTCTGCGAATAGTTCTAACATTCTGCAACCCAAAAAATGGCCACTTTTGTGAGCACTGCGGTACACAGGGAGTGATTGGCTGTTGATGACTGGGCGAATGTGGAGTGAAGGGCCAGGGAGCCTATTGCTTTGGGGAGTGAGAACTCTGTTGATGCATTTGAGCCAGTTTTCGATGAGCGGCCTTTACTGTGGGATCCATCGCATCATCTCTCTTCCAAGGTGGTGAACCCTGGTGGTTATGTAAGTACAAAATGACTTTTGGCATACCCTTTTTGGTGATTTCAATTTTCTTGGATTTTGACGAGGTTTTCCTTTGATAATCTGATGTTTCTTTGTCGACTATGCATGTCCGCGGCACGACGGAGCTTAAGGATGTCTGGGAGCACCTTCGACCTGTGGTGCCTTGGGTAGTATTGTCAGCAGGCTTTGGAAGGCCGACGTCGGTGTTGGAAGAGACGCCTCGTTCGACGCCGGTTTTATGCGCTCTGGGGGAGAGATGGTGGGACACTACCCACACCTTACATTTTGACTTTGGGGAGATGATTGTGACTCCCATAGATGTACAACACCTACTGGGGCTGGATTATGATGGAGAGAAGATAAAGGTGGATCGCACTTTGTGGGTGAGGCCGGAGGTGGTGCGGGTGGCGTTAAGTGATGTGGGGAGGATAGTATCTGGGGACTCCATTCGTTTGTCACTACTGAGGGATGTTTTGTCGGGCATGGTGATTAATGTGGAGGACGGGTTATAGGTGAGGCAGATGGCCCGGCTATTTATTTTGCTAGTATTGGGGGGATTTCTGGTGGCATCCAGCGGCGACGTTGTTCACTTGTGGTTTTTGCCATACTTGAGGATGTTTTCAAACGTCTCTCTCTATGATTGGGGGAGCCTGACTATGGGGTCCCTTTATTTTTATCTGGATGCATTTAGTCGGTGCTACCGACAGTCTTTCACTGGATTCAGGGATCTTCTTGAGGTATTATTTAGTTTCGCAATTTCTTTTCATGCATTCGCATTCCCATGTGTGTCTCTTTTTTATCACGGATTCTTCTCTTTGACAGGCGTGGTTCTATGAGGTGATTGGGTGCAATACCCAGCTGGTTGCTTTGAAGGATGAGACTGCTGGGGACTTCTTCCAGTTGTATTGATGGCGTAAGGCCAATCAGCAGTTGAGGAAGTCTCTTTCTCTAGAGGCAGTGCGTCGAGTCTTGAATGGCCTGACCAGTGATAGGGTGAGACTTTTTCCTTTTTCAGTCTGGGTCTTTGTGTTCTCGGATTCCATATCGATTTATATCTACTAGGTATTTTTCAGGTGACCTTTTACCCTTAGGGAACGGCTGTTCAGGACACGAGGTCGACTGGGGTGAATGCGCAGATGAGACATTTGCTGGCGTATAAGTTTGGCAACTCTTGGTATCTCGAGGAGAGGGTGGTCCGATAAATTGCTAAGGAGGAGGTGGTGGTGCCACCTGTGAGGATCTCTATGTCTATGAGGTGAGATCGGATGTTGCCAGAGGATGGGAGGATTGCATACTGATTGGTGAGTCATATCTGTTGTATACCGACACAGTTATGCCGTATGATTATATGGAACTTGTGATGAGTTGGCCGATGGCGCCTAATATATATGAGGCACTGCCTTTCCCTCTTGCGGGTTTTAGTCGGCCAATGGGGTCCTCCCACAGTGGTCCGTCGCCATCTGCGGCGGCGGCGACTTCGTAGGCTCCCTTTGTGCGGTTGCATACCCCTTCCTATAACATTCGTCGAGCTGATGGTGGGATGGTGCCTAAGTTGCATCATCCTCATGCGATGGACCCGGTGGAGTTAGGCTTAACAGAGGATGTTCTTCGTTCTTTTGTATACCTTTTTGTTCTTCTCTTTTGGTTTCTTTTTTTTCTTTGGTTTATTTTTTATCTTCTCTATTGGATATTGATTCTAACTTTCCTTGTAGAAAGTCTGGGTGTCCACCACTTGTCTGAAGGATATTAGGGACTGTATATCTTTGGCGACTGCCCATATTCGGGACGCGACCTGTTCCTTCTTACTTGGTGTCATCTGCCTCATCCGGGGAGGAGTCTGGTTCAGGAAGCGGTGGTGCATCATCTCACCGCAGGGGAAAGAGAGCGCGTCGCAGGGATGAAAGCTCTTAGAGAGAGAGGGGAAGGGTAGGTGAGAGAGAGAATATGGATTCGAGTTAAGTCCCGTTATTTTTCTTTGTTTATTTATTTCTTGTAAAATTGATGTAACGCAGAAAAATATCTATGCAATGCAATGGAGTTTTTAATTATCTTCTGTTAGTAATGAATGAATAAATGCATATGCACTTTTTACTTTGCTACTGAGACCGTAAAAAGAAATATTTTTGGAATTTTGAAGGAAAGTTTAAAATTAGAAATTATATAAAGATGGAAGGTGGTTTTAAAATTCTATTGAGAATATCAATTTATATTTATTGCGTTTTTTGATTTTGACAAAAGAGGACCAAGGGAAGTTTCTAAAATAGGAGGTTACCGGTCGGCAGGTCAGTCCATCCCCATCAATTCAAGGCTTCGATTCGTACCCTCTTCAGCCTTTGGTAACCTGTGGGGAAGGATTCCCTTCGATTTCTACAAGGGTTGTGTCTTTTGTGAGGGTTTTCAAGTATAAAGTGGGTAAATGTGGAGTGTTTTCATCACACCTTCACATTCTAACTTTCTTATTCTGTGAGATAGCTCTCCCTGGTAGTGTTGAGTTTGCCAACCACCTCAAGACTTTGGAGGTGATGTGCTCCTACAACATTGACTACGATGCTTTCAACATGCGTCGAGTCTCTTTATGGCGTAATCAGCCCATAGAGTGGAATATGCTGTTGGCGGCGGTAGAATTTTGATACCCCAAAGACCATGTATTCCGCTTTGGCTTGGAACAAGTCTGTACTACTTATAAAGATTTTTTTTCATGTTGGGAGTAAATCCTAGTGTGGCGGGTGCTATGCCTGAGTTTTCCCGGTCTCCTCAGGAGTTATTGGCTGGACTTCTCCGCGTCTCGCCCTCAGCGGGTAGATCTTTGGTTACTGGAGGAATGATTTTCCTTTCGACGGTGCTGCGGTCTGTGCATATGCAGGAGGTTGGTGATGCTGGATACACCGGAGCCGTCGTTTTGGGCTTGGTTTCAAAATTGTTACTACTGACTGAGGAACTGCTCGTGGACTCACAATTTGCATCCATTACTTCATGGATGTCATGCCGTCGTAATCCTGCGGCTGTGATACTGGCAGAGACTTTGAATTGCCTGGATGCCTGACGAGAAGGTCATTATGACTTTTTGAGGGGTAGACATGTGATATTGTTTATGTGGTACTCTAAAAGATTCCGCCTGGTGACTCCTCCAGAATATCCTTTGTCGGCTGTGCCCAATTTCTTTTTGCGTCATCTTATCATTATTACCCTGGATATTGAGAGCTGGGAGAACCGATTTGTGGAGCATGGAACTCTGATTCTGCGTTGGTCAGCGCCTTGGTGGGGACAGTTTCTGCCCATTCTGGAGCTGGGGGAATACCCGTACGTTTAGCTGGTTGGTCTCAGATAGACCTCTTTCTATTTTCCTTGTTGGCTTGTATGCCAATTTGGCAGGGGGCAGGTCGTGGCACCTCAGACACTAGATTTCTTTTCGATAAAAGACCTGACATAGCATTTATGCATACGGCTTGACTCTTTGTGGGAGATTCGGCATCCATTGACCCGTCCCTCTCAATTTGTTGGGAGAGTTTGGCACATCTCTGGGGATTATATGAAGTGGTTGTGGAGAAGAGTAGTCAGCAAGATATTGGTAGTGGAGACTGGACAAACGTGGCTTATCTTATCTGATACTATGGAGGGAGGTGTTATGGTTTTTTCGAGTTTGGTTCCAGATTATCGGTCTATGGAGCGTCTGCGGCACTCTATTCAGGCAGGGGAAGCTTGGGGACCCCAGGATGTAGATGATGATGATGGGGAAAGCTCTTCTGGTAGTTGTGGGTAAGACTCTTGGGGGAGTTTATTTTGTAATGGGGAATAAATTTGAGAATTTATTTGGCTTTTTAGGAAGGTGGGGGAAGGGAGTTACCCTTTTCTTTTCTTATGTAACTGCACTGTAATTTCTTAATAGTGAAATAAATAAGTTTTTTTATCATCCAGCTGTGCCTTTTGATGAATTTCGTAGTTTGAATTATCTATACTGATCGCTAAGGCATGCATAATCCTTTCGTTCAAGTATATGTTAGAATAAGCTGTCATTTTCGGAGATAAGAAAAAAATAGTTTTCTATGAAAAAGAAAGGGCATTGCTCATAAAAGTTGTATGAGCTTCCTACCTACCTCTGGGTTTTTTTTTTTGAAAAGTTTTAATTTTTCTGGAAATGGTTTTTGTAGAGGATCAGACCCACGTAGTTCTGGATATAAGGAAATGAAGATTTTTTTTTAGAATAGAAGGGAGATGAGAAGCGTCGTAGCGCGACGAGATTTCAAACTAGGTGTAGAACTTATTTAGACGGTCCAGGTTGACGGGGCACACCATTTCCTTCCAGTCGAGGTCGGTAAGCACAGCAGCGCCGCCGAATAAGATCTTCTTCACAATGTATGAGCCGCTCAAATTGGGATTGAATTTTCCTCTGTGGTCCCAGATGGGCTCTACTATTTCTTTGAGGGCCAAATCCCCCTCTTGGACACCTCGATCCTTTACTCTCTTATAGAATGATCGCGCTATACGGCGATGGCACCCTTGTATGTGATATAAAGCTTTCAATCTCCTTTCATCTAGGAGGGTTAGATCGTCAAGACGGATTTGGTACAAGTCTTCTTTGTTGACCTTGCTTTCAAGCATAATGTGTAACGAGGGTATTTCCAGCACCACAGGTAGGATTGCTTCCATGTTGTAGACTAGAGAGTAAGGGGTAGCCCCAGTAGAGGTTTAGATTGAGGTTTGGTATCCCCAGAGGGTGTAAGGGATTCGATCGTCCCAATCTTAATAGCTTTTGATCATCATACTTCTGATGGCTTTGAGGTTCTTATTGGCTGCTCCAACCGCACTATCGGTCTAAGGTCAGTAGGGAGAGGATTTGTGTCCCTGAATCCCATATTCGTTGACCACTTTTGTGACTTCTACCTCAAAGTGTAACTCGTTATCTGACATTAGCTCGTGCGGGACCCCATATCGGCAAATGATGTTCTTCCTGATGAATTTGGCCAGTTTCTTGTTGTTTATAATTGCGTATGACTCTACTTTGACCCATTTAGTGAAGTAATCAATGGCAACTAGGATGAATGCATGCCCGTTGGAAGCCTTGGGTGTAACCTTCCCTATGATGTCGATGCTCCAAGTGGAGAATGGCCAGGGAAAAGTCATGTTGTATAATTCTCGCGGAGGCAGGTGTTGAAGGTTAGAAAACTGTTGGCATTTGAGGCATCTTCGAACATAAGCATTGCAATCCTGGACTATGGTGGTTCAGTTGTAGCCTTGTCGGATGATCTTCTTGGTAAGCATGTGATCGTTCATGTGGGGTGCACATTCCCCGTCGTGGATCTTCTACATTATCTCTTCAATGTTAGCCCCTGCGATGCAATGTAGATGGGTTCCATTGAAGTTTCTCTAGAATAGTGCTTTGTGACAGATGATGTACTGGGTAGCCAGTCTTCAAAGGGTTGCTCGGTCTTTCTTGTTAGAACCCTAGAGATACCTACCATGCTTGAGGAGGCGCTAGATATCATAGTACCAGCAGTTGTCTAGCTCAATATCTTCTTTGGTGATGATCTCAATGTGGTAGCGGTGGGTTGGTTTATCTTGCTTTTGAACTAGGAAGGGGCCATTATTATTCCTTCAAGCATGTCGACCATGGAGACCAAGGTTGCAAGGGCATCGACTAGGTTATTCTTTACTCGAGGTAAGTAGTGAAAGCTGATATCTTGGAATTAGGAAGCTAGTTCTTATAAGTGGTCACAAAAGGGTTGGAGTTTCTCGTCCTTGACTTTCCATTTTTTGAGCACTTAACCGACGATGAGGGCAGAATCCTCATAGATATCTAGGCATTGAATACCTTTCTTAAGAGCAACTTTGAGGCCTACCATACACGCCTCATATTCAGTCATGTTGTTGGAGCAGGGGAAATCCAATTTGATAGCGATGGGAGTGTGAGAGTCATCTGGGGAGATCAGAAGTATCCCAATGGCATATCATTTTTTCTTGGCAGTGCCGTCAAACAACATTTTCCATTGAAGGTTGTCTTGAGAAGCACAGAGGATTTTTTCATCTGGGAATTCGAAGATCCAAACATCAACTTCTTCCATGGGGTAGTCAGAGATGGATCTTCCTTTCATGGATTTTTGCGTGACATACACGATATCAAACTTGGCTAGGAGCATCACCATTAAGCTATTCGGCTGAATAAGGCGAGTTTCTCAAGCAGGTACTTGATGGGGTCCATTCGGGATACAAGTTTGATGGGGAAGGCGAGCATGCATTGTCACTACTTTTGGGTAACCCAAATAAGTGCTACACATGCCTTTTCCAAAGTAATGTAGTTGACTTCGTATCCGGTCAATTTATGACTAGCTTAATAGATGGCTCTTTCTTTACAAGAATCTTCAAGGTATTGGTCTAGCAAAGCCCCAGCTGCAGTGTCGATTATGGTTAGGTATAGGAGCAAGGGGAGACCAGACTGTGGTGGCATGAGTACCAAAGTTTGGGTTAGATATTGTTTGATTCAGTTGAAGGCTTCTTAGGAGGACTCATTCCAAACCTTGGTTGAATCCTTTTGGAGGAGTTTGGAAATAGGTTCGCAAATGAAAGTTAGATGGCTGATGAACTAGCTAATGTATTATAATTTCCTAAGGAAACCACGGACTTCTTACTTCGTTCGGGGAGATGGCATCTCAAGAATGGCTTTCATCTTGGCAGGATCTGCTTCTATCCCCTTCTTACTGACCATGAACCCCAAGAGTTTTCCTTTTGTAATGCCGAAGATGCATTTTTATGGATTGAGTCTCATCTGATACCGTCGCAATCGTTCGAAGAACTTTTAGAGATCTGGAACATGACCTTCTCTAGTTTTGTATTTGACAAACATATCATCCACATAGACCTCGACCTCTTTGTGAATCAGATCGTGCAGGATGGTTGTGGCGGCCCTCTGGTAGGTAACCCCAACATTCTTGAGACCAAATGGCATAACAGTGTAGCAAAAGGTTCCCCACGGTGTGATGAACGCGGTTTTTTCTTGGTGATCTGGGTGAATTTTGATTTGGTTGTGTCCAGCAAACCCATCGATGAATGACTTGAGAGCGTGACTTGTTGTGTTGTCCATAATCATGTCAATATTGGGTAACGAATAATCATCCTTTGGAGAGGATTTATTCAAGTCCCGGTAGTTTACTGATAATCACCCAAAAGTGTATAATTTCTGCCCCGAATATATGTATTTTTAGTCGCTCCTTTCTAATAAAATTGTCTTATGTTCGTATTTTATCATTTTTATAGGTCAATACGCAGTTGTGGTACAAATAATGCAAAATCAGTACAATTGCGACTCAATAGCGGTCAAAAGCGTGCATCGAAGAAATCAAAAGAGATCGCAAACTCTGGAGTCTATTTGAGCGTGCCGAGATGTGATCCGATGCCCCGAAACAGTCCCGTGACCTTAACCTATCCCAAATCAACCCCAGTCCATACCCCACGCCCGGTGTGTATTGAGTTTGTGCCTTTTAGATTTTCTTAGATTTTTATTTTTAGTCATTTTATTTTTAGGATTTATTTTAAATTTGTTTAGATTTTTTAGGATTTAATTTCTATTTTTCTAATTCTTTATTTTGATTTTTATTTTTATTAGTTTTTAATTTTTAATATTTATTTTATTTTATTAGGATTAGTTTTTAGGAATTTATTTTTTATTAGATTTCATTTTATATATTTTTTATTTTTTTTAGTTTTATTTTGTTAGGATTATATTTTTTAGTTTTATTAGAGTTTTATTTTATTTCTTTTTATTTTCAAATTTTTTATTTAGTTTGAGATGTTAGTTTTTTTTTAGTTTTCTTAGATTTTAATTTTCTATTTTATTTAGTATTAGTTTTAGTTTTTTAGATTGTGTAAATTTTAGGGGTACAAATTAAACTCACACACACTCTACTCCCATACGCTTTCCTACACCCAAACATATCCTAATCCTCACACCACACCTTTCCCTACACCATCACACACCCTATCATCCCTCACCTTTCATCTACCCCACACCCACCATCTCTCTCATCAACCCCATTAACAACAAAACCTTCATTTCCAACTAGTAACCCAACAACAACCCCCATGCTCAGCCGTGACCCACCAGCGCCTCTGCCGCCGGCGCAACACCAACCCGATGGCCTGAACCAAAACTCGAAATCGGAACCCCTTCACTCGAAAACCTCCACTTTAAACCCGCCGGCGGCGCGACCCCCCTGCTACTTCCGGAGTTCCAGACCCATTCGCCCACCACCGACCTCACCTGCAGCCGATGCCCCTGTGCGATCCTCTTTCCCCCCTCGCCGGCGACCGCCCAAACTGCGGTCGGCGTTGACCTGCGCCCGACCATCCATCACCAGACCCCAACCCGGCGAAACCGGAAGCTGCCACAAACCCGCTAGTGCCGGTAACCAAACCCGACGAGACTGCCCAAGCCCCAAATCAGCACTATTCACCCCTGCCAAACCCATATCCCATGAAAATCGGAAATACCCATTTCGATCCAAAAAAAAAACTTGACTTGGCCACCTTCAAATCCCTACAAAATCTTCCAACAAAAGTTGTGGCTAATGAAAGAAGGGAAAGACATCTCATATAAAAGGACTCACAGCAACAAAAAGAAGGAGACGTAGAGAGAGAAAAACATAGTGTACATTATGTATAGTTCAGGGTCATAAAAAATTCTGAAAAAATTAGTTTAGTATTAGAATAAATTTTACGTTTAGTTTTTAATTTTTTTAGGTGATCAAGTGCTGGATTTGTGAAACATTGGGACACACGGGCATGAACGCGATTCAAGGAATCAATTCAAATGGAGACTTATGTGTATTGTATTTCTTGCTCAACTCTTTAATTTACTGTACCATGTTTGTGGTTGCGATTAATTGTTTCATTATGCTTGTCTAAGCACCCCGTTCAAGGGGTGGGATGCACTGCGTATGATGTTACTTTAATTAATTGGTTTCATTAATTTTATATTTCTAGGTAAATTAATTTTAATTGTCACCAATTAATTTATGTCACGAGAGTTAGTAAATTAATTGAACAAATTGATGTTTGAATGTTGGAATCGAAGTAGAGATAGGTTTTTTCGATAATTAAATATTAATTCGGTGTTGAAATTTGAAGATTGCTATTGTTTTTGTTAAATTGATCCTAGCGGGTAATTTTCTGAAAATAGTATTAGTCCTATTTTTTTATCGTGTGACAATTTTTAAATTAATTTTTTCAAAAAGATTTTATTAAATTTATAATTTTAATGAGAGTTAGATTATCGATTTGATATTATCTCGAAATATTTCAAATTAATAGATTGATAAATTAAAATAATTGAAAATGCAGTGTAATCCCATCTCTTGACTTTCTCACATATTTCACACTCGGTTGCACATTTTTTTCATTCTTTAGTCATTTTATAATTTTTAGCATTTGTTAGTTAATTTTTCTCTTGAAATTGCTTTAAAAAATTAAAAAAATATTTTAGTAAAAAAAAATTGGAATTGCACGTTTTAACATTTATTGTTTCACCTTGAAAGTTGGATTGATACCTGTACTTACCGCAATATGAGTTATTTTTAGACACGTTTTGTAGGTACTCAAGGGAATTTTGAGAGTGGTTTTTGCATTACAACGATACATACGCAAAAAGCTTTGTTATCAAATGGCGTCGTTGCCGCTTTCTTGACATGGAGACAAATTGAAGACTTGTAATGTTTGTAGTTGTAATTATTATTCCTCTTACCTCCTCCTTAGACTGGTTGTATAGGATTTTTTTTAAAGATTGTGTATTTATGTGGGGTGCATTTTGACACCGTATTATTTTGTAATAATTATTCATAAAAAAAAAAGCGAAAAGGGAAATCGGACAAGGTAGAGAGAAGGAATCCAAGCCGAGGATTTTTTAAGCCTCTCTACTTTGGGTCGGTAGAACTCCCGAGGACGACTGAGATAGGCGAGATTTCCCCCCAGTCGACTCAACTCGATCTTCACCCCACGTGTGTAAAAACCGTGGGAGGTACACTTTTTTATCCCTCGCGACTCTCCTGCCAGCGAGTTCATTTTTTGTGTGATTAATTGCTCCTATGTGCTTTTAATTTCTGCATCGCACTTTAATTGAATGGTTTAATGAATTAATTTACCTAAGACCTGGACCCGATCATTACAACGAGAAGGGATTTCATCACCCGACTCACTCGCTTATCCATTGTGTGCTACCCTATCTGTCATTAAATTTAAAATCAATCAACTAGCTAGCCCCGTAGGAACACATTTTTGCAACCGGCGATCCCAAAGATAAATTCCATGAATTTTGTCGCCCGCGAACTTAATTAAAATTTGACTACCCATTTCACTAATTTTAAAGATAATAATTGGCTACTTGCTCGTTAGGATTTTTTCTTGACTCGTGTGTGTCCAATTCAATTCTTTCGGTAGTAAATTTTAGTTAGTTCGTCCAAATCACAAGTCCATTTTCTCCCCTTTTTCGAAAAATCCCCAAAATATTTTTCTCTTTTGTAAAAAAATATTTTCACAAATCCCAAAAAGATTTTCTTTTTTTTTCCATATTTAAAATACCACAAAGATTTTCCTTTTCTTATTTTCAAAAATCACAAAAAGATTTTCTATTCTTTTGAAAAATATTTAAAAACCAAAAAAATATTCCTCTTGTCATGGTTGAAGAACGTCCTTTACGGGAATACTTTGGCATTTCACATTCTCCCGAAGTTTGTTTGATGATAAGCCTGAATCGACCCTTGATTCATTAATTCAGGGCTTTAACTCTCAAACGCACACCGTTGATACTCCTGTGTCCGCCACACACACATGTCCTACTCCACCGCCTCCGGTGACGAGTATCAACCCATCACATGCTTCGCCGTGCACATACTAATTTCTTAGCGATCACTTGTCCCATTAGTGTCCATTTATATTCTATCCATCTGAATCCACCATGGAACATGTGTATCCCTATGACACTGATTTGGACCCACCCTCTTCGTATTCTCATGACATATCCAATGTCGAGGGGTATGAGTACCCCAGCTATTCATGGTGGCCTGATCACCCTTCCATGCAATATGAATCCCAACACCATGTTGTGGATCCTTACGGTTTCCAATAGTCGTCCTCGCTACCTCGTGCACCTCATATCTATCAGTCCACTTCATATGCTCCTCATACTGATTACACATTTGTCCCTCACGGAGATGCTTCTCCAGTGAATGCTACACTTAATCCTGCTCCACACACTTCATATGAGTATTCTCCACATCCTAGTGTTTCTAGCGAGTTGTGTCAACCACCGCCACCCAGTGCCATCTCCCCACCACCTTGCACATCTGCTCTCGAAGGTCTCTTACACAAGTTCGCGCACACTCTTCAATATCAAAATGAAGCCCTTCAACAGCTTGAACACAGGTTTACTGCATTTGAGTGTGCGAACGAGGCGGATTCCACCCCAACTCAACCCATTATTGACCCCGCGTGGGACGATGATGTGTCGTCTTGTTCCACTGATTTTGCGTGTGACCAACCCTATCATCCTGAGAATCTTGAAGTTGAGACCACTCCATGGTTCGGGCCCCAAGTTGACAATAGTGTTAACATTTCCATTGACTGTGAGACTGATCCCACACCACCCTACCCTCTCGAACCCCCCATTGCATTTTGTCTTTCCCCTTCCATAGAATCCTTACTTATGCCCGAGCCTACACCTACTGACCCCGTTGCGTGTGTTCCCAATGAACCACTTCATCATAGGTTAGCTCTGGCTACGAGTGCTCACTAATGTCTCGAAATAGCATCAGAGATGGTCACCACCTCTCTTGATATGGATCCTACCCCAACATATTTGGCTCCCCTTAATCCGATTATTGATGTCGATTCATCTATCTCGGATCTTACAGCCTCGTTAGACCCTTTCACCACCTTGGTTGGTGACGTAATTGTGGCTAAGTTGATCACTCCCTCATTCACTTTCACACCTCCTCCCGCGAGTACCCTTGAGGATCACTTCGTGCCTCGTGAGGAGTGTGTCTCTCCCACTCATGAGTTAGATCATCTTCCCACACCCTTTGTCCTACCCTCCCACCCCTGGTCCATAGATGCTTTGCATCGAGTGATGCACTTTTCTATACAAGTGCATTGACTTCTTCTAGACTTTATCCAACAAGACTGACGCTTCGGTCTTGTTTGTGTGTGATTCTCATCACCCAATTTTTTCTGCCACCCGTTCTTTCCTAGTTCCTATCCTTAGGGTGATACTGATTCGATCTAGCTAAAGACATTAAACTTAGCGCTACCGGGAGGCAGCCCGTCGTTCATTATTTCTGAGTATGAGTCTTATCCTGTTTGGGGGTGGTGTTTCACACCACCCATTGATTTTCACATGCTTTATGGACTTGTGCATACTTTTGTATCGCCTATGTTCTTCAGGTTTCTTCTCTCCTCCCTCCGGCGGTACATTTCAATAGTGGTTCATTATGGTAATATATTTCCTCCCTTGTACTTTTATTTTTTATATATGTTTTTAAAAATCGAGGATGATGTTCTCTTTTGTTTAAGGGTGGGAAATTTATCAAAACCATACCTCTTTTGAAAATTTTCAGAAACAAGTGATTTTAAACTTTTTGTGCAGCGAAAAATAAAATTTTATTGCATGATTTGTCTATCACCCCTCTTTTAGAAATCTTGGAATACCACTGTTCGACCCTAAAATTACACTTTTTACAAATAAATTAATTAATACCTATTTAAGCATATTTGCACCATGAATTCCAAAACTCGGAAATTTGCACTATCACATTTACAATCAAAAGTTGAAGAGTAACTATATTCTCAAGAAAGCCTTAAAATATCACTAGTGGCGACTTAAACCCGTGAGATTTGAGCTTTTCACATTTTTGAGGGTTTTTACGTATCTCCGAGTCACAAGTTGACTCAACTTTATTTGGGTAACACGTTTAGTTGTTGCATGGTCTCATCATTTTTTCGAATTTGGCTTAATCACTAAGAATGACATTACTTTCGAGTTGTAAGAAACATGTATCTTGTAGTTCGTCCCGAGCACTAAACCAATTTTGCCATACACTTACCATTTTCCCTATCACGTTATCATTCACCCATTATCATTTTCCATATTAGCCTTATCCATATGTCCCAAATACCATACATCATTACCATAGTGTTTGAAAAAAAGAGTGTTTGAAATTATCAATGTAAATTGTCTTCATTTTCGTTATGAAAAGAAAAATGTATCGCAATAAAAAAATAGAAAAAAAATGAGCAAAGAAAAAAATTATATAAAAAAGAGGAAAAAGAAATATGCGATCATAAATTCAAAAGATGAAGACAATAGTCAATAAAAGTGTGTCACGCTCTTTTCAAAAACCCCATCATTCATCTTCTTCATTAGCCCCTCATAGCTTTCATAAATCACATTTTTCACCTTTGGTAAAGTGTTAGGGCAAACGAAAAAATTATATGATGAAGAACTCGACATTCTCGACGTAGTGGTTAGCATTCCTTCATGAGATCAGATTTTTTTTCACGTATCCTTCCTTTTTATAACGTGTGTGAGACGTTTGAACATGCTTACATTTACTCACATCCTCACACATTAGAGAGATACACTTACCCAATTCTCAGAGAGTTCGATTCAGAGAGATATATCCAGTGAGAATTGAAAATAAAGCGTTGATTCTATAAAGGTAATCTAGGAATTACTCCAACGATACTTAAGATTGCTTCACACTACACATGCTAAGTTTTAGGAAGGATTACGCTTTTGGTATGAAGTAATTTTAAATCTTATTTTGATAAGTGAATACGGTGTTCCTTAATGTTGTTTTAAAGTTGGGTTGTATAACATTTCATCATCTACTCAGAAACTGCATTCAATTAAGTTTTTGAATTTGGTGGGTACATTCACTGCAAATCCTCACGAGGCATCACTCATCTTGTAGGACAACCTATAGGTTTAACGGCTTGTTGCACATGCTAAGTGCAATCGCCAGTCCCTGCGAAAGTGGCACACTTTAGGTTACTTATCTATGTTTTCTCTCTAATTTTTGCTCGAGGACTAGCAATGTTCTGTTTGGAGGTGGTGTGATAAGAACCCAAAAGTGTATAATTTCTGCCCCGAATAGATGCATTTTAGTCGCTCGTTTCTAATAAAATTGGTCTTATGTTCGTATTTTATCATTTTTGCAGGTCAATACGCAGTTGCGGTACAAATAATGCTAAATCAGTACAATTGTGACTCAATAGCGGTCAAAAGCGTGCATCGAAGAAATCAAAATAGATCGCAAAGTCTAGAATCTATTTGAGCGTGTCGAGATGTGATCCGATGCCCCGAAACAGTCCCGTGACCTTAACCTAGCCCAAACCGAGCCCAGGCCATACCCGGAGCCCGGTGTGAATTGAGTTTGTGCCTTTTAGATTTTCTTAGATTTTTATTTTTAGTCATTTTATTTTTAGGATTTATTTTGATTTTTTTTAGGATATAATTTCTATTTTTCAAATTCTATATTTTGATTTTTATTTTTATTAGTTTTTAATTTTTAATATTTATTTTATTTTTATTACGATTAGTTTTTAGGAATTTATTTTTTATTAGATTTCATTTTATATATTTTTTATTTTTTAATTTTATTTTGTTACGATTATATTTTTTAGTTTTATTAGAGTTTTATTTTATTTCTTTTTATTTTCAATTTTTTATTTAGTTTGAGATGTTAGTTTTTATTTAGTTTTCTTAGATTTTAATTTTCTATTTTATTTAGTCTTAGTTTTAGTTTTTTAGATTGTGTTAATTTTAGGGGTACAAATTAAACTCACACACACTCTACTCCCATACATTTTCCTACACCAAAACATATCCTAATCCTCACACCACACCTTTCCCTACACCATCACACACCCTATCATCCCTCACCTTTCTTCTACCTCATACCCACCATCTCTCTCCCAAACCCCATTAACAACAAAACCTTCATTTCCAACAACTAACCCAACAACAACCCCCATGCTCAGCCGTGACCCACCAGCGCCTCCGTCGCCGGCGCAACACCAACTCGACGGCCTGAACCAAAACTTGAAACCTGAACCCCTTCACCAGAAAACCTCCACCTTAAACCCGCCGGCGGCGCGACTCCCCTGCCACTTCCGGAGTTCCAGACCCATTCGCCCACCACCGACCTCACCTACCGTCAATGCCCCTGTACGACCCTCTTTCCCCCCTCGCCGGCGACCGCCCAAACCGCGATCGGCATTGACCCGCGCCCGACCATCCATCACCAGACCCCAACCCGGCAAAACCCGGTGCTACCACAAACCCGCTACTGCCGGTAACCAAACCCGACGAGACTGCCCAAGCCCCAAATGAGCATTATTCGCCCCTGCCAAACCCTTATCCCATGAAAATCGAAAATACCCATTTCGATCCAAAAAAAAAACCTTGACTTGGCCACCTTCAAATCCCTACAAAATCTTCCAACAAAAGTCGTGGCTAATGAAAGAAGGGAAAGACATCTCATATAAAAGGACTCACAACAACAAAAAGAAGGAGACGTAGAGAGAGAAAAACATAGTGTACATTATGTATAGTTTAGGGTCACACAAAAATTCTAAAAAAAATCCAAAAAAATTAGTTTAGTGTAGAATAAATTTTAGGTTTAGTTTTTAATTTTTTTAGGTGATCAAGTGCTGGATTTGTGAAAACATTGGGACACACGGGCATGAATGCGATTCAAGGAATCAATTCAAAGGGAGACTTTTGTGTATTATATTTCTTGCTCTACTCTTTAATTTATTATTCCATGTTTGTGACTGCGATTAATTGTTTCATTATGCTTGTCTAAGCACCCCGTTCAAGGGGTGGGATGCACTGCGTATGATGTTACTTTAATTAATTGGTTTAACTAATTTTATATTTCTAGGAAAATTAATTTTAATTGTCACCAATTAATTTATGTCACGAGAGTTAGTAAATTAATTGAACAAATTGATGTTTGAATGTTGGAATCGAACTAGAGATAGGTTTTTACGATAATTAAATATTAATTCGGTGTTGAAATTTGAAGATTGCTATTGTTTTCGTTAAATTTATCCTAGCGGGTAATTTTCTGAAAATAGTATTAGTCCAATTTTTTTATCGTGCGACAATTTTTAAATTAGTTTTCTGAAAAAGATTTTATTAAATTTATAATTTTAACGAGAGTTAGATTATCGATTTAATATTATCTCAAAATATTTCAAATTAATAGATTGATAAATTAAAATATTTGAAAATGCAGTGTAATCCCATCTCTTGACTTTCTCACATATTTCACACTCGGTTCCACATTTTTTTCATTCTTTAGTCATTTTATAATTTTTAGCATTTGTTAGTTAATTTTTGCTTTGAAATTGTTTTAAAAAAATAAAAAAATAAAAAAATATTTTAGTAAAAAAAATTGGAATTGCACGTTTTCACATTTATTGTTTCACCTTGAAAGTTGGATTGATACCCGTACTTACCGCAATATGAGTTATTTTTAGACAAGTTTTTTTGGTACTCAAGGGAATTTTGAGAGTGGCTTTTTCATTACAACGATACATAAAGCTAATATCATCTACACACATCCAAACTTTCCCTCCTGATTTCGGCACAGGCACTATGTTGGCTAGCCATATGGGATATTCGATGACTCGAATGAAGCCTACGTTCAGCTGTTTGACCACTTCTTCTTTGACTTTGAGCGATCATTTGGTGTGGAGCTTTCTCAATTTTTGTTTAACCTGCTTGTAATCTGGGAGAGTGGTGATCTCATGTTGAGCTATTTCAGGATCAATGTCGGGGATGTCGTCATAGGACCATGCAAAGACATCCATGAATGCCTTCAGTAATTCTTCGATTTGTGCACGCTCATGATCGTTGAGGGTGGCCCATATCCTAATCACCCTCAATTGGCTACTAGAACCGAGGTTAACAACAATAGTTTCTTCTTCATTAACTTTAACGCGGTTGTGTTGTCTGTTATTAACCTCATTTAGATCAACTAAGAATTATTCATTTGAAAAATCATCATCATCAAAAGTTTGATTAGAATCTAAACAATTAATGTAAGGCACATCAAGATACTCAAAATCTTTATTTATTTTATTGATAGGAAAAAAAGCATTGAGAAACTCATCAAAGGAGGTCTTGATTACATTAGATCAAGGATAGATAATAGAAGAAGAGATGAGGTAAACATTGGGGTTAGGTAGGATTTCAACTGGTAGAGCTGACGCAGCATGCCAGTTGAGGATAGGTGTATCAGTAGCTTTAATCATGTGGGATGGATCCAGTGATGTAGTGCCTGAATGAACCATGCACAGTGTCAGCCCTAGTGTCTGTAAGTTAAATGAATCCTCAGAATCACTTTATTGAGTCTCTTCAGTATCTTTGATGAGCAGTTATACATGGTGTTGGGAACTTTTGGCCCATGGATAGCTATCTTGGAAAAAGATCTCCATTCCAAGCTTCATCTTCTTGTCTGTATGGTCACACCATGGTTACAAAAAGTTGCAAAAGGGTAAGTCTTCACCCTCTTTAATGAATCATCCATTCAAGGAATCCATTGGGATAGTCTGGATGCAGTCTAATCTTCTCTTTGGTCGAGACTGGTGGATTATTCTGAGATCTTGTTCTGATGGTTGATACCCGAAACCACAAGGAGGGAAATCTTTATCATCGACATTGTGCCTTGCATTTTTCAGTACAATGGGCTCAATTATCCATTACCTTTGTCAATACAATGGGCTCAATTATCCCTTGCTTTTTTTCAGTACAATGGGCTCAATTATCCTCTATCGTCGACATTGTCGGCGTCGCCCAAAATGGTGATGAATCGTCCGTCGAAGAAGAACTTTAATGTATGATGGAGCGAGGAAGACACACCCTTTATACTGTGGAGCCAAGGTCGTCCAAGCAACATGTTGAATAAGATGGGATGTTAATAACTTGGAATTCAATGACAGGGTTAATAGGGCCAGCCCCTATTACAAGTTTTATGGATCCCATAACCTCCCGATGGGTATTATCGTAGGCACGTACAACAGCGGAGGTTAGAGTGAGGTCACTTTCCTTCAGTCCTAATCATTTAAAGGTTCTTAACGGGTAAATATTCAAGGCGGATCCATTATCGACATGAGAGAGTGGTACGATCTTACCCATAACTTCGACGGAGATGTTGAGTGCATGATTGTGGTTTGACCCAATTCTGGGGATTTTTTCTTCAGAAAAGGATAGAATTCGGGTAGAGGTCAGGGATCCGACTAAATTTATCGCTTCTTCTGGTGTGGTAGAAAGAGGAACTGTAGGTCCAGTGAGCAACTTGATCAAAGCATTTATGTGCAGCTGGGAAGACATGGAAAGCCCCTATAGAGTGATGTCAACTTGAGTTTTCTTCAGTTGATTGAGGATCTTGCTCTCCTCAAGGGTCATCTCTGGCATAGGAAGGTTTTTAACACCCTTCCCTTTATCAATGGCTAGTAGTAGGCTTGGGATCTGGTAATACCTTCCTGATCTGTCCATGTGATTTACTGAGGAAGGGAAGAACATGAACCCTATTTATTCATCAATCTCGGGTTATTCTGCCACCTTGTCTATTTATTTTAAGATTTCTTCAAATGATATCATCCCACATATGTCGGCTACCGAGCCAGTTTTCTATTAATCTTTCTCTCCATTTGAATCTTCGAATTCTTCCCCCCATCCGGTAGTAAAAAATTTATCTTTCCATGTAAAGTCAATGCAGTCGACGACTTCAATGGCTTCTTCGTACAGGTCCTCCCATTCTACAGGGAGGTGTAAGGATGAAGGTACCAGGTGCGCTCGTAACTTCAGAGTATCTAGTAGCTCGGTCATACTGCCAATATTTTTTATTTGCTTGAATAATTCTGCCATGATCTGGACAACGTCATCTAGGTTGACTTCATTGGTTGGTACCACCCAACTGTCTAACTCTCGGGCCCATTTTCATGCTTCCAAGAATAGCGTACTGAACCTCTGGCAATTAATGATCATCTGTGAGGGCAATTTCATCCCGAACGCTAGGATTTGGTTTAATACTTCTGATAATTTACTTCCATTTTTAGAACGAGTACGGACGGCGATGCATGCTCTGGTTAGGAGTGATAGTGCTTAATCAGCGAGGCTAGTAGGGTGTAGAAGGAAATATGGACAGGTTTTGAGGGGTTTGGGAGAGTATATGGGAGTGATTTGAGTTGAGGGATCAAATTTTGGGGTTCCTTCTAGGAAGATGGCATTGGCATGAATTGGGAGTGGGTTGTGAGTAGTGTTTGTCTTAGGATTGGATGGTGGGGAAATAATACCCCGATTAATTAGACCTTGGATTATGTTTCGAAGGTGAAAGCATTGGTCGATGGTATGGCCAGCAGTTTGGTGAAAGGCGCAATGGGCATCTGTCTTGAAGTTTCTTCGAAGTGGATTTGGTAATGGACGGGCAAGGGTTTGATAAGGTTTCGTCTTAACGGGACTTGATAAACTTTGGAGAGAGGAGCATGGAGCTCAATGTATTCCTTTCGGATGGGACATGGCAGCTTTCTGGTGCCCACGAGGTGGTTGGTTGAGAGATGTTGTTGATGGTTGAGATCGTAGCATTGACAGGTTTGTCATATTTTCTGGGAGTGAACTACCAGGACACTTTTTTTGGTTCAACTTCTATTTTAGCAAGACCTTCCTTGATGTATACTCCTGCTTCTCTGAGAGGTCAGAAGTGGGGATAGTATTGTCCTCCCATTGTTTCTCAGACATGGGGTAAGAAACTCTTCTTCACTATGTTGACTTGCTCTTCCTCGAATGGCCGATTGGTCATGGTGGTTACTTTTACCCTCCATTGGGCTATGAAGTTAGTGAATGATTCCCCATAGTTATGTTTAAGTAGTTCTAAATCACGACGAGTGACCACAATCCCTTCATTGTATTTGTATTGCGACATGAATTCTCGGGCTACATCCTCCCAGCTACAGATTCTAGATTCCTCGAGAGACAAAAACCATCGGAGGGTGTTATCCTTATAAGTTTGCTAAAATAATTGGGCCATCACTTCTTTAGAAGTCCCTAAGAGAGTCATAAAATGGTGATAACTGTGAATATGAACAATCGGGGGTCCACTTCCTCCGAATTTCTCGATATTTGGCATCTAGAACTTCTTGGGTAACCTCGCTTTAGGATAAGGAGACATGTGGGTGTAGTCCATGTAATTCCAAGAAATTTTGACTTGGTCGAACTTCTTAGTTAGTATCTTGAGATATTCTTTGACCTTGTTCAATTCTTCTTCTTTTTGATCCATGATCATAAGCAAGTTAGCCCCAGGCTGGGAAAGGTTTGGCATAGGAAGTTGGGCAAGCGGTGGTCCATTAGCAGGAGGGGCACGTGGAACGTGCTGATACTCTTTGGGAACCAAGATAGGATCAGGTGGACCCATAGCGTGAGGGAATATGGCGTCGGGCTCTTGAGGAATAGGAACTTGGTTTCATTGCATCTCTCGGACCTCAGTCTGGAGGTTGTCAATCTTGGACACGAGCTGAGCTAAGACTGCCATCAGATCTAGTTACACAACTAGTACTTTATATGTGTTCTCCATGGAAAGCGGATGGATTCTGGACTCGAAAGAAGTAGCAGGGGAACAGACAGAATTCCGGGGTGATTTTACTCAAGACCGAAGCCAATAAAGAGCC
Organism: Sambucus nigra; assembly: GCA_949130495.1. Lineage (NCBI taxonomy): Eukaryota > Viridiplantae > Streptophyta > Magnoliopsida > Dipsacales > Adoxaceae > Sambucus > Sambucus nigra. Next base: position 751,807,544 of record OX422208.1, read on the forward strand.
AGGCCAAGGGCGTGCAATCGACCTGAGAAGGCGTAAAATGGGATTTATTTTTGAAAAAAAGAATGAATTTTTTTTGACATTTTCTTTTTCTTTTTGAGGTTGAAAGATAAAATATTTTTGGATTTTTGATAAAGTGAGGAGAAATGTTTTTGGATATTTTTTTTCTTGATAAAGAAAGATGAAATATTTTTGGATTTTAGATAAAGAAGGGGGAAGTATTTTTGGGAGACGGGTCCCAGCATGATTATTATGATTATTACGACCTCACTTGTATTAAATTCTACTAAATTCAAAATGAAATGCCAGACGGGACTCGAGCCTGAAAAAGTTTGGTTTGTAACATATGCAAAGCTATGGTTGGACATGTAATTAGGCTCACGGGTAGGGACCCATTTTAAAAATGCCCCAAAATTTGGGCAACAAGCTGACCCGAAATTTCGGCAGAGTTTCGGGTTGAAATCGGCAATCTAACATGTGTGTCCTAGGCTTCACACCTATATGTGGATATGAAGTTGGTTTGGTGAATTAGAAATGGTTCCCCCTTTGGTTTGACTTCCACGATATACGTCTTGCTTTTTAGGGCAATCGGTACGTGTGGACAAACCATTTGATATACCTGAGTGTACGTAAATTGCCTCACAATATACCTTGTCGGGACGGTACGTGTGAGAGAGAATTCCATATACTCGGCGTACGTGAACGAGTTCCCTGCGATATACCTCCCGCCATGACTTCGGTCAAGCATCACGATGCGGGGGAACCGTTCGATATACGTTAAAGGTACTTGGATAATGGAAGGTGAGATTCATATCCCTTAGGCTAACTGCGCCCTGTCGGACCAGCGCCCATCACGAAGTGACCCTCTAGTTATCGGATAAAATTCGATAAATCACAATGCTCTTTGGTGATGTCGTGTGAATCATGCATGATTCTCTTATTAGTATCTTATGATGAGAGTATCTTTCTTGATCATGTCAAATAGGGAGAAAAGTAAACTACCAATGGTATACTAAGCATGGATAAGTGATGCGTGCAACATGTGGATATATGTGATCCTAGGTGAACATGGTGCGAAGTGTACATGGAGAATCTTCTATAAGTGTGTGAACAGAAGCATAAGAATGAGGTACACATAAAAAGGGGAACATGCAAAGTAGGGGAGTATATAAGAAAATAAAATACCCATGTAAATAGAGTCTAGCCCTCTTAAAAAAATGTCCCTAACAGAGTTTCCACTGTGGCCATCCCCGATCCTCGCGGAGAGAGAGAGGAAGAGGGTCATCTTCATAGTGAGAGGATCTTGGTCCCACGCATCCCTCTCGAGAGTGCTTCGTTCGTCGTCGGCGATGTGTGAGGTGAAAAATGTGGAGAGATGGAGTTTCCAGTCTATTTTACTCAAAACAGAGAAAATAAGGTGGAGCCATCCCGAAGGACAACATCTAAAAACATACTGATACATACGAAACCAAAAATGATTCGAGTGGGGTTCAGATGCTAAGTTACGGAATGGGAAGGTGTTAGGCACCCATTTCGTCCTTGCGATCTCTCATGGATTGTTTTTATTTTCCTTTATTTCCCCGTGATATGTGTGTATGTAGTGGAGATAGGAATCATCGACTTGTATCATGGAAGAGATAAAGCGAGTCATCCATAGGAATGTTAGTAAAAGTAATATTAGAAAATATGATTTACGCTATTATCGTTGTGTTGATCGTTATAATGGAACGATAATGCATGTGGAATAATATGTCACTAAGAAAAAATATATGTATATGTAATTATATAGGATCTAAGAGAATTAAGTTAAAGAATTTAGAAAAATAGAAAAAAAATGGGAAAGAGTAGGACTCGAGTCACGGGTTTTACCCTGAGACGCCTGCGTAGCCTATAGAGGCATCAAAGTCTATGTAGTTTGTATGCAAAATGAGGGGTGGGATTTATCCCATAAATTTAACCGGGAACTTCTCCTATGTGTGTGTGTGTGTGTGTAAAAAAAGTGTTTTAGTTGTGGAAAAAGTGTGAGAATTCTCGTTTGGAATTTATGAGCAAACCCTCTTTTTCATATTTTTGGGGTTTTATTTATATGAAAATAAGATATGTGCAATAATACTAAATAAAAAGTATATTAGGATATGTGAGATGTAGAGAATAAAAGTGCTAAGTAATAAAATAAGTTAATGCGAATTTAGGAGAATTTGAAGAGAGAGTTGAGAAGGTTGGACCTTCTCGAAGATTTTGAGCTTGATCTTGAATGTTGGAGAGCATCCCTTGCACTTGGGTGATGATTAAGAGTAGTTAGTTCACCAAGTTTGATGAAAAAGATGATGAGGTAGGAAAAGGATTTGGATATGTAAATCACGCTGACTTCGAGAGAGGTTTTATGAGTTCACTAAGAGTGATGGATTTCCGATCTTGGGTCCCTTTGCAATGAAGTCAGACCCTTTTTTTTATAGGCCCTGAAAACGTTGAGCTTTTCTGAGTCAAAGCTCTAATACCAATTTGTAAACGCGAGAATTTCCTTTTTAGATATGCGGAAGCGTTAGGAAGATGATTCAATAAAATTAAGCAATTAATGTATTCACTTAAACCAATTAATTAATCCCAGTCCTAGAATTTGCCTAAGTCATATTTATCAATATTAGCAAATTAGGCAAAACCAAATTTTAGGAAATGACTTGAATTAAATAAACTTTACCCAATTTTTAATTTAGTCCCAATTAAAGTGAGTGTGATAATTTAAACCGAATTTTATCTTGAATTATTCTAAACATGCGTTCTACGTTATTATGCAAGATAAAATAAACCGATCACACTACGCCGCGATGTACGAGGAAAAACCCAAGACGGGAAACAACCTCGGACCGCCCTAGCCACAAATCCACTAGATACGGAATTACATTTACAAGACAAAAGACTTATAACACACGACTCGATCCCTCTCAAGCCCCGACGCTTCTTCTTGTAGACACCTCTTCCTAGCGGATAACCTTGGAATACCACCGCGGTCTCGGAATCCACCGATAGGAATTTATATGGTCACCGTCACCCGTACATGGAGCCTTTCTCCATGTGGGTAAATTAACATAGAAACACTTCTTCTTTCTTTGTGGGTGGTGGAAGCAAAACCCAAAACTTCTCTTCAATTCGGTGTAGAGAAAATCGGTGCAAAACTCCAAACAATTGATATGTATATATGTGAACTTGGATAAACAATATGGGTGTAAAACTAGAGTGATAAAATATTTTCTCTTGCAAAATAGCACTCAAAACATGAACATTTTCCTTAAAACAATTTGCTCTCAAACTCTCTCTAAGAAATGGTATGGAAAAGTTAGGTTGGAAAATGTTCTTCCCGCACATATTAAAGACTGAAAAAGTTGGTTAAAAACCAAGTGGGGAAGTGGGTGCAAAACTGCCAAAAAACTGCCAAAAACTGTTCCCGCCTGGCATCTCGTTCGAACGACATTTCGTTCGAACGAGACTTTTAACGACGTTCCAGAGACAACTCGTTAGAATCTCGTTGGATATCTCGTTCGAACAGAAGGTTCGTTCGAACGACATATCGAACGACATGTCAGCGGCCTAATATGGGAACTCGTTGGCAGGTTCGTTCGAACGACATTTTCGTTCAAATGACAATCTCGTTCGAACAACTCTATCGAACGAAAAACCAGAAAGTTTGGAGAATTCGTTTTTAGCCCAGAAAACTTTATAAACTTATTTTAAAGTTTTATTTAATTCTTTCTGAAAATTAAAACACAGTTTTTACAAAACCTAACACCCAATAAACTTTGTTCCAAGATCCTATATATAATATTGCATTCATACCTTGGGAGCATGGAACTATGGTTGATGACGTAGAAACGAGGCACACAATCAGGCATATTTGATGAAGCTTTATACTCTTTGCCACTACGTCTTCAACAAACACTTCATAGGCTTAAGAATATTACAATTAAATACTATCCTATGAATAAATGTTTTTGTCCGAAATTGAGCCAAAACTATATATGGACTCAATTGGAAATTTGTGTCCTTACAAATCTCCCCCTTTGGCTATTCCGGGACAAAAACCAAACAAAAATCCTAAAGGGCCGTCAAGCTCACTAGACTCAAAACATAACCTACCCAAACTTGACTCAACCTAAGGATCAAACGCTTTGACGTTTAAACAATGCCGCTTTAGAAGAAATCCTTCACACTTAAGCAAACTCATCAAATGCATAGGGAATAGCAAAGTATTAAATGCAATTTTAATTAATTACTCCCCCTAAATTAATTCTCCCCTTTATCAAACACATGACCTACATAGAAAGACGTCTCCCCCTAAGATAAATCTCCCCCAAACTAAGATACGATAATAGGATTAGATACCATTTCTCCCCCTATCATCATTCTCCCCCTTTTTGTTTAGGAATAGGCAAAGGATAAAGAACTAATAAACACGTTGAAGCTTAAAGTGTTAAGACATTAAAGCATATGGGCACTAAAAGCAAGGCAAAGACAAACAAATATCATATATAGATATACTATAAATATACCAATAAGTACTTGCAAATATATATAGATATAAACACACACATAACACAAAATGCAATAAGTTTGCACACTCGTATGACAAAAATGTGTCATATGGAAACGGAAGTGTAGGGGTGTGAACTAACACCAATTAAATTTAGACCTAAACACTTAATAAACATTCACGGAGTTCTCATTTGATTGCAAACTTTATCACATTTAAATATAACCTTATGTGACAATATAAAGATTGAACTCAATGAACAAACATACACAATGCATACAAGCCTAGCATGATGATGATTCTACAAACCAAATAGAGTCATGACATTAAAGACAACTAGGATAAACGGACATTGTGCAAATCGTTGATATACCATCCAATTCTCCCTCAATAAGCATATATATTCTTTTTCTTTTGAATGAATATATCAAACAAACATAGGCCTTGGCAATTGTTTTCTTTTTAATGCAAAATATTCTGTTTTTAGGCCTTTGGATCACGTATTTCTTTTAGATCCAATAAACGGTGGTTTACTATCGCAAAGGATCACTTAGTCCTTTCGGAGCCCTTCCCCGTGCACATTTAGATATATAATTTTTTATCTCACAAAGCTCATGTGCAACGGATTTTGACATGCACTAGTCCTCCTAGGTCATAGATATGTAGATGAAAAGATTGGTAGGAGAACACCTCAAAAAGCTCAAATATAACATGTGACATTAAGATTTCAAAAGAGCTCGTGCATGTGTGAAAAGAGGCATATAAAAATAGAATCCATTTAAACAATACAAAATCCAACTACTCCATACAATATGGTAAAGAACATTTTAAGGATTGAAAATCTAAACCAAAAGTTCTAGCCACGTGGAGGCGTAAGAGATGGGATTCAAACACAAATATATGCCACTTAAAGTGTGTCAAACTAAAATACACACAAAATAAAATCTTTTTGAGTTTTTGACATTTTTAACCAAAAAAAATATATACTCAAAAGAATAAACAAAAAATCATTTGTATTTTTCATTAAGCTTAAATGAAATAAATAAAACACAAATGATAAACAAAAATCTTTTTATATTTTTCAATTAGTTCAAACACAAAATATAATACAAAAAGATAAACAAGTCATAATTTCTAGCATGTGATATGAAATAAGGCAATGACTAGAAAATGACTAAACAAGCATACATTTAGCATGTGAATATAGCATGAAGTACAAACGCTAAAGTATGCAAACACTAACACATTCATCCTTTAGATGTAGCAAAGGAGGAAGCATGTGAAAGTAAATGAGAATCAAAAACCCTATTTTGTAAGGCAACCAAGTCGGATTTCCTAACCCAAATTAATGAAGAATGACTATCTTAGGGTGTTGGAACGTTAACTACCGTGGTTACTTTACAATGGGATTTTCTAGGAATTCGTTTAAGATCAAAACAAAATTTCCTAAGATGACCTTTTCGACCACAATGTGTACAAGCAAAAACATGTCGAAAAGATTTACCTAAGGAGTGATCTTTAAATGCATTCCTAGTAGATTCTCCTAAAACATTGGTCTTGGCTTTATGAGTAGATTCATTACAAGTATTGAAGCCTAAACCACAAGTGTCATTTTTAATTTGGACCGTTCCTAACATTTTATCTAGTTTTTTCGAACGACACTCCAAATCAAATTTGACATTACTAGAATCTTTTAATTTATTTTCCAATTCTAAAATGTTAGATTCTAGTAAAACATTTCGCTCTTCAAAAGCAAGAAGCTCATTTTTCAAGGATTCCATTAAACCCTTAAGGCTATCTATTTCGCCTTCGAGATATTCAAGCTTCTCTTGAAGAGTCCTTTCACGTGTCCTAAGGTCTTTTATTAAAGCACTTTCATCAACGACCTTGACACTTTCTCTTAAACTAGCTTCTAACTTCAAATTAGCTCTTTTTAATTTAATAGATTCTTTATAAAGCTCTTGAAAAGCATTTTGAAGTTCACTCACATTAACCTCTTCTTCATTTTCACTCTCTCTTTCTTCTTCACTCTCACTATCATCATAAACAAGAGAATCATAAACAATGACATTGGAAGTGTCATGAGTTAAAGTTTCATCAATCGATGAATTCTCACTATCACTCACATGACTAGCCATAAAAGCCACAAAATTTTTCTTACTGGGGGAATCGGGTCCCTCTTCCTTATCACTATCACTAAGGGTCGCATTATATGCAGTGGGTCGTTTACCCTCTTTCCTTAGTGCAGTGGGGCACTCATAAGCCCTATGGCCATAACATTCACAACCAAAACACTTATTAGACTCGTCCCTATCTAAATTTTCATTACAAGGTTTAGGGATCTTCTCGGCTTTAGAAATCTTCTCACTTTTATCATGTTTAGAAGTATCAAATTTCTTAAAATCATTTTTAAATTTATCTTTGTTAATTTTAAGAAATTTTCTAAATTTACGAGCAAATAAAGCCATGTCTTCCGAGTCACTATCACTCTCGCTCTCTACTACTTGTTTGACCTCTTTTCGGGCTTTTAAAGCAACACCCTTTTCGATCTTCTTTTTAGTTTTAGAGGGAAACATATCTAGTTCATAGGTTTGTAAATCACCTACAATATCTTCTAATTTCGTAGAGGCTAAAGTGGGTAAAGAATTTAAAAGGTCACCTTTGGAATAAATCTATCGGGTAGGGACCTTAAAATTTTCTTTACAATACGGTCGTCAGGTATTTTTTCTCCCAAGTTAAAAGATGAATTAACAATATCGAAAAGTCTAGCATAAAATTCATCAAAAGTTTCTTTTTCATTCATTTTGATAGTTTCAAATTGAGTGGTGAGGTTTTGGAGTTTTGAAGCTTTAACGACACTAGTTCCTTCATGAGTTAATTGTAAAATATCCCAAGCTTCTTTAGCGGTTTCACACGTCATAATACGTCGGAATTCATCCGGTGTGACAGCGCTAAACAAGGCATTTAAACCACGGGAATTGAAATTAGCAAGTTTAAACTCATTATCAGTCCATCTATCGGCGGGTTTGGGAACACGTTCATTTTCAACAAAATAAGTTGGTTGGGACCACCCGTTAACAACAGACATCCAAACTCTCTCGTCGATAGATTTTAGTGCCGATCTCATACGCGCTTTCCAATACGCGTAGTTTGAACCATCGAAAATAGGAAATTTTGAAAATGTGGAAAAATCCATTTTAGCCAAAAATTATTTAAAAGATCGTTAACGAAATAATTTATCGCTTTGGCTCTGATACCAATTTGAAAACGTTGAGCTTTTCTGAGTCAAATCTCTGATACCAATTTGTAAACACGAGAATTTCCTTTTTAGATATGCGGAAGCGTTAGGAAGATGATTCAATAAAATTAAGCAATTAATGTATTCACTTAAACCAATTAATTAATCCCAGTCCTAGAATTTGCCTAAGTCATATTTATCAATATTAGCAAATTAGGCGAAACCAAATTTTAGGAAATGACTTGAATTAAATAAACTTTACCCAATTTTTAATTTAGTCTCAATTAAAGTGAGTGTGATAATTTAAACCGAATTTTATCTTGAATTATTCTAAACATGCGTTCTACGTTATTATGCAAGATAAAATAAACCAATCACACTATGCCGCGATGTACGAGGAAAAACCCAAGACGGGAAACAACCTCGGACGTCCCTAGCCACAAATCCACTAGATACGGAATTACAATTACAAGACAAAAGACTTAAAACACACGACTCGATCCCTCTCAAGCCCCGACGCTTCTTCTTGTAGACACCTCTTCCTAGCGGATAACCTTGGAATACCATCGCGGTCTCGGAATCCACCGATAGGACTTTATATGGTCACCGTCACCCGTACATGGAGCCTTTCTCCATGTGAGTAAATATACATAGAAACACTTCTTCTTTCTTTGTGGGTAGTGGAAGCAAAACCCAAAACTTCTCTTCAATTCGGTGTAGAGAAAACCGGTGCCAAACTCCAAGCAATTGATATGTATATATGTGAACTTGGATAAACAATATGGGTGTAAAACTAGAGTGATAAAATATTTTCTCTTGCAAAATAGCACTCAAAACATGAACATTTTCCTTAAAACAATTTGCTCTCAAACTCTCTCTAAGAGATGAAAATGGTATGGAAAAGTTAGGTTGGAAAATGTTCTTCCTGCACATATTAAAGACTGAAAAAGTTGGTTAAAAACCAAGTGGGGAAGTGGGTGCAAAACTGCCAAAAAACTTCCAAAAACTGTTCCCGCCTGGCATCTCGTTCGAACGACATTTCGTTCGAACGAAATTTCGTTCGAACGAGACTTCTAACGACGTTCCAGGGAGAACTCGTTAGAATCTCATTGGATATCTCGTTCGAACAGAAGGTTCGTTCGAACGACATATCGAACGACATGTCAGTGGCCTAATATGGGAACTCGTTGGCAGGTTCGTTCGAACGACATTTTCGTTCGAACGACAATCTCGTTCAAACGACTCTATCGAACGAAAAACCAGAAAGTTTGGAGAATTCGTTTTTAGCCCAGAAAACTTTATAAACTTATATTAAAGTTTTATTTAATTCTTTCTGAAAATTAAAACACAGTTTTTACAAAACCTAACACCCAATAAACTTTGTTCCAAGCTCATATATATATATAATATTACATTCATACCTTAGGAGCATGGAACTATGGTTGATGACGTAGAAATAAGGCACACAAACTGGCATATTTGATGAAGCTTTATACTCTTTACCGCTACGTCTTCAACAAACACTTCATAGGCTTGAGAATATTACAATTAAATACTATCCTATGAATAAATATTTTTGTCCGGAATTGAGCCAAAACTATATCTGGACTCAATTGGAAATTTGTGTCCTTACAGGCCCAAGTCATTACCGATCAGCATAGGCATGGACCTGCCAATTGTCAGGTGTTTTTAGGCACACTGTCGATAGGCAGGATTTGGAACCTGTCGTTTGGTAGTCTCTTTCAGGTTCCTTCCAAAAAACAGTCATAAAATGCAAACCGTTGATCCGAAGCATGCACGGGGAGAACAGATGGAAAGGTAATTCAGACACCTTTGAAACTCCTTTGGACTACTCCCAAGTTCGGGAGTTGTATTTGGGATAAATGCGTATTAAAAATGCTCGTCGGTCCTTTGGAATGGGGATCGTCGGACGCAAATGGATCATTTGTCTGCATGCTAGGTCAGATTCACGCACGAGGTGGCCCATTGGAAATTTTATGAGATGTACTTCAACATTCCAAAGAGTTTGACTCAGTTTTAGGAGTTGACTTTGGTCAACTGGGGCCTAGAAGTGTCCGGTAGCCTTTTAGAGTAAAACGGATCGTTCATCCGTACCATAAGCCAAAATTGAGCCCGGAGCAGACCGTTGGAGAGGATTTGCAGTGACCTTTAAATATTCATTCAGTCTCGATCGATCTGAAGAATTGACATTGGTCAAACAGAGCCTCGGAGTGTCCGGTGGCCTCTAGGCCAGGTTTCGAGGGAAAACGTGTCATTCGTTCGCACCGTAAGTCAGAATCATGCACGAAATGGACCGTTGGAAAGGATTTATGTTCCCTTTTAAAATTTATTCAGTCTCAGTCAAGATGAAGAGTTTAACTTTTGGTCTAATGGAGCTTGGGAGTGCTCGGTGGCCTCTAGGTCAATACTCAGGGTATAACTTAGGTTTGTAGTGATGAAGGGAAGTTCTAGGGACCTAAGGAGAGATTAGGGGGGTGCTAGAATGAGGTGTCAACAAGATGATTTTTGGATTCTTTTCTTGGTTGAATTTCTTGGGATTACCATTAATGGAGGGGAACCTTAGGGATGATTTTATACCTATATGGGGACTTGATAAAGACCAGTAGGTGTATAGTTCGGATCCATTTAGGTCATTAAGTGTAGGACTTAAAGAATGGATCGGCGGGATAACCGAGGGAGAGAGAGGTCAGGAAAATTGAGAATTGAGCTATGGAGAGGGAGTAAACATCAATTCCACTTGTAAACCAGTAGGTTAAAGATGGTCACTACTGAATTTATCTATCAAAGGGTAACTAGGGCCCTTAGAGTTGTGTTAACACTACTATATATGCGATAGTGAGATAAATCGTGAGGTAAATAATATGACAAATATGTGAGAGTATATACTACGTACTAATGTGTATTATCGGGTTAAGTGAACACCTATTGATGCATAGTAATATAGGTTGTGTGAATACCTATGGTATACTAAATAAATATTGGTGATCAAATTATGAGTCCGAGCCAATAAAGAGTAGAGAGAATACTTGAATAAATATGAAAGTGAAATAAATTCGTAAAGCAAACAAGTATGGTGAATATTAGAGAGAAATATATTACCTACAATTGATTATTAGGTTGTGTGAATACCTAAAGTATTCTGCCTTTTGTATTGGGGTAGATGATTTTCCGGACCAATACATGAAAGCTCTATTTGGGGTCGATGATTATCCGGACCAAATCGAAGATGAATAATATTGGGGTCGATGATAATGTCAGACCAATATACATACGCATTTCAATTACATTTAGAGTTGAGGATAAGACCGGGCCAATGGAAATGATAGGAGAATTGGAGTCGATGATTAGACCGGGCCAATACTCCTTATAGTATATATTGTGTGTGAAATATATACTATATAAATAATCGACTTGGTTACAATGGTAGATAATGATATGATGTGCATACATCTATAAGATAAATAATTTGGGATAATTGGAGTCGATCATTAGACCAACCCAATTATCCTTGTAGTATATATTGTGTGTGAAATATATACCTTATGATTTTCTATTAATGTGGATTAGTAGACTTGTAGATGATATATAGAGAGAGATGTACATTTAAATGGTAAATTAAGTAGTGAAACTTAATTATGGAGGTTAAACGGTGATAGGATAATTGGGGTCGATGATTATTCAGACTAATGATCCTTATAGTATATGCTGTGAGTGAAATATATACCATATAAATAATCTTCTTGTGTGGGATAGTAGATAGTTCGATGACGTGTATACATCTAAAAGTAAGTTGAGTAGAGAAACTTAATTATAAATATTTAATGTTAGATAGTGGATATCTAAAGGATAAAATTAAGTGGTGAGACTTAATCATAGGTATGGGAGATAACATGCGAAGAATGTTACTATTGTGTTAGTTAACAAGGGAGGGATGTCAATAAAATTATGTACTGTATGGGCCGTACGGGAACTTAGACGTGTAGATATGTTCGGCTGAATACTCTAGTCTAATTATCATGGGTAGTATATCTAGGTGGGATAAGTATAGAACATTAGACGTGCACTATAGATGAGAGGTGAGGATAACTCAAGAGAGAGTGTACGTGAACATGTGTAATCAATAACTGAATTTTATTGTGATAAATTCTTGCTAAATATTTTCAAAATGTTTTGATTAGTAACTCTTGCTATAAAATATTTTCAAACCTTTTAGGTGTCCCGCCACAGGGACGCCAAACTTGAGGATTTCATTCCAGGGACTCGGAGTTGTAGCACTATGGATGTTGACCGGATCTTGATTATAAGATTTTACCTTTTTGATCTAGTGTAGGATCTTATTTTATATTCCATGTATGGGCATGTTGTCCATTGACGATTCACAGTTATTTAGTTCTTTTAAATATTATGGATTGTAGTTTTGAACTTTTATTCGATGGTTTATCGGCAAGTCTTTCATTCATATATATTATGTTGGATTAAACTCTAGTATAATGTGAATGTTTTATTTAGCTTTTCGCATGTTACGTTTTATTGTGCTAACGAAAGATAAAATTTGGCACCGGTCTAATTTCACTTAGGTGGTTAGTAATCAAAAAGTTTTAGATAGTGATGCTAAGAATGAACCATATGTGAAACCTATTTTAATTTAGTGAAGGCCTGATCACCCGATGTTTAATTAGGCGGTGTCACATATGGTATCAGAGCATCAGGTTCTAGTGTCCTTAGGATCTGTACGGCTTACTATATTTTTAGCGCATCGATTGAATTATATAAAGCCCTATCATAGGATTGTTGTATTCCTCTATGTACGTGGCTTACGTTCTCCTTCTATTAAGTATATTTTATGTGATTCATATACTAGTTCGATTGGGTATGGTACATAAAACATTATAAGGCGGCCAGCAAAGGGCATTAGAAGGGTTGTAGGAGGGAAGGGTTCAGTATAAGTCCTGGAGTGGCCAGGAAAAGGGTAATTGCATTAGAGATTATCATAATGTTATTCGAGTAGGATAATCTTCTGGGGGTGGTAATTTCTCAAACATTATTGCAGAAAATAGTGGTACAACTTAAGACTCACCCAGCATTGTAAGTACGGAGATGAGGATTGGATTTGTGAACTTCGTACCCAGTGAAGGGATACGAGAACTTGATAAAGGGATCCATAGGTTAAGATTTAAACCTCAAGAAGAATACCCGGGAGTGATTGAGAACGCCGATTAGGATGACCAGTGCGATATCGTCAAGATACTTAGTTTGTAAGCTTACATAAATTCTAGGGATTCATTAAAATATTTCATATCAGTGGAATTTACTACCAAGTGACGGTAGGTTTAGTCAGGACAGGCAAGGGCAACACCGAGTTCCATAGGACAAGTGGAGCCCAAGGAACACTAGAGGTAGCAGCTTAGGTCAATACTACCAAGTCTGTGAGAAGGACTGTCATGTAATACCCAACAGAGATAGAGCAATGGGAATTGCACGGAGAGGTGTATTAATTTTAAAGAATAGGGAAACTTGTGTTACCCTAGTTCACCTTAAGTTAGGGGATGAGAGTGTTAGGCCAGTTGGGGCAATGATTTATAGAAATTTTGGTTCAACTAGGACGAGGGTGTTATGACTAAGAACCATTTGGGCCACCATCATTATTGACTATTGGAAGTATGAGTTTTATACTCGAGTAGTAGGAAAGGTTTTATGTGACATGAGCGAGTCACAGTATTCTACTAGCACTAGATTCGTGTGTGGGATAAGTTTAGTGAGTATATCGTTGATAGAACTATAATGTGTATATAGTTGCCTTTGTATAGAGGGACTCTCTTTAGTACTAACCATAGGGGGTAGGTACAGACACAAGGCGTATATGGATGTTTAAATTACTCATTCTAGTGAGGTGTCATACGAGTATAATATTACCCTCGCTATGGACTGATTAACGATGTATGTGGAATGATAGAGGCGGTGATAGCAAGTCCATCGGTTTAATGTTCCAGGGCAGGATATGTTGTTTGACAATGCCTCACCTGAAAGAGGGTCAACCTCGCATCTATATTATATTGTGGTGGAAACTTCGAAGAGCATAGATGTCTCATTGTAGTTGATCCCGGTGTGTCGGGACTTTGTGATAGGATTCAAGGAATATTGGGCCTATTATCGAGCGGATAGATAAAGCTCATTATTGTGATTAGCTCTAATGCCTAGTGATAGTGAGAGCGCAGTGTTATTTAACTCCTTTAGAGATACGGGAGTTGATATTTATAAGTATATGGTTAGGGGTAACATCTGAGTGTTCCGATTGTGTGGTTGAGGATTATGGATATCAATCACCAACAATACTAAGGGATAACGCATTGGGGAAAGTTCCTTGTTTAGATGCTGATGCGAGATGAAATTCGCATGAACTTTTATAAATTTCAGGAGTAGAGGGAATATGATGGATGCCAGGGCATCAATTTTGAATACAAATCCTCGACCGTGTAGAGGAAACACTTTGAGTTGAGAGCTACGTAAGGACATTTTTCTCATGTCCAATATGTTACATTTGTGTATGTCGTACGCCGCTACATTTGGCACGTCACTTCACGATCTCACATGATGGCTTCTATCTAAATTATAAGAATCAAGCATTCAACATCTTCATCGAGTGTCTCACATCTGCCTCAACGACTTCACGTTCCACAATTTTATGGATTTTATGCAAGTGGTACGCTAGAGAAGTCAAAACAATGAAAGAAAGGCAAGATAGGAAATTCAAGGGTATTTTGGCAATTTTATAATCATATTCTGGAGGTCTGGTCAACTTGAAATTTAAAGAGCCTGAGTCTATGAAGATACGGGAAAAAATGGCACCTCAATCCGAGTTACGGTGAAAAAGTTATGCGCGTTTGAAGAAGAGGAAAAAAGGTCACATCATAGAACATAGGGGCGATCCGAACCTTTTAATTTTAAAGGATCCAGACCGCCTAAGCAAATAAGGATCTATTAAAAATAAGGAGGAGATACGGACCACCCAAGGAACCCGGTCTGGACTGCTTCGTATATTCTCAAAAGATCGCATCTGATTTTTTTTATGCCTGTAAATACCTATTTTGGTGGTGTATTTTTTTAAGTCTTTGGGAAATCATTTTGAAGACTTCAAACACAACAAGACTTCAAGTTTTGATATCCCACACATCTTTTTGATTCACATATAAAATTTCCAATGCTTTTTTTGAATCTTCTGGAACCCAAGAATATATTTTTGCTTTTGTTCATTCTTTGTGGGGAAAGCTCTACAATCGAAAAAGCCATGCGCTATTGTGGAGGCAGTCTCTGTGAAGATTTAAGACTGCGTATCTGGACTGCGAGTCCTTGTGGTATACCTGATTGTGAACCATTGTTGATTTCTATCCGACCTTTGAAGATTTGACGAAGTCACCATACGTTACTCTTGTGGGCGATATTAAGGTATATGTAAGTCAATGGTCTTGTAAACTTACCAAAGTTCTAGAAATAAAAAGGGTTTTGCCCTTCAGGGATTTTTCCTGAATTTTGGATCGCATGTTGTATCTCATTTGGATTTACACGTAGTTGCATGTTTAGGGGCTGAATTAATTTGATTTAAAAATAGACTTTAATTAAATAAGTGTGCCAAATTAGAAATTTGCGTATTAATTTAAATCGGTATCACACACCGCTTTCTCAAACTTGTATCAGAGCGGGTTACGCTAATTTATCGCATGATCCTAATTTTTTAAGGATTTATTTTTTTGATACAATCTGACTACTCACATCGGCAAAATTGGTATCAGAGCCTGTTGCACTAATTTGCTGTGTAGATCCTGTAGAGCAATTTTTTTCTGTGTTTATTTGTGTTCCTCTCTTGATTTTTTTTCTCGATGGATCCTCATGCTGTTGACTGTGTTAATTGAGATGAGTTTGTTAAAGTTCATGACCATGCTAAAAATTAAAAAAGCTTGAATTTGAAACTTTGCAAAATAATTAAAGTTTTGGAAAAATAAAATTCTCTCTTTAAAAGTAAGATTGAATATTTACAAGAGTTTCAAACTCAAAGTGATATTTGTCGTGAGCACTTTGGTAATTTGTGTATTGATTTTGATTCTTTGAAAATTGCCAAAAAGGAGAGTGATGAGAGACTCCTTGTTTTAGAGAAAGAATTGGAGGACTTAAAAAATTCTAGGGTTGTCGTTTGTGCCATTGAGGATAAATAATTAATCGATGATTTTACGGCACGTGAAAAGACTCTGAGGGATAAGTTTATTTTAATTGAGGGGTAACGCGATAAACTGATAAGTTTAATTGATAATTTAAAAAAGAAATCCCTATCTTTGGAAGAGTCTAATTCGTTGCTTGAATCAAATATTTTGAAGTTGAATAATGATTTAAATGATTCTAGTAAGTTTGATAGTGATGGTAACGGCTCGTCATGTTCTAAAGCTTTCATTGCTAAATCCAAAATCATTATTTGTTTTAGAGGGTCAATCATTCCCAAGGACATTAGAAAATGTCAACCCATAGGTGTCGTTCCACTCGTTTACAGATGTTCACATTGTGGTAGGAAAGGTCACCTAAGGAGATTTTATTTTGATCTTTGAAAAGGTCCTAGGAAGTTTATGTCTAGTGTTACCTTGGTTCCCAAAGACCCACACGTCATTTCACATCCGTTAGCGTTAAAAAATCACATTTAAAGGAACTAGATGGTAGACTTGTTGATTCTTGTTTGCTTGCACATGACTCTTCGCCTGCCATATCTTATAGATGATTATGTTTGGATGTTTGTCATACGCTAGTTTTTTTATTTCATGATATTTATGTTTGCTAGCATTGTGACGTGTACTTTTTGTATAAATTTTTTCTTTTGAAAATTTTGAAAAATACAAAAAGATTTTATTTTGATAAAATTTTTGAAAAATCCAAAAAGATTTTTGAATTTTTTTTAGCACTGTATATGAATGAACATTTAGGATGACTGAGTCACAAATTCATTCCATATCCATGTGACTCTTTGATAGTGTTTTGAGACAATAGGTCATGTCATTCATGTGCTTTGTAATGTTTGGAGTCATTAAGATGTAATTAAGTGTTATTACCACATGATTGACTCAGTTTGTTCTTTGACGAACACGAGCACGAATTTATTTGATTATTATTCTTGTCAAATCATATGTTGGTTGCGTGTTTTCATCTCAATTTTGTCTATTAAAACAATCCAAATGCGATAAATCAAGATAATAAAAGGTGTTCATGTTTTAACCGTTTGCATGAATTTTTATAAAAACGGTGAAGGGTTACGAAAGCTTCGCATTTATCCTTTACAATTAAGCTGCCGTTTAATTGGACCTAAAAAATTGAGGTATTTTATTATCCGGGGTCCAAAGAGGTTTAAAAGAGCCAAAAAAAAAATTAAGGCAATAAAAAGAAATTCATGCCTAAAAGGGTCCATTAGGCGTGTTCACCAATTCTCCAGTGTTTGAGAATTTAGATCACCTCAAAAAGAAGATAATTATGAGGGATTTTGGTTGGATAATTTAAACGGCTTTGTACGTCCTTAAAAAGTCTTAAAAACGTTAAATGGTTTTTAAATGTTATTGGTGTGAAAATCATGTAGCCTTTGATTTGTTGATTTTGATTTAAGAAGATGTCACATAAATTCAACTTTTTTACACCTAAGGATGATTTTGATGATCATTCATTAGGAATATACAATATGCATCGTGCACATATGACGTGATTGAGTTTTATTTCTTATCGAATTTGTTCACACCCTTTCATACCGTTTACCTGATTTGGATATCTTAGTGTGATTTCATGGTGTGTGTTTGTAACATGTTTGCATGTAAAATTTTGAAAAATCAAAAATAGTTGGTGAAGATTTTTTTAGCATCTCTTTGCAAGAGCACGTTTTCCATTTCATTGATGCCTTGTTTTGAATACCGTGACACCCCGATTTTGCTTGTTTGATTTATTCTTCTCATTTTTCTATTTGGAGACATAATAAAAAGGGGGAGATTGAAAGAATTATCATATTATAGGGGAGTTTGAATTTTGGGGGAGTTTTGAGATTTGACTTATGCTTTTATCATAAATTGGTATTTATATTTATCTCATTTCAAGCTCGATACATCACGTGGTATTCGCGTTATCTCATGTGTGTAGGTACAACATTGATGATCATAAAATGCACACCCTGATGAGAAAAGCCTTGAAAATCCAATTTGAATGTTCGGATTTTGAAGAGCTGAAACGATAAAGTCTTTACATTTATACCTTTTCAATTTTGAGTTCATGGGAGGGTATTATATTTGTATAGGTCTTTTGGTATTCGATAATTTGGATTTTTTATGTATTTACCGGCATAGACATAGGGGGATATTTGTAAGCACATTTTTCTTATGTCCAATATGTTACATTTGTGTATGTCGTACGCCGCTACATTTAGCACGTCACTTCACGATATCACATGATGTCTTCTATTCGAATTCTAAAAATCAAGCATTTAACATCTTCATCAAGTGTCCCACATCTGCCTCAACGACTTCACATTCCACGATTTTATGGATTTATGCAAGTGGTACACTAGAGAAATCAAAATAATGAAAGAAATGCAAGATAGGAAAGTTCAAGGGTATTTTGGTAATTTTATATCCATATTCCGGAGGTCTGGCCAACTGGAAAATTTAAGATCTTGATGCCAAGAAGATATTGGAAAAAATGGGACCTCAATCTGAGTTACGGTGAAGAAGTTATGATCATTTGAAGAAGAGGAAAAAAGGTCACAGCATAGAACATAGGGGCGATCCGAACCTTTTAATTTTAAAGGATCCAGATCGCCTAAGCAAATAAGGATGTATTCAAAATAAGGAGGAGATACGGACCACCCAAGGAACCCGGTCTGGACTGCTTTGTATATTCTATAAAGATCGCATCTGATTTTTTTATGCCTATAAATACCTATTTCGGTGGTGTATTTTTTTAAGTCTTTGGGAAATCGTTTTGAAGAGTTCAAACACAACAAGACTTAAAGTTTTGATATCCCACACATCTTTTTGATTCACATATAAGATTTCCAATAATTTTTTTGAATATTTTTAAACCCAAGAATATATTTTTGCTTTTGATCATTCTTTGTGGGGAAAGCTCTACAATCGAAAAGCCATGCGCTATTGTGGAGGCAGTCTCTATGAAGATTTAAGACTGCGTATCTGGACTACGAGTCCTTGTGGTATACCTGATTGTGAACCATTGTTGATTGCTATCCGAACTTTGAAGATTTGACGAAGTCACCATACGTTACTCTTTTGGGCGATATTAAGGTATATGTAAGTCAATGGTCTTGTAAACTTATCAAAGTTCTAGAAATAAAAAGGTTTTTGCCCTTCAGGGATTTTTCCTGAATTTTGGATTGCATGTTGTATCTCATTTGGATTGACACGTAGTTGCATGTTTAGGGGCTGAATTAATTTGATTTAAAAATAGACTTTAATTAAATAAGTGTGCCAAATTAGAAATTTGCGTATTAATTTAAATCGGTATCACACACCGCTTTCTCAAGCTATAATACGATGTAAGGCTAGTAGAGCCGGTAGTTCTATAAAAAAATCACTAAAACCTTCTTCTCACCATGAGTCTAAGGTTGGGAAAATCTCAAGAGGAATTAAATTACATTTTATGGGATGATTGAGGCCCACATGCTATAACTCGGTCTAGAATGTGAGATAAATATTGAGAAAAGTGTGTGACATTTTCACTGTTTGTGCAGATATGTGAAAGTTATAGGGTGTATAGGCACCTTGGTTAGTTCATTTATAAATCGTTCAATATAAAGGGGCATGGAATTAATGCGTGTAAAGTATACATGGGGGTCAGTTATCCATTAAGCTGAAATGGTATGATGGCTTGAACGTCGTGTGAGAAGGATGATGATCCAAGTATATATGTCCTAAGAGAGCCAGCACACTCTAAATGGGTTGAAAGGTTATGGAAATCCATTCAAAATATATCTCTTGATAAAGATGAATCACAACTATTGTGGGAAAATAGAGCGGAGCTTTACTCAATCAAATGATGAGAGTGGATTGCGCGCACATAGAATATTAATGACTATAAGGCAAGAAGACCCAAAAGTGTTCCATTTGTTAAAATCCCACGGGCTATGACTATTGGTATACCCCGGGGGAAGAAGCATAGTATAAAGCACAACTTAAATCTAAGATATTATAAGTGGGAATTTGTGAGGCGGTGAGACATAATGAGACTGTCTCCGGATGCACCACTCATAGATGGAAAAAGCTTGGCTCGAGATGATCAACCAGAATTTGATAACAAGCCCACGGTTCTAGTTATGGAATGGGTAGGTACACTGCTAAAATGCATTTATGGGCTTCCAACTTCGTGACTAGGGCAAGAATTCCTCCGAGTGTATGGAATGGATTGGCTGAGATGAAGTGATTGTAATGCTCTCTTTGAAAATAAGGACTGCACTGATGCAAGGTGCCTCCCAATATTGTTGTGAATCACGATGAGATCCTCCAATCCCACCTCTTATGGGGATTATCAGGAAGCGATGCAGACGGAGTTTTGTTTTAGGCATATGGTAGCACCTATAGGTCGAGGTTTAGACGAGAGGTGGTTTATTATGTTAGGTAATGGAAGTAGTGCGTGTGGTGCCTTATAGGGTAATTGCGGGAAGAAATTACCGTTGGTAGAGTGTGTGTAAGAACTTATACCGGTTTATGAGGCATGAGGTACTTTTTGAGGTTTGGCGTGGAAATCCTTGTCGTCTACCCTCTAGTTGATTAGAGGTGAGGGGATAACTAGATTTTTGGACTAACCGTGATTTGGAGTTCGTTAGTAAGAGTGGAGAGATCCATAAACTATTTTGGGGGACTTTTGAATGTCGTAAGAGCTACGCCACCGTGAATCAAAGTTCTAAATACTGACATGAGTGGTCAAAAGTTATCATAATTCCTCCCATGAAGGGAGTTTTGAGTTGGCGCATAGGGATGTGCAGCCTTTTCTCAATATGGAGACGACAGAGACAGTATTGAGATCATATGACTGAGACAGCGTATCAGTACGTAGTGAATTGAGAAAGCTTATTGAAATTTGAGTCTATAGTGATTAAACCTTTTGATAGGTGGATACCACTAGTGGGTGTATAGTGGAGTAACCCTTATGCTATTATGATTTGGATTTGGGTACTAGAGGATGTCGTGATTTTAAAGATACTAAGTTTTAGTACCGACCTTGTCCTAATTTCGAGGACGAAATTCCTTTGTCATGGGGGAAGTATGTAATACGCCGTATTTCTACGTATTTATGATTTAATTAATTCCGAAATTAATTGGAAAAATACGTTTTGGTTAAATTACATGTGTGACGTAATTTAATGTTATTAAATAATAAAAGTGATTATTAAATATTAATCAAGAGATAGAGACTGATTAATATTATGTTATGAAATTTACTATGTTCGTGAATAGTAAATAATGGTGGATTTTTTATATACAACATTGTGAGTGATATGTGCGTATTTTATTTCATCTCAATCGAGACTCGCCTGTACACAATAATTGACGTCGAGATAGGAATTATATTTTTAGTGACTCGTATGAAGATTTTGAGGTCACAGATGATTCTGAATGGGTCGAAATAGTCATAATAGTATACCCGGGGCTATAGTTCGGGTTTCGGGTCAATTTGAGACCAACCCGGCACCTATTGAGGGTAATTTGGTCATTTTAAAAATAAGGGTTAAAGGACCTACGAAAATTAGACCTTATATCTGATGATTAGAATTGGGGGGTAGGGTTCATAACTCACAAAACTTAAAGAGGCTAATTGAGAAAAGGGGGAAACCAATTCCAAAGCTTAAGAAGGGATTCTTGAAGAATTGGACTTGAATCTTTCACCCAAATCATCTAAGGAAGAAGCATAGAGGGAGAAGAACACCAATCCTCCATCAACAATACGAAATCAGACCCTGAAAACAATGAGGCAAGTGTTTATTGCAAATAAAATTAATGCTATAATACCCATGTGTAGGAATTTTATGATTTGAGTGATTTTACTGAAAAATATTTGATGAAAAGTATCAATTAATTTCATGTTTGGGCAGGATTACATGTAGTTTATTATTACATCTGTAGAGGATTAAAAATTAGAAGTGATATGATTGTTTCTACGGATTAAAATCTGAGTTTGTGATAATCAAACATGAAAACCTAAGGTTGAAGATGGTATTTAGATTTTGATGATTCTTGGGTTGATTCTTTAAAAATTTTATAAGGTTTTTATATTAGAAATAGTCTTTATACATATATTTCATGTTTGGTTATGTTGGGAGAGATTTCTAGAAGGTGTCATGAGAGTTTGATGGGTTAACAATTGTGAAAAACGAAGTTGGGATGAAGGTATCAACCCAGGGGTCGATAGATCGACCAGATTAGTCGATTGATCGACATATTTTGTCGATCGATCGACCAAAGATGATTTTTGGATTCTTTTCTTGGTTGAATTTACTGGGATTACCATTGATGGAGGGGAACCTTGGGGAAGATTTAATACCTATGTGGGGACTTAATAAAGACTAGTAGGTGTATAGTTAAGATCCATTAAGGTCATTGAGTGTATGACTTAAAGAATGGATCGGTCGAGATAACTGAGGGAGAGAGAGGTCGGGATAATTGAGAATTGAGCTATAGAGATAGAGTAAGCATCAATTCCACTTGTAAACCAGTAGGTTAAAGATGGCAACTACTGAATTTATCTATCAAGGGGTAATTAGGGCCCTTAGAGTTTTGAGAACACTCCTATATATACGATAGTGAGCTAAATCGTGAGGTAAATAATACGACAAATATGTGAGAGGTATATACTATGTATTAATGTGTATTATCGGGATGAGTGAACTCCTATTGATGCATAGTAATATATGTTGTGTGAATACCTATAGTATACTAAATAAATATTGGTGATCGAAGTATGAGTCCGAGCCAATAAAGAATAGAGAGAATACTCGAATAAATAAGAAAGTGAAATAAATTCGTAAAGCAAACAAGTACGGTGAATATTAGAGAGAAATATATTACGTACAATTGATTATTAGGTTGAACGAATACCTAAAGTATGCTTACTTCTGTATTGGGGATGAAGATTTTTCGGACCAATACATGAAAGCTCGATTTGGGGTCGATGATTATTTGTACCAAATCGAAGATGAATAATATTGGGGTCGATGATAATGCCGGACCAATATGCACACGTATTTTAATTACATTTGGAGTCGAGGATTAGACCGGGCGACTGTAAATGATAGGAGAATTGGAGTCGATGATTAGACTGGGCCAATACTCCTTATAGTATATATTGTGTGTGAAATATATAATATATAAATAATCTACTTGGGTAGTGTCACACCCCGTAAAATCTGACAGACGGGGTGGCCAGCCACCTCCGCCGAACTATACCAGACGTGAACTAAATAAATACCATTCTTAGCATGAGACAGATATGAGTCATAAATGAATCAATCCATAAGATAAATAATTGAATCAATCTCAAATGATCATAAACAACTAAGTGACAAAAGATCCATCACATGCTAACTTCGAATAAATTCAATCTCCAATAATGACTAAAAAGAATTTGAATAAATAAACCAATTGTAAATGCTCCAACTGAAAATCCTTAAACAACTTTGGAACCGAATGGCCCAATAAATCTCCCAACTGAGTCTCGTAATGAAATACGAACGAAAAGAAAGTATAAACTTAGAATAACATAGTAAATTAATTCATCTCCAGTTGCACCTCCAAATGATAGTCTCCAAAAATCTTATGCAGCCACTCCAAATATTAATCCTGAAAAAGGTTAGTCAACGCATGGGTCAGAGCTAAAGCCCCGAGCAAAAATACACACTACTCCCCTCAAATAGGATCCTTGAATCTAGACAGTAGCATTACCCGCAATAAATATCACAATAGAGTATTTAAAATTAGACGAGATAATTAAATGAGATAAATATAAATTACTAACTACCTAAAGGAATCCCCATTTAAAAAGGCACACCAATATGATTTTTCATTCCCAAGTCCCACGGTGTTAATTTAATTAAATTAACCAACTTTTCTTATATCCTCAATTTATTATGGCAATCCTCTCACCTCGGGTGATTTCTCCACCAAAATACACATCCCCTTGTCAAAATGCTGGTAGGCCCGTTTAAACTGTCGGCCCTCGCTGATTGACGAGGTTCCACACACAACACGACTTAAAACGTCGACTGACCCGTTTAAACTGTCGGCCCACGCCGATTATGTCACCAATATATTTTAATACCCGTCTTATTATCTTAGGTATTAATTCTCAATTTTCTCAATTCACAACTTCAAATTACCACACCCTTTTATCAATGTGAGATCCTCAAAATACCCCTTAGTCCCATGTCTAAGGGTACACAAGTTATCAATACGTCCTACCCTATGTATAGGAGAATTTTCTAACATAAATCTCAACATATTCTCATTCCTAGCCTAGTGAAATGACGATAAGGTAATAAAAATCAGCCAACCCCCGACATGATAAAACCGTGATAATTTTTCCCTCACTAGTCCCATTCCTAGAAGGCATTCTAAAATATAGGGAGAGCAATAATACCCAACAATCCGTCGTCACAATGATATTTAATAATACCAACAAGTCACACTAATATGCATAATAAATCAATGTTCCAAACTACGCATGATAGTCCAATCCATTAAATCTCAATTTAATTATCATAACGACAAAATACCCAAATAATCCCATTTAATTATTTTAACTTAAATATACCGCTATTTCATCATTAATACAATAAGATTTTAATTTAATTATCTATACATAAATTAAGTGAGTTATACGCACCCGAAAAACATTTATTTTAAAACTAGGGCTTCTCTACATGCAACCTACACCAATAAAACCCAAAATCCACTCATAAATCCTAGGTACCCAATGGTTATGAATATTATTCAGATTAAAAGATTTAATAAAAATAGCCCCATAATTAGTGTCCACTTTTTCTAATTAAATCACTACTTTCTTTTAAGAAAACGTGTAATTAAGTGTTTATGCGAAACTTAAAATGCATAATACTAAAGAAAAGAGTAGAGTATTCATGTCTGTGAAGATCGTGTTGAAAATGTGATTAGAAATTTGGATTCCTCTCGAAAAATTAGTTAAGAAGTGTTCTTGAATCAATCTTGATTAAGCACCAATTAAGCCTCCCAAAACTTGTGATAAAAACTTGATTATGAAGAAGGTTGATGATTATGAGTGAGAGGGAAAATATTTGGAAGTATTCTCTGGTGAAAAACTTGAGAAAAAGTGGTTATGAGAAGTCCCCCTACGGATTATTAAGGTTATATAGTGATTAGGAGTCCTAATCCTAAACAAACTCTAATAAAAATAACTTGTGGCGCACGATTTCTGTTGGGGTCGATCGATCGACCCCTAGTGTCGATCGATCGATCGCCCTAAAAAACTGACAATTCACCTTAAAAATTATAGGGACAAATATTTAAAAATTCATATAAAATCCGTTTTAACTCCGATTTTAATTCCGCTTGAAGTTTTATTCTTCTAAAATCATAACCAACATATTTTTCTAATAAAAATCATTAAATCCAAAATTTTATTTTTCTCGAATATTCCAATTAATTAATTAAATTAAATAATAAAAACATGGGGTGTTACATACTTCCCCACTTGCAAAGAATTTCATCCTCGAAATTAGACGAAGCATACACATCAATGCGTAAATTCACGCACCGTAAAGTAGCGCTCACATATGCCTACCCGTAGAATGCCATAATTGGACACCCATGCACTAAATCCTACGCGCACCTACCCCACGAGCAACAAAATAATATATATTGCCTATATGCATATGCATAACTATGAAAATAACGGCGTACCAAACACTCCCAAAAATCTCCACTCGATCATATATCCGAAAGTCATCAAAATGATAACATCCTCAAATTAAATCTCAACATCAAAAATCGATACATACGATACCTAACATCTGCACTAAAATCTCAAAAATAATTATCGTCTCCAAAATCCATTTTAAGGATCCTCACATTAAGCTTACCAATTCTAAACTCAATGTATATGACGTCCTTAGCACAAAGCTTCACCTCTCCAAGAAACACACATAACACGTATGCTAGACCCTCTACCTTAAGAAGTACGAATCAACAAAGAAAATCAAAGATAGGCAACGCTGAAGCTAAACAGACTCATAACCTACAAGACCTAAGACCATGTTCTGATACCATCTGTCACACCCCGTAAAATTCGACAGACGAGGTGGCCAGCCACCGCTGTCGAACTATGTTGGACGTAAACTAAATAAATACCATTCTTACCATGAGAAAGATATGAGATATAAAAAAAACAGTCCATAAGATAAATAATTGAATCAATCTTAATGATCATAAACAACTAAGCGACAAAAGATCCCTCACATGCTAACTCCGAATAAATTCAATCTCCAATAATGATTAAATAGAATTTGAATAAATAAACCAACTGTAAATGCTCCATCTGAAAATCTTTACACAACTTTGGAACCCAGTGGCCCAATAAATCTCTCAACTGTGTCTCATAATGAAATACGAATGAAAAAAATTCTAAAGTTAAAATAACGCAGTAAAGTAATTCGTCTCCAGCTGCATCTCCAAATGACAGTCTCCAAAAATCTTATGCACCCACTCCAAATACTAATCCTGAAAAAGGTTAGTCAACGCATATGTCAGGGATAAAGTCCAGAGCAAGAATACACTCTACTCCCCTCAAATAGGATCCTTGAATCCAGACATTAGCATTATACGCAATAAATATCACAATAGAATATTTTAAATTAGTTGAGATAATTAAATATGATAAATATAAATCACTAATTACCCGAAGGAATCCCCATTTAAAAAGGCCCACCAATATGATTTTTACTTCCCAAGTCCCACGATGTTAATTGAAATAAATTAACCAACTTTTCTTATATCCTCAATTTATTATTGCGGTCCTCCCCCCTCGGGTGATTTCTTCACCAAAATACACATTTCCTCGTCAAAACGTCGGCTGGCCCGTTTAAACTGTCGGCCCTCGCTGATTGACGAGGTTCCACACACGACATGACATAAAACACCGACTGGCCAGTTTAACCTGTCGACCCTCGCTGATTAGGTCGCCAATATATTTTAATACCCGTCTTATTATCTTAGGTATTAATTCTCAATTTTCTCAATTCATAATTTCAAATTACCCCACCCTTTTATCGATGTGAGATCCTCAAATTACCCCTTAGTCCCATACCTAAGGGTCCCCAAGTTATCAATACATCCTACCCTATGTATAGGAGGATTTTTTAACATAAATCTCAACCTAGTTTCATACCTAGCCTAGCGTAACAACAATAAAGTAATAAAAATCAGCCCAACCCTGACATGATAAAATCATGATAATTTTACCCCCACTAGTCCCATTCCTAGAAGGCATTCTAAAATATAGGGAGTGAAATAATCCCCAACAATACTTCGTCACAATGATATTTAATAATACCAACAAGTCACACCAATATGCATAGTAAATTAATGTTCCAAACTACGCATGATAGTCCAATCCATTAAATCTCAATTTAATTATCATAACGACAAAATACTCAATTAATCCCATGTAATTATTTTAACTTAAATATGTCGATATTTCATCATTAATATGACAAGATTTCAATTTCATTTTCTCTACATAAATTACATGAGTTATACCCCAAAAATTATTTATTTTAAAACTAGGGTTTTTCTACATGCAACCTACACCAATAAAACCCAAAATCCACTCATCAATCCTACGTGCCCAAGGGTTATGAATATTATTCAAATTAAAAGATTTAATAAAAATATCCCCGTAATTAGTATCCACTTTTCGTAATTAAATCACTACTTTCTTTTAAAAAAACGTGTAATTAAGTGTTTATGCGAAACTTAAAACGCACAATATTAAGGGAAAAGAATAGAGCATTCATGCACGTGAAGATCGTGTCAAAAATCTGATTAGAATTCTGGATTCCTCTCAAAAAAATAGCAAAGAAGTGTTCTTGAATCAATATTGATTAAGCCCCAATTAAGCCTCCCAAAACTTGTGACAAAAACTTGATTATGAAGAAGGTTGATGATTATGAGTGAGAGGAAAAATACTTGGAAGTGTTCTCTGGTGAACAACTTGAGAAAAAATGATTATGAGAAGTTCCCCTATGGATTATTAATGTTATATAGTTATTAGGAGTCCTAATCCTAAACAAATTATAATAAAAACAACTTGCAGCGCATGATTTCTATTGGGGTCGATCGATCGACCCCTGTCGTCGATCGATCGATCGCCCATAAAAACTGACAGTTATCAGACCAGGCGAATTATCCTTATAGTATATATTGTGTGTGAAATATATACCTTATGATTTTCTACTTATGTGCGATAGTAGACTTGTAGATGATATAGATAGAGATGTACATCTAAATGGTAAATTAAGTAGTGAAACTTAATTATGAAGTTTAAACGATGATAGGATAATTGGGGTCGATGATTATCCGGACTAACGATCCTTATGGTATATGTTGTATGTGAAGTATATACCGTATAAATAATATGATTGTGTGGGATAGTAGATAGTTTGATAACGTGTATACATCTTAAATAAATTGAGCAGAGAAACTTAATTATAAATATTTGATATTAGATAGTGGATATCTAAAGGATAAAATTATGTGGTGAGACTTAATCGTAGATATGGGAGATAACATGTGAAGAATGTTACTATTGTGTTAATTAACAAGGGTGGGATGTTAATAAATTTATGTACTGTATGGGCGGTACAGGAACTTAGACATATAGATATGCTCGGTTAAATACTCTAGTCTAATTATCTTTGGTAGTATAGCTAGGTGGGATAAGTACAGAACGTTAGGCGTGCACAATAGATGAAAGGTGAGGAGAACTCAAGAGATAGTGTACGCAAACATGTGTAATCAATAACTGAATTTTATTGTGATAAATGCTTGCTAGATATTTTCAAAATGTTTTGAGTAGTAACTCTTGCTATAAAATATTTTCAAAACCTTTTAGGTGTCCAACCACTGGGATGAGAGACTTGAGGATTTCATTCGAGGGACTCGGAGCTGTAGCATTGTGGATGCTAACAGGATCTTGATTAAACGATTCTACTTTTCTGATCTAGTGTAAGATCTTATTTTATATTCCATGTATGTACATGTTTCCCATTGACGATTTACAGTTATCCAGTTCTTTTAAGTATTATGGATTGTGGTTTTGAACTTTTAGTCGATGGTTTATCGACAAGTTTTTCATTCATATATATTGTGTTGGATTGAACTCTAGTATACGGTGAATGTTTTATTTAGTTTTCCGCATGGGACATTTTATTGTGTTATCGAAAGATAAAATTTGGCACCGGTCTAATTTCACTTAGGTGGTTAGTAATCAAAAAGTTTTCGATAGTGATGCTAAGAATGAACCATATGAGAAACTTGTTTTAATTTAATTTAGGCCTGATCACCCGATGTTTAATTAGCGGGGTGTCACAAGAATTAGAAGTAAAGTATTGATATGGTACATCACCTTATCGCATTTGGGTTGTAGTGATGTTGTCGAGATGGCGTTTGGTCACGTGGGCTCCATGTACCAAATTTTCAACATTGCTCGATTTCGTCAAGCAATTATGGAGTTTGGGCTATTGTCTTATTACCGATATGGTGTTGAAGTCTCTTTTCCCGATAAATCGTTGACTGGAATATATCATTATTTATTCCAAATTCAGTTTATTATATCTCATTGAACTTTAGATTTTACTAAGCATATAATTTTCTTTGATTTAGATCATACCCAATCTTTTACTATTCAATGTACGAACGTTTGTATTATAATGTTAAACACCATATATACCTAGAACTCTAATGAGTCAATCAATAACTGGACTTTAGTAGAATTTGAAGTTCAAAATAATTTAAACAAATGGAAAATTTTCAATGTCCAACCTAAAATCATATACCATACTAACTGGTATAATTTTCGTAACAAATGGACTATTAAAACTATGGAAAATATAATAAGTTTGGATTAATAAGATATATCAAGCTTTCTAAAAAAGAAGAACTTAAAGATCATATTAAAGATAAAAAAATTATAATTTTATCCACATAGGGTCAATAAAAATTGCGTTTAAACCCCTAACTCTTTCAGGTATCAAAACTTTTCTTCAAGATACACTTCATGATGGTAGGTGTACTAATTTTAGACAATCTCTTATGGGAGAAATTCGAACTATTCTCTATAATGGATCGATTTACTTTGATATTTTCTCAAACTAACTTTATCTTTATGATATATGCATATTTGCAAGGCTCTAAACCTTACAGTCCAGACAAAAGGTTATCATTATCTTCCTGGATCTAAAACTATTGGTGTTATTTATAGAATTTACTAAAAAGACATTAATACTATGACACCCAATATAAAAAAAAATTAGTCATTTTAGACTATGTTAATTGACACACATCTTGTAGATTCCAATGTTCACACACCTAGGACTATTAGTTGAGTAGAAATAGACTTTTCAGAAAATGAATAGCCAAATCCTTATTTTAGCACATCATCTAAAACTATAAGTCTATTTCTTCCAAAGTATTAGTCCTAGGCGTGAGAACATTAGAAACCATAAGATGCCTGTCAATTAACACACTCCTTTAAAAAATCAAGTTCTCTAGCTCCTCTCCATTAGAGTCTATAAGATATGTGTCCAATAAAGAAAAAGGTTTTCTTTAGAAATCAATTCAGGAAAGAAATAAATATTGGGACCCAATTTATCCCACCATTAAAATACCTAACCTGGATATTCAGCCATAATTTACTGAGGGCGAAGTTTGAAAACCAAGTGTGTTTATAATCAAAGTTTTGCTAATAAAATTCTTTAGACTATACTTCAATATAATCCTAATAATTATAGGATCTTATTTGAGAAATCAATTTTTTAGATTTTGGGGGATGAATTCTCCATTCACTTTAAATAAAATGTTTCTCAAAACAGCCTTGGTATAAGCAATTTACGATTTCGAGTTTTTACTATTTTTATTAACATGGGTAATGATAACATAATCAGTCTTAATAAAAAAATAACCCCATAAACAGGACAGTATTTACCCTCATGCACAATATAATTATGTGTATCGAAGTAAAAGGACTTAATTTTCCATAGATTAGCCATAATCTTTTTATTATCTTCATTGATGATTAACATCAATTCAAAAGTTCTTGTATTAGAAATGGATTCTAGTGTTTCATATTGTAAAACATCCTTAGCAGTTTTAGATTTTCTATGACCTGGAGAACATGAGTTTCCCCTTTCTCTAAATTAAGGTGAATAAATTATTAATAATAGTGTAGAGGAGGATATTGATCTTCATTGATCAAAATTACTTTACTAGTTCTCTCGAATTGCCCACAATCTTTTCCATGACCCCGAAAAGGACCACTCATTATTTATATAAAAGTTCTCGAGTTAGAAAATTTGAAAGTAAATTATTTTCACTTTTAATATTTTCACTACTAATATCAAAGATAGATAAATTTTCCTTCCATGTGGTAAAGATTTTCTCAGAAATAATATTTTTAACATCTTTTTTCAAAATCAGTATTACAACATTATAGTAAATTCTTAGTAAAAAATTCCAATTTAATATATCATCTTGAAATTCAAAAATAATTTTTACTACAGAAAGAATTTTCAAGTGATCAGAAACTTTGGCTTCAATGACCCTTTGATAGACATGGTTTGGAGGTTAATTTCATAGTGCTTGTATTAGTTCTTTTTAATAGCTCAGCTAATGACTTCTTTAACTCCTCATGTGGGATTAGACAGAGGGTCCCTTTCACTTGCTTTGTTCATTCTATCTACTGAAGTCTTAAATAGAGGGATACAAAACTTATATAAGAATGTTTCAATTAAATCTTTTTCTATGCCCTCGAAGCCCCGTCATTTGTAACCTCTCTTTTGCAAATGACAAACTCATTTTCACCTGAGGTAGTCAAAAGTCTTTGAAACAACTCATGTCTTTTCTCAAAGATTATGAAGCTATCTCTGGTCAAGCGCTGAATAACTGCAAATGCAACTTCATGATTCCTCCAAATTTCTCCTCATATAGAAGAATAATTATTGAAATAACAACAAATTTTACGTCCAAAAATCCTCCTTTACTATATCTGGGGGTGCCTCTTTATGCAGGTAGAAAGAAGAAATATCTATTTAATGGACTCGTAGACAAAATCAAATAGAGGCTAGAAGGTTGGTCTTGTAAATTGCTTAGACGGGGAGGAAAAACTCCCTATTCTAAAACTTGTTACCCAATCAACGTTTTACCACTTATTTGCATCTTTGGATCTGCCCATTTTCATCATCAGGACTCTAGAATCCCCATTCTCAAATTTTTTAGTGGGCTCCGCAGAATGTACCACTAAAAGACATTGGAAAACCAGGAATTATCTTTGTCTTCCTTATTAAGAAGGGGGCCTAGGCCTTAAGCTCATTCCTGATTATACTGGAGCCAGCTCTTGTAAACTTTTATGGAGATTTTTTGCAGTGGACTCATCTTAGAGCAGGTTCTTGAAAAATAAATATTGCAAAAGATATAATCCACTCGATTCTTCATACAAAATATAATCTTTTCATGTATGGAAAAGGATGTGCACAAAGTTCTTCCAGTGGTTAAATAGTGGATTACCAATGAAGATGACATGAAATGGATGGGAAATTATAATGGCATTGTCTCTATTAAATCAAATTGAAACATTGTAAAACATAAAAGTTGTTCTCAATTATCCTTTAAATCCATTTGGAATAAGAGGCTTCCAAATAAAGTCTTTATCTTTATGTGGAAATTACTCCATCATACTATTCCTACTGATGATAGTATTACCAACATCAATATTCCTATTGTTTCAAAATGTCACTACTCCGCTTGCCCTCTTCAGGCATCAATAGATCATCTTTTCTTCAAGTGAGAAATAGCTTCATCAATTTGGACTTATTTCAAGGGTCTCATTGGAATCAAAACTTCTTCCACTTCAATCATAAGAGAACATATTTCATGGTGGATTAAAGATAAAGGCAAAGGATTAATCTCTATTCCCCTTATCATTATTCCATATATTATCAGCTGGGAGTGTAAGGACATAAATTTCCAATTGAGTCCCTATATTGCTTTGACTTAATTCCGTGAACAAAACTGTGTTTGTAATATGTCATAGGGAGATTTTATTTTATCACGATCCCACTTGGTCTATGATGTATTTAAGCAATTGAAGACGTTGCGATAAAGATTCAAAGAATTAATCATGCCGAAGTTTAATTGGTGCAAGTTTAATCGTCTTCAAAGTTAATTGCATTCTGAGATCACACAGGTATGAATGCGTATAATTAATGGTGCTCGGAATTATTTTTATAAAAGATAAGGATGTAATTTTTTAAGAAAAATATTTTAAAATGTTTTTAAAGTGTTTTAAATGGTTTACAATACGTTTTATTCTGATAAGATCGAAATAGAGTTTGATTAAATTCGATCTCTTTTGGAAGAGACATTTTAAAGAAATAGTCAAAAAGTCAAACTAACAGGACTGTCGTTCGAATGACATTTGTCCTTCATTCGTGCGAGTTGCTCATGTCGCGCGAACGACATGGAAATCTCGTTCGAGCGATACTATTTTTGAGGCGACGTTTAATTCTTATTTAAAGCATGTTTTCATCAGAGTTTTGTAAGTGTGCATTCTGGAAAAATTGTTTACGTTCCAGTACAAGTTTTGCACATGTTTTCTAAGGTTTAAAAATCTTAAACAGATCCTTAGAGTTTGCAAAGATCCGAGATATCATTATTACATGTTTATGTGATCTTGCTTCACCAAGAAGATTTGTTCTACAATTGAACATCAGGATTTTGCGGTGAAGAAAAGAGAAGGACTTCTTGTTCGATATCGTAGACGTATCAAATCCATTCGGTGGACACCAAGACATACGTGGATGCGTGTGTTGTGGACAGGTATCGTGGAAGATGGAATTTCTGTGTGGGCACTATTCTGGAATGGTAGAAGTTCATAAGGAGCATGAAGACTCGTGGGGATCGTGTCATTGATTAAGGATAATCTGTCTTTGTAAAACCTTTGTTTATAGTGATTATCTGGCTTGGGTCGTCCGAGGTTATTTTCCCGTTTTGGGTTTTTTTCTCGTACATCCGATTTTGTGAGTATTCTTTATTTTACTTTACTTGCTTTAATCACTGGATTCATGTTTAGGATTAATCAAGATAAAATTGGATTAAAGTAAGAATTGGGTTTTCCCAACTTGGTTTGGTGCACATTAAAAGTTGGATAATTTTTTGGTAAAAATTGGTTTGTTTTAAAACACACACATTAGAGGACCACCCCGTTTCACAAATTGGTATCAGAGCTAGAAAATATATTTTATTTGTTTTGTGATCCCGTGTGTTTTCAAAAATGAATTTTGGATATAACGAATTTTCTCGAACTCCTGTTTTTTATGGCACTAATTACACTTATTGGAATATAAGAATGAGATGTGCATTAAAATCTATTGATGAGCATGTGTGGCTAGCAGTTGAGAAAGGTTGGCCACCCCCTGTCACTATTGTAGGAGAGGTCACTAGTTTAAAACCTATTGAGTCATGGACTGAAACTGAACAAAGACTTTCACAATATAATTCTAAGGGTCTGCACGTTATTTCTTCACATGTCACACATGAAGAATATAACAGAATTATGACTTGTGAAACATCAAAAGAGGCTTGGGATATTTTCACACTCACTCACGAGGGTACTAGCATGGTTAGGGCATCAAAACTTCAAAATCTCACTAAACAGTTTGAGACCATTAGGATGTTAGAAAGTGAGACTTTTGATGAGTTTTATGCTAGGCTGTCTAGGATTTTCAACTCGTTGTTTAACCTAGGTGAGAAAATTCCTGGCAACTGTGTCATTAAGAAAATTCTAAGGTCGTTGCTTAGTAGGTTTGATGCGAAAGTGACTATTTTAAACTCCTTGGGTAAGTTAGAGTCGACGAAACTAGAAGAGATTGTAGGTGACTTACAAACCTATGAAATCGACATGATTACCTCCAAGCAAGTGCCTAAGAAAGAAAAGGGTATTTCTTTGAAAACCCGAAAGCAGGAAATTAAAGTTTCGGATTTCGATTTTGAGGATGTTGCTTTGTTAGCAAAGAAATTTAAAATTTTTATTAAGTTTCAAAAGCTATCGAAAGATACCAAGAAATTTGAAAAATTCAAGAACAACAAAGTTGATCCCACCTCTAAGGATAAGTTTGAAAAGCGTAAGTGATATGAGTCGGATAAGTGTTTCGGGTGTGAGGGGTACGGTCACAAAGTTAAGGAGTATCCCACTAGACTTAAGAAAGAGGGCAAACAACCCATTTTTTATAACGCCGCCTTAAGTGATAGTGATCCGAAAGAGGGAGATAGTCCCCCCATTGATCTTAACTTTGTTGCGTTTATGGCATGTCATGTGAGCGACGATTATTCTCATGTGCATGACACTTCCGAGGAGGTTTGAGTGAATCCCATGTTATAGAGGGTGAAGAGTGTGACTAAGAGGAGGTAGATGTGAAAGAGTTGCAAATTTCATTCAATGAGTTGTATGCCGAGACTGTGAAAGTGAAAAAGGCAAATGCAAAATTGTAAGCTAAGTTGTATAAGCGTGCCATAGAAAAGAACGATAGTTCGATTGAGGATATTAGGGCACGAGAAAAGAAGTTTAGGGAGAAACTAGAGTTTGTGGAGAAAGAGAGAGAGAATCTTCATGGTTTGATGGAGTCTTTGAAAAAGGAGATTTTAGCGTTTGAGGAGTCTAGGCATTTGCTAGAGTCTAGGATTCATGAGTTGGAGGAGAGATCTAAAGACTCGTCTAGAGTTAAGTTTGATTTGGAGGCTAGGTCGGAGAAGTTAGATAAGATCTTAGGCACCGTCCAAATTAAGGGAGGTAGGGGAGGAATAGGTTTTGCTGAGAGAGTCCCATTCCCCCCGAATGTGTGAGAAACACTTGGAAGATTAGAAAAGGTTCACATATAGGTAATCATTCCCACCATCGCTACACTTGCACGTTTTGTGGTAAGAAAGGTCACCTTAGGCATTATTGTTACAACCTTATATAAGCTCCTAGAAAGTTTAGGAATAAAGTTTCCCCGGTTACCAAAACCCCCATGCATTGTTTTACACCTACTTAGGTTAGGAAATCGGATTTAGTGGCTTTAGGAATAAAACTTCATGATTCTCGTTTAGGTGCACTGGATTCTTCCCATGCTAAATCTAAAGGATGATAGTGTTGCCATGTTTGTCATATGCTAGGTTGCTTCATGATATATTCATTGCTAGTATTATGACATGTGTATCATTTTGTATTATAGTTTTTCATTTGTTTGAGTCTTATTGAAAAATACGAAAAGATTTTGTTTTTGAGAAAACTTCTAAAACACCAAAAAGATTTTTCTTTTATTTGAGTCAAAATACGAAAAGCCAAAAAGATTTTTGGTTTTTATTTTTGAGTTTACATGTTAATGTGGCATATTGGTGTTCTTGACCCCCCCCCCCCCACCCACCCCACAATCTTTTCATTATCCATGTGGCTAGGACATTTGGTCATTATTATCGATGCTTAGAAGGATCTTAACCATTGTTTATATAGGGTTGTTTCGATGTTGATATGCATTTTTATTCGACTTTGTTTATATGCCAACATTGAAGACATGCATGAGTTTCTATGGATGTTTGACTTCTCTTACATATTTGAATTTGGTGAGGCGTTTTTATCTCAATCTTGTCATCTATGCGTAAGTAAACTTAAGGAGAAGTGTGCATATAAGAACCGTTTACCGTGAGGATTTTAATTGATATCTAATTGAAAAAGATGAATGATTCACGGGAAAGAGCTGCGAGAGTTCAAAATTAACTCGTCGTGAAAGCCAACGTTTAAAAGTGTCCAAAAAGAAAAATCAATATGTTAAGAAAAGGGCCAATAAGATTTTCTCTAAGTTGAGAATGCTAGAAACCTCAAAAGAACTTGAAAATATATATTTTTGAGGGAGTTTGGTTGGAGAAAATTTAAACGGGTTTGCACAACTAATCCTAATGTTGAAACATTGCAATTTGACGCTATTGTTTGTAGAATCATCAAAATTCTAGATTTGTGTGCATGTAGTCTGTTTAGTTCATTAAGCTCACACTTTTATTGCCATATGGCTATGATAAAGTTTGATTATTTATCGCTATCAATTAGAGCTTCTTGATTGTTTCTATGTGTTGTAATTGTGACTCATTTGTTGTAGTTTCACGCCCATGCATTCTATGTCCATGTTTAGGCACATCGGTACTATGTTTGCATGTAACTCGCATTGTTAGTTTTTATGCATTTTTGCGTTTTGTGTTAAAAGCTTACTATTTTAGTATTGTTTTGCTGCTGTCAGGCCCTTCTTGGTATTTTTTTCTGAAATTTTTTTCACTGGGCATATAAAATATTTCTGGGAATCTGAGAAATTTTGGCAGGTCATGATAAGTCATTCAAACGACATCTCCATGTCGTGTGAACGACATTTGTACTTTGAACGACGTCCCTGGCTCGTTCGAACGACAGCCTGAATTCTTGCTTCTGATTGGTTTGCAGTCCCTGGTTATTTTGGTATATATTTTTTGGTACTGCTGGAAGCTTTTTGGACTAACTGATTTTTATATGCCGATTTTTCTGGGTCAATATTGACATTTTGTATATAGTCCGTTTATCACACCTGATTAGATTGCTATATTCTTTGTGTGATTCATTGGTTTACTAGCTACTGGTTTTTCATTACTTGATCATATTTAGCTGGTTGTTTGATAATTATCTAGCGATTTCAAATTGGTATATTCTCATACTAGATACTTTGATTGGTTTATCTTTTCACCGGATTGTCTATTCGAGACAAAAAGGGGGAGAGATGTATGGGATGTAAGGGGAGATTTGAGTTTTGAACATGTTATTGATTGCATATTTTACAAATTGGTATTACAAATTTGTAGTTTAAATTTGGTATCATTTTGTGCTCAATTGTCTAACAAATGATTTTTCAGTGTTTATTCATATTGGTATCTATTGTCGTTTGGTACCATTTGGATATATATATTGGTTTCATTTGTTCCTCCATACTTCACTGGGTATTTGTTTTCCTGTTTCATGTGTGTAGGTATGCTTCACCGATTCGAGATTTCAAATCTACATCATATTCATATAGTTCATGCTTGTCGGTGCTCACATACTAATCTGTGTCCTATATTTTTTATTTTGAGTTTATGGGATAGGATTTAGGCGTCATACGGCTTGATGGCCCGGCTTAGGCATTTCACTGGTTTAGTTTTATCCCGGAATAGTCAAAGGGGAAGATTTTTAAGGATATAAATTTCCAATTGAGTCCCTGTATTGTTTTGACTTAATTCCGTGAACAAAACTGTGTTTGTAATATGTCATAGGGAGATTTTATTTTGTCATGATCCCACTTGGTCGACGTTGTGGCAAAGCTTAAAAGAATTAATCATGCTGAAGTTTAATTGGTGCAAGTTTAATCGTCTTCAAAGTTAATTGCATTCCGAGATCACACAGGTATGAATGCGTATAATGAATAGTGCTCGAAATTGTTTTTATAAAAGATAAGGATGTAATTTTATACGAAAAATATTTTAAAATGTTTTTAAAGAGTTTTAAATGGTTTACACTACGTTTTATTTCGATAAGATCGAAATAGAGTTTGACTAAATTGGATCTCTTTTGGAAGAGACGTTTTAAACAAATAGTCAAAAAGTCAAACTGACAGGACTGTCGTTCGAACGACATCTGTCCTTCGTTCGAGCGAGATGCTCATGTTGCGTGAAGGATGTGGCAATCTCGTTCGAGCGACACTATTTTCGAGGCGGCATTTAATTCTTATTTAAAGTGTGTTTTCGTCAAAGTTTTGTAAGTGTGCCTTCTGAAAAAACTGTTTACGTTCTAGTACGAGTTTTGACATATTTTCTTAGGTTTAAAAAGCTTAAACACATCCTTAGAGTTTGCAAAGATCTGAGATATCATTATTATATGTTTATGTGATCTTGCTGCACCAAGAAGGTTTGTTCTACAATTGAACCTCAGGGTTTTGCGGTGAAGAAAAGAGAAGGACTTCTTGTTCGACATCGTAAACGTATGAAAGTCATTCGGTGGACATCGAGACATACGTGGACGCGTGTGTTGTGGACAAGTATCATGAAAGACGAAATTTCTGCGTGGGCACTATTAAAGAATTGTAGAAGATCAGAAGGAGCGTCAACACCCGTGGGGATCGAGCCATTGAGTAAGGCTAATCTGTCTTTGTAAAACCATTGTTCAAAGTGATTGTCTGGGTTGGGCCGTCCGAGGTTGTTTTCCCGTTTTGTGTTTTTTTCTCGTACATCCGGCGTTGTGAGTATTCTTTACTTTACTTTACTTTACTTTACTTACTTTAATCACTAGATGTGTGTTTAGGATTAATCAAGATAAAATTGGTTTAAAGTAAGAATGGGGTTTTCACAACTTGGTTTGGTGCACATTAAAAGTTGGATAATTTTTTGGTCAAAATTGGTTTGTTTTGAAACACACACGTTGGAGGACAACCCCATTTCACCGGGAGATTTTGAAAGGCAAAAATAGAGCAACTTATGATGAGCATCCTATGCAGGCTCATTTTATAATCTTTAATATTCATTATGGAATTAGAGATTTATTTTTAGCTTTTCCTTTCAAATGTTGTAAATCTAGATTAGATCTTGATCTTATCAAGGATTTAAAAATTCATAGTACTTAATCTTATTATTGCCACTGGAGGAAGGCTATTTTCTCCTTTGAATAAAATGTTTTAAATCCCCCAAAAAATTGTCTAAGCATCTTTCCAAGCGCCTAGAGTAAAATGAACGAATTCTTCCTTTAGATTTAAAGAATTAATTTTCTTGAGAACTCCTCCACATCTTATTTAATATATTGGATTAAATATAATAAATTTTTTAATATATTAGATTATCTCAAACAAGGATAGGTTATTTCTAGACTTTCAATTTTATTTGTGTAACTTCTTTAGGTGTGTTCATCTTTCCAGGGGAAAGGATTCTTCTAAACTAGTCTACAAGATTTTATAATCTCGTGCAAGATCTTTATAATAATATCCAATGTAATTAAGACTTCTAAGAAATCTTTGGAGTTGAGTTTTTTCATTTAAATCATTAAGGAATTTAGAATCAAATTCAATACTTCTATCAATAGAGAGAATTTTTCCTTCACCAATATTATGACCAAGAAACTTGATATGAGTTTGAAAGAATTTCATTTTAGTTGAGAATAATACTAAACCATTAATTTTGATAATATATTTTAAAATTCTTAGAAGTTTAATATTGTGTTCAACTAATTGTGAAAAGAAAAAGATATCATCAATATAAACAATGTAAAATTCTGAGTATGTATTAAATATCCCATTCATGATATTTGAAATTCCAAAGGCGCATTCTTAAGCCCAAAAGACATAATGTTACATTGGTAATTACCAAAAAGAATCACAATAGCAATTTTGAACCTACCTTATAAGGCTTTTTGAATTTTCCAATAGCTAGATTTTAAATGAAATTTAGAAAATGTGAAAGTAGAATTAAATGTATCAAGTAAATCCTTTTTATTGGAGATCAGATATCTTATCCATTGCAAAACATTGTTCAGAGGTTTGTGGTTAATTACAAGCCTAGGAATACCATTTTTTCCGCAACTTTATTCATATAAAAATCTATACAACTCTAAGGAGAATAACTTTTAGTTATTAATTTTTATTTTAATAGACCTTATATTTCTATTTTACATAATTTCATAAATTCGGCCTTTATTATTAGGTCTAGATTTAAATGGCATTGATTTTTCTTTAAAAAAAAATCATTAGGAAGAGAAACATTATGTTTCCTTATATTCCAAAATAACATTTGGAATATCACTGCAAACTTCAGTTGGTAATTAGTTTTTAATATCATTAATGTTTTGCACAACACTAGGTTGTTAAGTTTTTATTTTATAGATAGAAGGGATATTTCCTTTTGTAGAAAATTTAATCGATTTTCTTTAAAAAATATATTATCTTTTAAAAAAAAGATTTTCTTTATTATTTGTTTTGTTATAAATTCATTTCATTACATTCATTGATTCAATTATTATTGAGATTTAGTAAAGCTATCTTATAATGTTCATTATTACAGATATCAAGTGATTGTGAATTGATCTAGTCCATTAATGAGATATTTGAGTGATTATTATTTCACTTACTTTTTCTATTCATTATAGAGAGCTTAGGAGGTTTAGAATCGCGAACACGACATTAAAATCAAGGATTTATTATAGTTTTTCGTAGGTTCGCTATATTTTTTATATAGAGTTGTACTTTATGTTAAAGGATTTTTTTATATTCATGTAATAGATTATTAATGCTGATGGATTTTACCTATTATATGGATGTAAGGTAAATACATTTGTTTAATGGTCGCAATATGTGGAGATATATTCTTGCGCGACATATTTAAATGAGGATAAGAATACATAACAATAGATAAGGTTTTAGATAAGGCCATAACCACCACCTTAAGGTTGCATGTTTAAATTTAAATAGTGATTCGATGCCAATTTCTAGCGTCCTAAAATAGATAGTTTGAGGAATGATGCAAACAAAGAAAAAAAATATTAATAATCAATAAGTATATAATTAATGCTTGATATATGGCGCAACTCATTTAAATCTTCCATTTTAAATAAGTGATCGCTAGATTAAATGTAAATTTGACTGAATATAATGCACTGGGTGATTTTTTAACATCGTTTATTATTTATTACAGTTACGAGATATATTATTTCTTATTTAGAATACTTATCTCCCTTTATAATTATTCTAAGGGTTTTATGATTTTGAAACCCGATAGGTATGCCCACTTGGGGATGGACCCTCTAAAAAAACTATTCTACCTTCACCCCTAATTTAGACAGAGTTCATCCCTTAACTCTTTTAACCATTATAAATGTGTTAAATTATAAAATCACCCTTATTATTTGAGAAAAATAAAACCTATACCCCCTAAACTCACCATATCCACCCTCTCTCTCTCTCTCTCTCTCTCTCTCTCTCTCTCATTAATACGATTCCATCACTAGAAGGAAACACAAGAGGTCCTCTAGCCATCAAAATTGTAGATGGATTATTTAAATTTTATTTTGTATTAGCAAAAGTAAAAGAACACTTAAAAGTAGTGTATACTGTTGTTGTGTAGGAGCACGATGTATAATGATCAACTAGAGCACCACGACCAACAAACAATCACCCAAGTATAGCAATCCAAATAAAGAAATTATAAAAGAGATGAAGAATACAAAAATATGTGTGGGTTTGCTAATTTTGGCTACGTACATATACGATTCGTGTCACTGTTAGAAGAAGATTACAAAAGAAAAGATAACATGTTTTTTCTTAACTCATAAATAATCTCTCTTCTCAGAAACTAAATAACTTTCACATAATTATAGGAAGACTCTCATAAAGATTAAACTCTTTAGAAAGGCACCTATATTCTATCCAAAATCCT
Organism: Sambucus nigra; assembly: GCA_949130495.1. Lineage (NCBI taxonomy): Eukaryota > Viridiplantae > Streptophyta > Magnoliopsida > Dipsacales > Adoxaceae > Sambucus > Sambucus nigra. The sequence goes on from OX422208.1 coordinate 751,850,088, forward strand.
CAATAGAGAATACCTAAATTGGTTCCCAAAGCAAACAATACACGCATATGTGAACCCTTGATGTTCACTCACAGTGATTCTCTATTTTGGAATGCATGAGGGTAATGCCCAAATCTCTCTCTAATATAAGAGGAAAAAAAATACAAATGGATGGCTACTCAAAACTAGGGTTTAAATCGTTAACATGTTCAATTCATAGGTGAAACATATTTACAGTGAAGCCCTAAAATACCCCCAATAAAAACACATTTTTCTAGATTTGAGTCGCTCGCTGCGGAGAACCTCCTTCGCTGGTCACGTCATACATGCCCATAAACTCTGAAAGAACCCACATCCAGTGACCCCCTTCACTGCATCGAAGATTTTCTTTATTACAGTGAAGCTTCCTCCAAATGGTATTTGAGACAAACCCCACAAATCTTTGCACTGGAAAAAATAACCACCACACCAAAACTAGTATTCTAAAGGACCTTATATGATGTGAGGGATATCATTAAAATTACAAGATCGCCATCACCAAAATACTAATGAAAATTTCTGACTAGGTTCAAGGCCTCCTCAAAACTAATCATCGGTTGAGCCTTCCACCGATGCATTCTTGTGTTGTCACAAGAATGCCTCCACCATTTCTGTCAAACCCACAATGCTCCATAGCAGACTCGAAAACATCGTATTTGACATCATACCTAACTATTTCCATTAACCTCCCCTACCCACCAGTTGGTAACAGAAAGCCATCTTCTCCCACTATTGGAATAGAACGTCCCCGACTTTTCCTCTAATCTCTATCATGATCCAATGTTTGACTTCCCTCGTTTTCGTGGTTACTGAATGGACTTACTCAACACCAGTATGACTACAGCAAGCTAAAACCATGCCTATCATCATAGATCTGCCTCATTTTAAGGACTTTTGTAATTCCAGATGCCACTAAAAGAGGATTTCACACTCTCAGAATGTTGTGTAATCCCCTCATAACCAGAATGAGAGTAAAGATTGTCAATCTTCCCAAAATGTAAGATTCTCTCGCCTACTCCTTTGTTTCCAAGTTTCAAGTGTAAATTTTCACTTGATTTAATGGAAAACCCTAGAAAAGTTCCACTTGTTACCGTACTCCTTTATAGAACCTCCCAAACCCTAATACCTCCACCCTATGTTACAACCATGTAAACCATGGAGTGTAACACACCTACTGATATAAGGTTTACCCAAAGACACGAAATATGTCGCACCCCACAAAAAGTTCTCACCATCCTATCATATCTCTTGATTTTGATTGATCCAATTCCCCGAATTTTTAAGGCTCTCCCATCGGCCATCAAAACAGAAGAAAAGTTCACCTCTTTATAGGAGGCAAAAGAATCCAAGTTGGGAAATATATAAATTTAACAACAAGAATTGAGTACCTAAATGTCCTTAAATAACTCACCAAATTAGATTACCATGAGAACAAAACCGCTGACATCTTCTTAATCACTTGCATCTGCCACCACTGTTGATGCATTTTGAACCTTCTCTTTGACTTTACCATTATCATACTTAAATTTGGTACAATAGGGAATCATTTTTCCAACCTCGTGACCATAGTAACACTTTCGGTTCTTGTGACCCTTTGACTTAGACCTTGAGCTCTTAGAACATTAGTTCTCCGATCTTCCATAAATGACTGGGCTTGCGACAACACCATCACCCTTAATCACTGTACTCTTTTTTTTTGGGGGGGGGAGGGGAGCTAAGTGTTGCTATGACATCATCCAAAATAACATTTTTTCCCTGTACATTATCTTAGTCACAAAATGATTGTACCTCCCGGGAAGAGAAGCCAATAAAGTCGTAACCTTGTCCTATTCATCCATCTTCACCTCCATATTTAATAGTTTTGAGAGAATCCTATTAAACTCATTTATGCAATCTTACAATGAAGTAGTCGGGCCCATATTGAATTAGTAAAATTCCTTTTTGAGATTAATCCGATTTGTCAAAGACTTCTCCAAATAAAGCTTCTCTAGATTTTTTTCAAATTTCCTTAGAAAAATTCTCTATCATAACGTTGTGTTTAATGTCCTTAGAAAAACACAATAGAATCATGGAACAAGCCTCCCTATCAATATTCTTCCACTTGTCATCTTTCATTGTGTCGGATTTTCCCTCTAAGGCATAACTTAAGCTTTCTTTGGCAAGGGTGTCAGTCACCTCCACTTTCTAAGGTCAAAATTATTCTTTCCGTCAAATTTCACCACTTTATACTTTATCTTGGATCCCATAACTAATATAGGCCCTAGTTTGCAACCTTGGCTCTCATACCAATTTGTTGTGGGGGAACGCGGTGTATAGTGATCAACTAGGGCACCGTGACCAATAAATAATCACCCAAATATAGAAATCCAGATAAAGAAATTAAAAATATACGTGGGTCACTAATTTTAGCTACGTCCACGGGCGATCCGTGTCACTAATAGGAGAATATCACAAATGGAAGAACAATATGTTCCTTCCTCACACATAAAAAACATTTCTTCACACAAACAAAATAATCTTCACACAAATATTAGAAGACTCTCACAGAGTTTAATCTCACCACAAAGGCTCATATATTATACCCAGAATTCTCAATAGAGAACACCCAAATTGGTTCCCAACCCACCTTATCTCTATTTTGGAACACAATAGGAGAATGATCAAATCTTTCTCTAACATAAGAGCAAGAGCAATCAATACAAATAAATGGTTGCTCAAAACTAGGGATAAAACCGTTAACACGTTCAATTTATACGTTCAATTTATAGGTGAATCATATTTGTGGTGAAACCTCTAAAGTACCCCCAACAAAAAATACATTCCTCCAACGAACCTCCTTCGTTGGTCGTGCCATATATACCCATAAACTTTGTAAGAACCTGTGTCGAGGGACCCCTTTCACTATAGCGAACTTGCCTCCAAATCCATAACTATAAAAGTAACTTACATGATCCTAGTAAATTCTTTCATCGTACGCTCCCAATGAGGTTGTTCATATATGTTCCTAATTGACAAGCGACATTTAACCCGCTATTGAGATGAGCTAAAATAGAATCGCACCAGTCAAGTCACCGCCATTGCCCGAGGTCAATAAGTGGGGTAAGTCTCTTTAGTTGGATACAAGCCCCTTGTAGAGATAATATCGCGTTTAAATTAGTTCAATCTTAATGCATGCTAGTCAGCTGTAATATCACCCCTGGTGCATAATGTCAACCTCCAAGGGAAATTATAGGGCCCGTTTAGGTGTGGAAAATTGTTTGTCATTTTTCATTGTCACTTTTTATTCTATATCTTTTCTAATGGGCCATCAAGATGGAAAAGAGGAGTGGAAAACTATTTTTCAACTTAAGAAATTCTAAAAAACATGTATTTTATGATTTTCAGATTAGCTTAAGTTGGAAAATAATTTTTCATGAAACCACATTCTTAGTTCTATTTAAAGGACATACTTTATCAAATTATAACACAAAATATAGAAAATAAAAATAGAAAACTATTTTCCACGACTAAACGCACCCTTAAGTTTTCAACAATGTTAGCCGCTTGTAAAGACTATGCCACATCTAAAATGGTCCGTTGTGATGCAATAATTCATCTAAGTTAATCCATTGGTTCAGGGAAGATAAATAGATTTTAGTTGAAATATAACTGGAGGAGAATCAAGATGGATAGAGAGTTGGTTAGCACTGCAAATGTCACATGTAATAAGGTGTCTAAGTTCACCTTCATGCAATATTTGAATTTCCACACATTGGAACATAAGCATACAACTCTAGAGTTTTTTTTTTTTGGTGTAAACTAACATTTGGGCATTTTACCTTAGTATAATGCCCAAATGATCCATAAATGGTTTTATTTACTTTCCCAAAGCATTTGTAAGTGTTGGTACACTTTATATATTGCGATTAAAAATCACATCAAAGAGTTTTATGGAGAAATCGGAAAATAAAAACATAAATTAATTTTAATTCTACGGCTCAAAATTAAATTATTACCTCATATGATTATCGCAAATATGAACCGCATGCGTGAATTCCAAATAAATACTGCACAATAAAAATAAACAATATTACCTCAATTGTTTATAAATTCGTCGTAGACGATTCTTGGGTTGAGTCGCGGACTAGGTCGCTCTCTTTAAGAAGTTTCGCGGCTGTACCCTCTTTGTGCAGGTAGTCTACAGTCACACCGTCCCCAGGATAAAACAAGCCCAGAATCACCTCTGTATCATATAACCATGCACCGTAAGTATATGTCTTCTAACACCCATTCCAAATTAATTGCTCAATACCGAAATTTCAATTTGAAGAGAACAAATTGTTCTAAAATATTTTAGGGGAATAAATATTCATGAACAAAATATTTTCAGTCTTAGAAAGAGAGAATAGTGATTTCCAAAACACTCGATTTTTTTTTCTTTATGCCAAAACTAAACTCAAGTTTTTTTTTCATTTCAAAACCACACTTGAGAGCTTGTTTTGTTCTTGTTCTCTCTACATATTTCTCTTTGGCCGGATGAGCCAATCTTCTTATAAAATGAAGGCAACAAAGTGGTACTCAAGTGGGAGAGTGTGTGTCATTATTTTTCCTCTCTTTTAGCCAAAAATTGAGAGATAATTATGGCTAGTGGGGATAGTAGGTAAACAAGTGGGTGCCTTTTTTTTCTTTTTGCCGAAAGTGGAGAAAGAGTGGGTAAACAAGTTGGGTAGTGGGTGCATTATTTCTTTTTCTTTTTGACAACAATCCCACATGTATTTTTAAAATACAATTCTAACAACAATCCCCCACTTTGGATTTTAAAAACACAATTATCGGTAACAATCCCCTACTTGTAAATTTTGAAAAATTATTGAGCAATAATAATTAATAGAATTGTGCATAAGCAAAGGTGTCTTTCGACTTGAACCTTTACGTAGTAAAGATGATTCAGATTATACTAGAGTAACTCGTAGTTTTGAACTGTATCTCTGACAACATCCCACACACAACCCTACTTGGGTGTAGTCCTCAAGCCAGCACGTTACGGTTATGTGCTTCTATCCCAGTATATGAACGCTCTAGAGAATTTGCCCAAAATTACCATAGGAAGCGGCCATACTTCCACATCCACATAGGTGAGTCTATCAAGGATACTCCCGTAGCTAGGTAACCACTCAAAATAGAGCTATAAATCTTCATTAAGAGTTATAATTAACTCAACCTTAACTCGCTTCAAGATATCATGCTCCATAGGGATGGACTCGGAGTAAAACCCCGTAAATAATAATTAGCATGATTCAACCCATATCACTGTGACTTGTTATTACCCTTTGAACCTATTTCTTGGGATCTACAGTCTATAGGTTGGGTTACCACCACAAATGATTCAATATCAACGGGCTTTAGTCTGATCCCTTTCTAGATGTTAAACACCTTCTCCCGCACTAGTCCTTTCGCTAAAGGATAAATCAGGTTCTATTCTCATCAGTCCGATCATAATCCATACTCACAACTCATTAGTTTTTAAATTCTCAAACTATGTTGTGCTTACGACATATTTTTCGTTCTTTTCGTTATGATAACGGTTCTAAAATTTTGCAATAGCCATGGTTCTATTGTTGTGGATAAAATGACTGTGTCAGTCTCTACCATAAATGGTATCTTATAATAGGTCTTTTAACCTTTCATTTACTCAGTAGCCATAGCTATTGGTATCACCATATACTCCATCATTAATTGTGCCAACAATTAATATTTCTGGGAGTTCCAAAAAATAGCAACATAATATGTGTTAAACACATATCCATTATTGATTCAGAATCAATTCTAGGTTCGTGAATTTATCAAAACACATAACCTTTCTCAATAGCATAAGAATGCACTTTTTAATTATAAACCTTCATAGTACTCCCACAAAAAATTATTCCGAGTCAATTGTATTTAGTAGCTCAATTGAGACTACTTAAGAGGTTCGCATTTTCATCTTTTCTTATCACTATATATAGTGTTCTTATACTTGGATCATGTGGAGTACAAAATAGTTCATAATAAGCATATATCTAATAAATAGATATTTTTATATTTCAATGTACTCGATCAATTAATTGATCCATATTGCCTTGTAATATTAACAAGTACTATTCTTGTTTCATTGAAACTCTTTATGCTAACACTTTGACTTAGCATGAATTTGGTTTTCTAGGCAATAAAATTTTATAACCAAATATTAGCTAATCATTCTTTCATAATAAATAAGAGTGCATTCATATTTCAACATGCTTAGTGATAAACACGATTCATAATATTCTCAATTCATTCTCATTTGATAATTTATCAAAATATCATGCCATTCATTGGTGTCTTCCATATTAATTTTCCAAATTCAAGTTGGTCCGTGTAAGTTCCCTTACATAGGTCACCATCCGAAAAATAATATTATATATATTTAGTTTTTAACTCAACATCATATATAATATCAATGGCATTCAAATTAAATGAAGCTTCTTCATTTTCATGAGAATAATTTAATGTGCATCATGTATAACTAAGTTATATTGATGAATTTTGGCTATTAAACAAGGCTTATATTCATAAATGATAATTATCTCAATATTCCTTCAAAGGATGTGTATACTCCTCATTATCTTATAGTTATAAGACAAGTCAATTATAAACTAATTTCTAGTTTACTCCAGGGAATTCAATCAATCATTTATGGCATGACTTCTCTAAGGATTTTTTGAATCCTTTTCAATAACATAAGCAAGCTTTTATTTTTAACTCATAACTCAAAAAATAAGAGTTCTCTTGAACACCAAAGTTTCAGATTCTATTAAATGTTCTTTAATTATAATTGAGAGGTACTCGTTTGAGTGCTCCCACTATTATCTAGGTATAGCATTAAGAAGCAACATATAATGTTCCCCCACTATATCTTCAATTCATAAAATAAAATCTAAACTTGTGAGTTTCAACATTAAATAAGAATTAATCTTATTTCTTAAATAAATACATGCTTAATGTCATCATGCATAGCCGAATCAAAAAATAGATTTTCATGTGTCTGAAAATCACATATAGATTATACAATCTATTTCATAAAAAATTATAATATACAATTTTTCACAATATGTAAAATAATACTGCGTAACAGAGTTTAAACCTCTGTTCCAAATCAAAGCATACGGTCAAAATAATTTTATCCAACTAAATTATTTCTACACGCGTATGAAGCACACCAAATTGATTCCAACATAGTAGAATATAATTTTATTGTATACATTTTTCAACTCATATAAATGAATAATACAAAGAATTATTCATATAAAATTCTAGCGGTTGCACTCCAAACTCAAATATTGTATAAGTCATTATACAATTTCTCTTTGAAATTCATCTTCCATAAATTTGAATCCAAATTTTTCTAAGTACTTCATAAATTCTTGAATAAGAAATTTATAAAGGCATCAAAATATTTTGAATCCGTTGGGAACACGACATGATACATTTTTTTTAAAAATGTTGTCCAAAATATTTGTTCAAACGGAAAAACTTCAAGTTTGAAATTTCACCACAACTAAACCGCTTATTGAAAAATTATGAAATTTTCCAGAATTCATCCTTTATGAGTCTAGTCTTATCCAAAATTAGAATCACTCAAAAATATTAAGTACAAGTGAAGATAAACCTGTTTTACTACAAGCTGTCCAAAAAATTCAGCATTGCACATCTCATTTGTAAAAATCATAATAAAAGATATACAACTCTTTTTTCAGAAATTCCAAAGCCCAAAATTTATAATCTCAACATACTACATGCATGCCAAAATTCACGAAATTTTAGTCTATATATCATCAAATAACTAAGATGATATTCCAACAGAATTCATAACAAAAATTTCAGTTTTTTTTCTCATCATCGATCACTTTAGTGTGGTTGAAAAATATCAACTACACTTTCACATAAACACTTCAAATATATTTGAACAAATTTCTTTTGTACTAAACATAGCGCAAGGCACAAATATTTATAACTTACCCTTCGAATCCATATAACAAATGTTCATTTGTTTTCATTTAACAAATTTTCATTTGTTTCCAAATATCAAATTTATAATTTGATTCCATATAACAAGTTTTTAATTTTTTTTCTTAACCACAAGTGGCTCAAAATATATTGTCCAAAAAATAATAGACAATTCCATTTCCAACAATAACATCTTATGTGAAATAATATTTCACATTCATAACTAGAAAATAGGATTGACCTATTTAAAAGTTTTCCATGAAGGGGTTCATTTTTGTTCAAATTATAATTTCTCACGAAATTATTGATCGATTTCGAATTGACCAAAAATACTGAAATGTATATATCTACTTCACAAAATATAACATTTAGGAAGTTCGGGGGCTAAACGGTCATTTCTAGAAGTAAAGGTCAAAATTATAATTTCTAAACATAGAAACTTAGTTGGCCTTTTTTCATTTCGACATCATAAAAATAATCATATATGCCCATAAGATTTATTTTTCGGTCTCCTTGGTAGACATAAAACGTCTTAAATTGTGGGTACACTTTATATATTGCGATTAAAAATCACATCAAAGAGTTTTATGGAGAAATCGGAAAATAAAATCATAAATTAATTTTAAGTCTACGGCTCAAAATTAAATTATTACCTCATATGATTATCGCAAATATGAACCGCATGCGTGAATTCCAAATAAATACTGCACAATAAAAATAAACAATATTACCTCAATTGTTTATAAATTCGTCGTAGACGATTCTTGGGTTGGGTCGCGGACTAGGTCGCTCTCTTTAAGACGTTTCGCGGCTCTACCCTCTTTGTGCAGGTAGTCTACAGTCACGCCATCCCCAGGATAAAACAAGCCCAGAATCACCTCTATATCATATAACCATGCACCGTAATTATATGTCTTCTAACACCCATTCCAAATTAATCACTCAATACCGAAATTTCAGTTTGAAGAGAACAAACTGTTCTAAAATATTTTAGGGGAATAAATATTCATGAAGAAACTATTTTCAGTCTTAGAAAGAGAGAATAGTGATTTTCAAAACACTCGATTTTTTTTTCTTTCTTCCAAAACTAAACTCAAGTTTTTTTTTCATTTCAAAACCACACTTGAGAGCTTGTTTTGTTCTTGTTCTCTCTACATATTTCTCTTTGGCCGGATGAGCCAATCTTCTTATAAAATGAAGGCAACAAAGTGGTACTCAAGTGGGAGAGTGTGTGTCATTATTTTTCCTCTCTTTTGGCCAAAAATTGAGAGATAATTATGGCTAGTGGGGATAGTAGGTAAACAAGTGGGTGCTTTTTTTTTTCTTTTTGCCGAAAGTAGAGAAAGAGTGGGTAAACAAGTTGGGTAGTGGGTGCATTATTTCTTTTTCTTTTTGACGACAATCCCACATGTATTTTTAAAATACAATTCTGACAACAGTAAGTAACACATAAAGGGGATTAAAGGAGGAAATTGTCTTAAGTTCAAACGAGTAAAGGACGGTCTGGTGTAGAAAAGTTATGACAAAAAGAAAACTGAAATAAAATTTACGCTAAAACGATCAAAAGCGTGTAATGTCACTTCTTTTACGAATTGATAGACATTTTCAACATCAACATAATAAAATTATAGGGGGAGAGGAATGGTCTCATAAACGTTAGCCATTGTTGTCAATGTCAAATTATTCATATCGGGATCCACGGGCAGATCCAGGGGTGGGTAGACCTGGGTTATATCCCACCCTAAATTTAAAAAAAAAAATGCTATTAGGGTAATTCTAGCCCACCCAAAAAAAAAATCCCATCCCAAGTCTACATACCCAAACCAAACACACTTAAGCAGAATAAACAAAAACAAATTGACTTGGTGTCTCATCCACTCACACTTCATAAAAAGGTACAAACTATTTTTTTTTTGTAATGTTGGTTTAATGATTTGGTTTTATTAAATTGTTTTGTAATGTTAATGTATTTATTGTATTTGTAATGTAGTGTTAGAGTTTGAATTTGTTAATGGTTAAATTATTAATTTTGATTTTGTAATGTTAATGTTTTGCATTGTTTCATATTAGACTCTTGAATATTTGTGTTGTGTATTATTTATGGAAAGTTTTGTATTTTTTATGGATTTCTTTTATTTTGTATTGTTCTACAAAGTAGTGAATATTTTTAAAAATAATGTCATTATGTAGTTTATTTCTTAAAGTTATTAAATTTTGAGTAATAATTAGTTAAGAAACTCCAAAAATATCGTAAAAAAAAGGGCTCGGGGGCTCCCGCGCCGGAATATCCAGAATTTTTCTTAGCCCACCCCATCGAACATTCCTAGCTCCGCGCTTGTCTGGATCCAAAGGTTAGTTTTATGATAATGATACATCATTTCTTATCCTCTCAATCTCAAAATAAAACTCTCTGAGAGCATGTACAATGGTGGGAGTAAAATTCAACAAAATTTGTAACTTTGCAAATTGGATGAACTGCACTGGTGAGGTTGAAGCAAGAAAATTTGTAGGGTAATTTGCATAGGTTCTGCAAGTATACAAATCGTGGAGAGAATTTATAAATGGTTTCTACGAACTTCTGAAGTTCGTAGGCATTGTTACGAACTTCTGTTGTTCGTAGCATTTTTCTACGAACTTCAGAAGTTCGTAGGAACTTGTATCAAATATAAATAATTAATTTTTATTACATATTTGGGTTCCTACGAACAACATTTGTTCGTAATATTTCCTAGGAACAAATGTTGTTCGTAAGAAGTGATGTTATTTTTTCCTACGAACAAGTGATCTTCGTAAGAACTATGAATACAAATTTTCATATTTCTCCATTGTACAATCTCACTTCCAAAACAGGTAAAAGCTTCCTTTCAACTGTGGATGCTTTGAAAGTCAATTTTCAAGGAAATACTAATTTTAAGATCAAAACTTAAATAATTCTCTATATACAACATGATAAATTGATTTATAAAATGCAACTCTAATATGTAATGTTGAAGAAAAATTTGACACTTAATTTGAGTCAGAGCAAGAGCAAGAACAAGAACAATTCTCCAACTAGCACAAGAGCCGTGGCAAATGAAAGGGACAGTGTGAAGATGAGGCCTCTCTGGCACAAAAGGACATATTTGCATTGTTTTGACTATGTGAAGGTGTAAATTAGGGTTGGTGGGATTAAAGTCTTCGGCAGCCCACGTTCCACTTGAAGATGATTTGTACATTTCTTCTTACTAGCTACTTCACAAGCTTTGAAATTCTCACAAAACTGTCACTACCTTTCACAAGAAAATGTTATCATTACATAATTTATGAACATAAATCATTTCTATTAATACGATAATGTCTCATATAAGCTATCGAGGCTCGCACTTTTTCATAAATTTATATGCACAATGGCTTAGAACTACAAAACCTGATGACTGTTTTGGCTATTTTTCAAAAGAAAAATAATAACATATGCTTGAAGTGCATGTTTTGAACCTCAAAATAATAAATATTACAGTTTTACACCAATACAAGACAGACTCCTATGAGGACTCCTATCAGGACCCTTTTCAAAATAGGTTAACTAAGAATAAGACAGACTCTCAATTCCATTATGTTAGGTGAAGTCACTCTTTTTGTGACTAGATCATGTCCTCAAAAAGTAAATGAAGTAACAGAAAATCAGTATGTTTTGAGATCAACTTTGTGTAGAAAAATGTTTTGAACCATAAAAATAGAAAATGTGCCTCAGTAGAACTTAACCATTCCCAAACATTGCCAGGACTCGCACAGAAGGAAATGCACGATAGACATAGCCCTCGTGTTTTCATATGCGATACCTCAAAAATGTCATTATTATCTTTTTAACAATTAAAGATTCACATGCTTATTTGAGGATTTTTTTTCTATCAAAACGAAGCATTATATTAACTACCATAAAATTTTACAAGTTTCATTTTTATCCACCAACGGAGCCGAGCATATACATGACCAGACATTAGGAACAAAAAAAAAAATCGGTGGATAAAAGAAGGAGCTATAGTAAAACAAAAATCCATATGTGGTTTATACTCGGCCATTTTGGACAAAATATCAGTCACCCCGTTGGCCTCTCAATAGCAAAAGATATCCATATGTGAGTGAAACAGTTAGCCAAGGTGATGCAATCCGTAAGTAGTTGCGAGAGTGTAAGATTGGTAGATCGGGACCTGCAGCACATAGAGATATAGTCCGTTTCTATATGAATATATTTTCTGCCTTTTTTTCTAATATTAATCATTCCTTATCACCCATAATTCAGCAACATCATTAGTGGCATTCTCCATAGTTTTGGTAGAACCATAGAAAAAATGTCCCACGCAGTTTCTAATCACACCACTTATACCCACAGACTTAGTGTCTCTAAAAGCCGACCCCTCCATGTCGAGTTTAACACTTAGGCGACAGATGACATTGAAAGTAGTGATAATCTTCTTTCATAGCAAGATTGAATTTGTTATTATAGCTAAAATAAGAGGTAGATCATTTATATCATTATGGACATTATGTTTTATCAAAGAAAACTGAATGGCCTCATTTCTAAACACGGACTCATTACGAGTCTACCATATTCTCTACATTATATATATTTGTTCGGATAAAACTATATTATTCCCTTACGAATTTTAATAAAGCTTTGAGTGTCATCATGAATACCTCTCAAAGCAGATAATTTGTTAAAGAACATAGGACAACCTTTAAAGCAATGCATATTAGAATCATTGTTGTCACACAACATGCAGAGGTTAGCTGGCAAAATGTGACGAGAAAATAAAATAGCAGTCGTTGGTAGAGCATTGTGCCATGGTATTTGCGGGTTTATTGGGGTAGTTTTTTTTTTTTTTTTTTTTTGTGTGGGGTGGGGGGGGAGTTCAAAATGAAGGATTATATTACACTAACATAAAATTTTAGACCAAGTTTCTTTTTTTTTAATGTTTATTTGAGTTATGCACCATTTAAACCTGCATGCCCTTATGCCTTGCTAACTGCTAAGGTGCTTAGATGATGAATCTTTGACTAAAATTTTCGTCCGATAATCAATTTATTTTTCTCCCTCCAACTTACACTTTCTGCCGGTATAGCTTAGAATGAAAGCAAATAGTTTATAAAAAAACATTCTTCGGTTAATCAATTTATTTCTCTCTCAAACTTACAAAAACATATAATTTATCTCTTTTATTTTTTATCAAAAGTTATCGATTATGGTTATTGTTTAATAGATTTTGATGAATATATATATACTAAGTTATGTCCGTGCTTGAAGGCACGACGCTAATTTTCACAAATGTACGTCATTAATAGGATCATGCGTCGTATTTTGTTCACAACAGATAAATAATTTTAAGAGTTATATGAGGTTGTGTGATGTCGTGTTCTTAAGTAGTATTATCATGTATTGTCATTTTAGTCGTGTTTTTACTCATGTTAAATTGGGTGTCAAAATTGTCATGTATTTTCATGTTATATTGGTGTCAATAGTGTAATCATCGTTTTAGTCATGTATTTTCATGTTAAATTGGGTATCAAAATTGTTAATTACGTTACTCGTGTCATATGGTGTTTGTGTCCAAAAAAAACATTTATGATGAAAACCATGTATACAGCCCATTTTTGTGACATGAATGATGAAAAAGGGTTGTCACCTTGTTGATTGAAATTTATGTGTGAATTACACTATCCAAGGAAACTTATGAACCATCGTAACGTTTTGAGCAATTATACTATAACGAAACTTATGATCGAAAATGTGACGTCATGAAATAATATTTTCTTACCTATGTCGAACACTGCGGTAAAACAACACGACATGTCGTGTCATTTTTATTTTTATTTTTATCGGCTTTGTTTTTTGTTTTAAAAAAACATTGTCTGGTGCCTCTTTTACTTCGGCCATGTTCGACGATTTTCAGGGAAGCTAACATGATCACAAAAAAATAACGATCGACCCGATTTAATTTCAATACAAATAAGTTGATTTTTTTTTTTAAATGGACAAAGTCTCTTTCATTTATAGGACTATCCACTGTGGGTAGCTCGATTAAACATTCCGGCCCAGATAAGTAGCCCGCTTCAGTTCGGCCTAAAGTCTGTAGGTCACATGCATAACGAATTCAGTTATGACCCATTCAACCCCTAAAATCTCTCATGAGATATTCTAGGAGTTATGGGCTAACGTGGAGGAGTCCAACACCCCCACTCTCCAAGAAACAACATGTATATATTAAACCCTCAGCCCGGGGCGAAGGGCATGCAATTGAAAACACTCCCCTGGAGTAAAGAGAAATAAAATACTGAGAGCACCACCGTGGGCGTAGGCCTTCTTGCCTAACCACGTAAAACTTGTGTTGTGTGTGATAGCTATTATTTCAAGTTCTTTATTTATTCTGGTGATTGCCTTTGCTTATTATTTTGTGTTGAGTTTAATTGTCACCACCTCCACAAAAACACTACAACGGCCAAATAAAGTCACTCACGAACCATGTTTAAACTAAATAAAATCAGACAAAATTTTCTTTATTTAAAGAAATATCCATATATGATTCTTAAAAAATTAAAAGAGAAGGTATTAATGCGATGAAAAGAAAGAATCACTAGAATCCACAGTCGCTTTCTCGTGCTGATTTAACACAATCAACTGATTCAACTTGCTCACGTATAGGAATGTAAAGTGTAGCACTATGGCAACAACAAAAAAATGTTATCTCTGTCTAATTTAGTTTATATTTTGAGCACAGAGTCTAATAAAACAATTTTATTGTTATCAAAATGCTATTAAAAGGAAAAATGTTAACCCTGTTCTTTTGATTTGGCCAGGAAATCTTTAACAACAAGCGGCCCATACCATTGAGGGCCAAACCCTGAAGCTTTTCTAGTAGTCTCGTTGATAACTTCATCATCATTTTCTTTTGTTGTATTATTCCCAATAGAGTCTATATTTGTAGAACTCCTCCTCAAGAAAAGATATTTGAAAATTTTAACAATAGCAGCACAGTGGGTGATTTCTTCAGGATAAACCACCTTCTCTAGTAACTCAGCTATCACGTTATCACCTTCATTGTGAAATCGAGAAATGGTTGTGGGCATCAAATCAAGTCATCTAGCCTCATGGACGCAATTATCGAAAACCAAACGTGATAACAGATCCTTCGAAGTAGATATAGAAGAGTCTCAAAGACCATCATGGGCACGCAATGCTCCATAGAAAGAACCAATCGTTTCAAGTCGTTTAGCTAGAAGAGTGAAATGTTGACCTTCATTGTGACACGATTACAAATTTTACTTCCACGCGAATATGTCAATGTATCCAACTTCATCAACAAATATTCTTACTGATTGTTGTCATTCATGTGTATGTATCTCAACTTGGATTGCAACTAAACTCATGTGTATGTACCTGAACACAAAACAACACTACTAATGGTAGTGAGAGTCGTCGGATATGTCGAATATGGAGGGTCGGTGAGCCACCGGGTGCAAAACTAAAAACTTGAAGGAAAGACGATAATTATGTATGACTCTTGTACCCTTGTACAGTTATATAGCATCAAGGTTGTTGAATTAAAAACTGTTCATATTCTTTACATGTATCAATGAAACATACCAATTTGAGAATGTATGGAAATATGACATCCTAATCAATCAAAAATCATTATCAATCAAATATCCTAATTAGAAGATTAGTATCTTAATAAGGCAAAATGAAAAATTGAATGGAGTCATACATGTAACTTATATTTCATTTTGTGTCCATGCCCATATTGTTAGTATATTAAGCAATATCAGAACTTTATATACATATGTTATTAAGTAAAGAGACTAACCATCTCCATAATTATTATGTCTTCAAATAACCATATGCTTAGTTAGAGATATAGAACTAATAATAAATATAACTAACATGACAATTATCAAAGCAAAAGTAAAGATGGGGATTATTATAATATATGATGTAAAAGCAGATGATAGACTGGGTTTTGCCACGATGTCGCGTCACCGACGTCGGTCATTTTTTATATTCATCTCACCATATCTATACAAAAACCTAAACTTATGACTACACTCAAAAAGAGAGTACAGCAGCCAAGTCCGGGTATCGAAAATCCATAGAGACGAGTTACTAGAATTTAATTGGTTTAATACTTCTCAAAATAAAAGTGTAAAATGTAACGAATAAACAAAAAGAAAAGATAACAAAAGGAAAAGATTAAACTAGGCATGTATTTAAACTAGACTAACAAAAGAAGTAAAAACTATAGGTTGCGTCGGATAGCCCTCACCCCGAGTTAATTAGTATAAAATAGTTACATGGGTCGACGAGTTATTAAGACTGTGTCTGGTTTCGACCGTTAATTAAACCCAGAGTTGTCACACCCTTAAATTTGAATAAAAGTCTAATAAGATTTTGGTGTCAACAAATACCCCAGAAATTATGCACACAAGGTCGTAAGTACGGAGCATACATGATATACCCCGTCAAATTTCCTAGGCATAATAACTAGGACAACCCAATCGAAATAAACTCGTAAAAGCCATCACCAAAGCAAAGAAACACATCAACCCTAGGTGAGTTCAATCCAACATAACCTAGGCTAATTTAGCCTAGAAAGCGGGATAAAACCGCGGTAAATAAAGCAGTAAATCTACACTAGAAAGCATTTAAATAAACGCAATAAATCTAAACTAGAAAACGAGTAAAAACGCGATAAATAAAGAAATACAAACATTGGAAACTCGGATTGATAGAGAATATGGGGGATAGTGTTCTACACAACCTCGACAGGCAAACCCCTCTATACGAGAAAACCCTCGGAAGGAGAAAATGGCACACTCCCTAAACCATCCAAACCCTAGCTTCCCTCTCTAACCCTAAGTATGGAAAATGATCTATTACTATAAGATAATAAAAATAGAAACCAAAATTGATTTATATAGTAAGTTGAAAAAGAAATAAAGGAAAAAGAAAAGAAATAGAATAAAGGGAAATTAGCGGGTAACTGTTGACCGGCAATAGGGGCGCGATCGACGGGTCACTTAAGTTGAGGCCCAAGGGTTACATCGTAAGGCAAAATCTAAAAAATCGATCGACCGGTCACAGAGGCGCGATCGACCGATACTCTGTTTTCTGGTGCTCTTTGGTCTTCACATGGGAGAACAACTTCAAAACAAAATCGGCCATAACTTCATCATCCGAACTCGAACGATGTGTTGTTTGCGGCCACGCGATGCTAACTCAATGAACTACGCATTCGTGGAAATTCCATGAGTCGTAGATGAAGTGTGAATTGACTAAAATGCCCTTGAAGTAGTGTCCAGTGACGAAACCTATCAAAAATGCAATCGATCCTCACTTTTAGCGTTCCAATGCCTACAAAAGCACAATTAACCCCTGCAAAATATATATACGTCCAAATCCGATGTTGTCTGGTTAACGAACATAAATATAGGCATTAAGAACATAAAAGTGATAGAATGCACAAAGATAAAGGGGGCAAATATGGAATATTTGTGACGTATCAGCCGACCTAATTCTTATTTCAATACACCATGTACTTTCTTAGTAGCAAGATTTATCCGTATATAATCTTAGCAAAGCTTCTTACCACAGTATGCATTGACATACACTAGAACAATGCTTATTCCCATAGTATGAATATTATCCAGAACAATGCTTTTTCCCATTGTATGCATTGACATAAATTAGAACACTAGTTTTTGTCTTAAACTCGACATATAATGTGTACTAATTTCATTATGCATTGGTGACGCCCTCTGATGATTTACGTAGACATTGGAATCACTGCAAGATTAATCCAGTAGCATGTAGTGCATACCAGTTATATATTTTGCAAAGGTTCAGGAAATAATAAATTAATTGAATAAAGTTAGCAAGACTAAACACTTAAACCATTTTTCACACCAAATATAAAATTCATACATCCTGAATAAATTATATCCAAAAACATATGAAATACTAATATTATGCAAAAGTCCCAAAAAATAAAACATCCTACAACTACACATCACCAAACCAATCAACTAAAAAGACAGTGAGAAACAAACGATTGTAGATTAGAACCCAAACTTGGATACAAAAAAATCGATGCCTCTCAAACACAGAGAAAGACAAATCAAACTGTTTGAGCGAGAGAAAATCAAGGGTATATACTTGCAAAATAGAAATAATTAGAAGAAAAATACACAGTCCAAATACACATAAAAATACACTCAAGTAATCTAGATACAAAAAATGATAAAAGATACCTTAAGGCAAAGAGAAAAGGGAGGCGGCGTGGGAATATCCGTCAGCGAAAGAGCGGAGGCGGAGAAGAAGGCATATTCGTGAGAGAGGTAGGGTTAGTCTAGAACAGAAGCAAATCACTGCTCTTTATTTAACCCAAGCCTCTCAGTAGATCTCCAAAACCTAATTGCATTCAAAGAACTAATCTACAGAGTCCAATATAACCAAATCAAGTAACATTCACAAAAGCTTTAAAGAGGCAAAACAGTTAAATCATTTATTTACACACATAAAATGAAATTAACATCGAACAACACTAAAACAGTCGATTTAAAGAGATTGACCTGAAAAACAGTTGCGGCAACGAATTGTTCGAGCTTGAGAGTTAACTATAAGAAACTATC
This sequence comes from Sambucus nigra, assembly GCA_949130495.1. Lineage (NCBI taxonomy): Eukaryota > Viridiplantae > Streptophyta > Magnoliopsida > Dipsacales > Adoxaceae > Sambucus > Sambucus nigra. Next base: position 751,868,769 of record OX422208.1, read on the forward strand.
ACACAAAAAAAGAAATGAGAAGAAGTACAGGCAAGAAATAAAAAGACGAGCAGTCGAAAAAATAATTACCTTGGTTGATCGTTGTAAAGCTAAGAGAGAGAGAGAGAGAGAGAGAGAGAGAGAGAGAGAGAGAGAGGGAGAGGGGGTGAAGAGGGAGTAAAGTGAGGGAAAGAAATGAGACGGATTGGTTTAGACAATTGAGTCTAAGGGAGAGAATGAGGGAAATACTCTTCTACCCTTGATTTTGAATTTTGAAGAAAGGGGATAGTAAATTAGAGTGTGTTAAAAGAGGGGGAATTCAAAATTTTCAAGGGTAAGATAGGTAATGCAGGATAAAAACTATCTTGTGACATCATAATCTAAGTTTATGACATATATAAGTTTTGTAACTTATTATATATATATATATATATATATATATATATATATATATATATATATATATATATATATATATATATATATATATATATATATATATATATATATATATATATATATATGTATGTATGTATGTATGTATGTATGTATGATTTTTTTTATAAATCATATGGTAGTTTCGAAAAACTATGATTTGTTTTGCAAAAAATATGGTAGTTCCGAAAAACTAGTTAGGTATCTTATTTGAAATAAGTAACTTACTTAAACAATTAATTTTATCTATTTATTTATTAGAAACACTCAAACAATGAATTTATTTATTTTCGAATTTTTCTTACGGAATAAATTTTTTAATATGGATATTGTTTCATAGGTCTTAAAAAGTAGTTTTTAAAAATAAAAATTTTACGAAAAATGGATATAGAGATATGAAGTTATAGATTTAAAGTTTGGAAACACTAAAAAATGATTTAGTTGGAAATTTGGAGGTTGATTAGTTATAGATTTTTTGTTTAGAAAAAACTATTTAACTTATAATTTCCATTTATTGTTGTACTCAAAATAATAAAAAATAAAATTTTGATACCAAGGTTATATACGCATTGCCCATTAGTTAGAGAAATGATACTACGACATAAGTTTTTGACATAAAAGCCACACATGATGATATGGAGGTGTCACATCATTAGGACCCTATTTATTTATTTATTTATTTTATGACTTTATATATTTATTTTTTCTTAAAATATAACTTTCAAGTTAAAAAAAACAGTCCAATTAAAAAACCATAAACACACACTACATATAAATATACGTAAAAAAATATATGTTAAAATTATGTGTTAAAATACATCATTGGACTATATAATTTTAACATATATTTTTAAAAATAAATTGGACTGTATAATTTTAACATATATTTTTAAAATACATCATTGGACTTTATTATTTTACTATTTTAAAAAAAATCTTTTCACTATTTTGAAAAAATGGCTCGTGCCAGCAGCATGAAAAAAATACGACTCCATGTCACGTTGCGTTTTATTTGAGTCGTGATCGTGTTAGTTAAAAAATAAAATATTCATAATCGCATTGTATAATTTTTTAATTGGTTTATATTAAGTAAATAAATGACCAATTACCAAAAAGTTCATCAAATATTTTTTATTACACATTTAGTCCAACCCTTTTTAGTTTATTTCAAAAAGTCCCTCAAACACCCATTTAACCAATATTCTTTTATTTTTAAAGGTCCGTGTCGGCGGCACACATTTAGTGTTTTTATGTGGTGAGTGACTTGTTGTAGCAGCAATTTAAATAATTAAATGCAGAATTAAAAAACAGGAACGAAATTACCCAATTTTTGGAGCTAATAAATCTGGGCAGAAAAGTATAAGAATTCCGGAACTGGACAGTCAAGAACACGGCTGAGTCGCGGACTAGGTCGCTCTCTTTAAGGTGTTTCGCGGCTCTGCCTCCAATTGTGCCGACAGTGTACAGCCCCGTCACCCCCAGGATAAAACAGCCTCCAAAATGAAATTATGGATTAACAGCACAAGAATTAATCCGGTCTGTATACACCCATTATGTATTAATTGCTCGATTCTATAATTAATCTGTAAGATTAATTATTCTGGAAAAAGTATTCTGGGAGAAAGAAATTTTTTTTTCAGAACTGTAGAGAGAAAAAATCTGTGTTGTAAGAAGATAACTGTGTGCCAAAACCGGAGGCAACCAGCTCTTTTATGGGGCAAAAAGAAAAGAGACGTTGGTAAACAACGTGGAGAAAAAACTGGAAGAAGTGGGCAACTCGGTTGAAGAAATCAACACGGACTAAACCACGTTTTAATTTTTCGGAATTAATTACCGTTAAAAAATAATTTTTAAAGCCCAAAAACGTTAATTTATTTGTCCAAAAAATTAATTCTTAATGAGCCCAAGCCCAAGACCCAGGACCCGGACACGGGCCGGGCCGGACGGACGGCGGCGGCGCGCGCGCGCGTGTGTGACTTGGCCCATTGGGTCTGCCCCACATACCCACAAAACATTGAATGCCCAAAGGGCTGAACCTTTAGTCCCAAAAAATTGTAAATATACACAACTTATTTTCCACATCCCACCGATGTGGGACTGTTTCCAAAGGGCGTGCAGAGCAGCGCTATATCTGTTCATTAAAGATAGACAAAAGCAATTGTTTTTCAAATCTTTGCAAATACAGCTGTTGCCAGCTGTTTCCAACAATCCCCCACTTGCAAAATTTTGAAAGTATTTTATCGAGCAATAATTCATAGAATTGTGCATAAGCAAAGGTGTCTTTCGACTTGAACCTTTACGTAGTAAAGATGATTCAGAATATACTAGAGTAACCGTAGTTTTGAACTCTATCTCTGACAACATCCCACACACAACCCTACTTGGGTGTAAGTCTAATAGCTAGCACGTTACGGCCATGTGCTTCTATCCCAGTATAGTGAACGCTTTAGGAATTTGCCCAAAATATCCATAGGAAGCGGCCACACTTCCACATTCACATAGGTGAGTCTATCAAGAATACTCCTGTAGCTTAGTACCCCACTCAAAATAAAGCTATAGATCTCATTAAGAGTTATAATAACTCATCCTCAACTCGCTTCAGGATATCATGCTCCATAGGGATGGACTCGGAGTAAAACCCCGTTTTATATTAATTAATAATCGCATGATTCAACCCATATCACTTGTGACTTGTTATTACCCTTTGAACATATTTCTTGGGATCTCCAGTCTATATGTTGGGTTACCATCACAAATGACTCATTTATCCAAGGGCTTTAGTCCCATCCCTTTCGTGGTGTTCCACACCTTTTCCCTAGCTAGTCCTTTCGTCAAAGGATAAGCTAAGTTCTGTTCAGACCGTATATGATCCACCCTCACAGCACCCGTAGAGATAAATTCTCTAACAGTACTGTGCTTACGACGTATTTGTCGTTTCTTACCGTTATAATAACGGTTCTCAACTTTTGCAATAGCCGCGGTACTATCACAATGAATCAAAACGGCTGGATTAGTATAAAATGGTTATATAGCATCAAGGTTGTTGAATTAAAAACTGTTCATATTCTTTGCGTCGGATATCCCTCATCCCGAGTTAATTAGTATAAAATGGTTACATGGGTCGACGAGTTATTAAGACTGCGTCTCGTTTCGACAGTTAATTAAACCCAGAGTTGTCACGCCCTTAAATTCGCATAAAAGTCTAATAAGATTTTGGGGTCAACAAATATCCTAGAAATTATGCACGCAAGGTCGTAAGTACGGAGCATACATGATATACTCCATCAAATCTCCTAGACGTAATAACTAGGACAACTTACTCGAAATAAAACCGTAAACTCCATCACCAAAGTAAAGCAACACATCAACCCTAGGTGAGTTCAATCCAACACAACCAAGGCTAATTTAGCCTAGAAAACAGGATAAAAAAGAGATAAATAAAGCAGTAAATCTACACTATAAAGCATGTAAATAAACGTAATAAATCTAAATTAGAAAGCGAGTAAAAACGCGGTAAATAAAGAAAGACAAACATTGGAAACTTGGATTGATATAGAAGATGGGGGATAGTGTTCTACACAACCTCGACGGTCAAACCCCTCTATACGAGCAAACCCTCGGAGGGAGAAAATGGCACACTCTCCAAACCATCCAAACTCTAGCTTCCCTCTCTAACCCTAAGTATGAAAAATGATCTATTATTACATGATAATGAAAATAGAAACCAAAATTGATTTATATAGTATGTTGGAAAAGAAATAAAGGAAAAAGAAAAGAAATAGAACAAAGGGAAATTGTCGGGTAACTGCTGACCGGCAACAAGGGAGCGGTCAACTGGTCCCTTAAGTTGAGGCCCACTGGTTACATCGTAAGGAAAAATCCCAAAATACGGTTGACTGATCGTAGAGGCGCAATCGACCGGTATTGTATTTTCTAGTGCTCTTTGGTCTCACGGAGAAAAGCTTCAAAACGGAATCGGCCATAACTTCATCATCCAAACTCGAAACGACGTGTCGTTTGCGGCCACGCGATGCTTACTCAATGAAATACGCATTCATGGAAATTCCATGAGTTGGAGATGAAGTGTGGATTGACTAAAATTCCCTTGAAGTAGTGTCCAGTGATGAAACTTCTTTGAAATGCAATCGATCCTCTCTTTTAGCGTTCCAATAGCTACAAAAGCACAATTAACCCATGTAAATCATATATATGTCCAAATCCAAGGTTGTCTGGTTAGCGAGCATAAATATAGGCATTAAGAACGTAAAAGTGCTAGAATGCACAAAGATAAAGGGCGCAAATATGCAATATTTGTGACATGTCACACCCCCTAACTAAGACATTGCTAGTCCTTAATGATGAAACAAACAAAGCTAGTCCACAGAATGCGATATAAAAATGTATATATGCATCGAAATATAAATGCCACTTTCGTAAGGAACATGATTGCATTTAGCATATGCAATAAGTCGTTAAACCCCTAGGTTACCCTAGTGGACGATTGTCGTCTCGTGAGGGTTTTCGGGGATGAAATCCACAAACATAGTATGGTTTTCTCAAAATATGCCCAACACAACATGCGACAAGCCCAAAAATACGAAAAAGGTTTCATACACATTATTATTACAGTGAATGAATTCACACAGAAGTCCGTATTATTAACATTATAGAATGAACTTCGTTGAATTGAAACCTTAAAATGTGGGAGGGGAGCGATCACGTGCAAAGTATGATTTGGAAAAAAATTAAATAAATCGAATAAAAATTAAAGCAAGTATATATTCAATCCTCATGGGCATTACACTCATCAAGTGAATTCACTCGAAATAAGGAGTTAACACACGGAACATGCGGGCATAAAGAGTAAATGTAAATGGAAACTAGACCGCACACATGTCACAAATAAAGAACGCTAGATAGAAAATGAAAAATTATAATCTCAATGAAAGATACCGCTCATTAAAGGAGGCGAAATGAATTTTCACAGATTATCAAAACTATTTCAACTTTTAAATTAAATTCACCCTAAGATCACATAGGACTTTATAGGGTTGTAATGTAGGTAAGGGGTTAAGGTATGAAATGAAAGGTATGTATGTACGGATTCAAAGTGTTCGGAGATGAAAACTTAGAATAATGGGGAGATTGCGGGCAATTCCAAAAATTAAAAAATAACTTCCAAACAAGCATTAAATATAACAATTAGAGAGCAATCAAAGCTTATTGAACTATATACACAATATATACGAATATCTCTTTCTTTTCTTTTCTTCTTTTTCTCATGTTTTCTTTTCTTTTCTTTTTCACTACTTTCTTTCTTTACTCTTCACACTCTCACATGCCTAAATTGCAACCACAAGACAATAACATCATTCAATCCCATGTAACATTCCAAACAAAGGTATGAAAGGTAATATATATGGTTTATAACTCCAATGTGGAGCTGGTTATGGGATTTTGGAGTTATGAAACGAAAGTTTATATTTAGGCTCAAAGGCGTTGACGAGGGGAAACATATAAGGTGGGGTCAAGGTCAATATGGGTGATATAACAAAGATTGCCTATGATCATTTCCTAAAGTTTATGAAATTCTCGAGTCAAAACAAACTTTAAAAATCATTGTTGATACCAAATTTAGTCTGCTAACATGGCTCAATTGGGTGAAGACGCGTGGCAATCTACATGGTAACGACAAACACTTACGAACAACACCTTGACTCCGAGGAACCATACTGCAATGAGGAACTCTGCTTTCCCGATCAACTCAGACCCTCCGACCTATAAGAACTCTCCAAGGAACTTTTGAGTACCGAGGAACTTTTGAGTACTAAGGACCTTAGGCGGTCCGAGCAGCTTAGGCGGTCCGAGCTGTACCTCGGACAAAGAATTAATAGCAGGATAACCAACAGATTGACTGCGCATTAAATGCTTATTATTATCATACAGATGTATACGCTTAAGGGGTATTGAATGTATTACCCTTTCACATTACAGCCTTAGGGCTATAAATACATTGTATTATCCTCATTGTAAGAGGACCGGAATTTATTGAGAAAACTTATAATCGAGAATTCCCAAACAGTCTTCAATAACAGAAACAGTGGACGTAGGCCATTCTCATAAGGCTGAACCACTTTAAAAGTTCTTTGCCTCATTTTATTTATCTGTGATTAAATAATTAGATATAATCTAATTTTTTACATCAACAGATTGGCGCCGTCTGTGGAAAACGAATGGTAATATCGTTTTTCATCAAAAACAATTCATCACAAATGGCTGATATTCCAGAACCCAGCAATCGAAACGCTGGAAGCACTCCAAATCTATCTGCTCCGCCAAATATTCCAGATCTGGCTGGAATAATGACAAATCTGGCCCAGGGCCAAACAGTCATGCAAGAAACTATGCGACAACTCATACGAACCCTTCATGGCGGTGCACCAACCCATTCAGAATCGTGAAGTATTCAAAGAAATACCCGTTTACCTTCTTCGCGTACTAGGCGTACCGATCCATATCGTACTGAGGAGTCTAAAGATTTTTCTTATCAACCTGGACGAACTTCATCGATATGAGCCACAGATACTGAACAACGTATCACTCTCTCTCCAGAAAGGACTAGTGCGCTAGAAAGATTAAGCAGAGTATCTCTTTTTGATCGATTAGGTACTAGGAGGAGAAAAAGTCCTCCTAGAGCCGCATCGAGGAGTTTTCGACGACCATCAGACTTAAGGGAAGGATCTTTCCAGTCGCGACCAGCTGCTCGTCAAGATAGATCCCAGGAAGTCACATCAACGCGATCAGTTGCTCGAACCAACAGGCCCGAGGAAGGAAACGATGCATGGAAAGGCTCTATTCAGAGGCTGGAGGATAGATTAGGGGAAATGGCTAAGGCTAAGAACCCTCTACAACGAACTTTTGTTCAAGGAACACCTTTTGTCCCGGTCATTATAGATTTTGCAACACCATAAAAGTTCAAAGCACCTGTTGTGACCCCCAAATATGATGGAAAGACCGACCCTGTCCTTCATATAGAACAATACCAAGCTGCAACCGACATCTATGCTGTTCCAGATGAGATGAGATGCAGAGCATTCTTGGGAACTCTTACCGGATCTGCTCAAATATGGTATAATAATCTTCCTCGGGGTAAGATCTCAACTTTTTTTCAACTGGCCGAGTTATTCATTGGGAATTTTTATTTTGGGGCAAAGCCAGTTAAATGAGTAGCGCATTTGTCAAGTGTTAGACAAAAAGCTGGTGAAAGTACCAGAGATTATATAACTCGTTTTAATAACGAGAAACTCGAAGTCATTGATTACGAAGAAAAGACAGCGATTACCGCCTTGATGAGTGGACTACTGCCCAACAAGTTGTACTACACTTTGGCCAAAGATCCACCTAGAACCATGTCAGATCTGATGGGAAAAACAGCCAAGATTATGAATGCCGAGGAGGCTATGGCTGCGAATGAGAATATGAATGCCAAAGAAACCAAGGTGAAAGGTGATAAAGCTAAGAAGAAAGAGCATAAGAACAATGGTAATGATAAACACTCAAAAACAAGGTCGTCATGGGAAGTATTGAAGAAATTTGATAATTATACTCCTTTGAAGAAAGATATCAACCATATTCTAGAAGAAATCAAGAACAACGAGGAATTAAACTGGCCAGAGAAAATGATGGCAGACCCTGACAGGAGAAATAAGGAAAAATATTGCGAGTTTCACAAAGATCATGGCCATATGACCAAAAATTTCATAGCTCTTTAGAATGATATTGAAACACTCATCAGACGAGGAAAACTGGCAAAATATGTTGATCGAAGGAATGATAGAAGAAACAACGACCGAACAAAAGAGAGGTCTAGATCTCCTCGTCGAGTAGAGGAGAACAAGAAAAGAGACCATGAAATTGATCCAGAAGACGACCCCGATCTTCCCAAAAGACCAAGGCAGCCAGAACGTGAGGTATTTTCAATATGCTTTGGGTCATTTGACTGTAATGTTATTACATGTGGAGATGCCGGAGGAGGAGACCTTACTTTCAAGAGAAAAGCTTACCTCTGTGAGGCTCAAGCTTGCTCGTACATTCAACGAATAAATCTAGCTGAGGAGGATCGCCCGAGAAAGGTGAACAAAGAGAAATTGGTCATTGGTTTCTCAAATAACGACCTCGCAGGTGTTCTATATCCTCATGATGACCCATTGGTTATCAAAATGAGGATGAAGGAGGTAATGATTTCAAGAGTACTGGTAGACAATGGTAGCTCGGCAGACATCATGTTCTACTCGTGCTTCGACAATCTAAATCTGAAGCTATCTCAACTGGAGCCTTATCATAGACCCTTCCTCGGTTTTGCTGGCGAGAAAGTATTTCCACTTGTGACGATCAAATTGGATATATTCATTGGTACGTGTCCTGCTTGTCGAACAGAAAGAATACGCTTCTTCATGATGGATAAGAATGTTCAATCATCATACAATATCATCATGGGAAGAGTAGGATTGAAGAAGTTCGAAGCTGTACCCTCCTCAGTTTTGCTGGCGAGAAAGTATTTCCACTTGGGACGATCAAATTGGATATATTCATTGGTATGTGGCCTGCTTGTCGAACAGAAAGCATACGCTTCTTCGTGATGGATAAGAATGTTCAATCATCATACAATATCATCATGGGAAGAGTAGGATTGAAGAAGTTCGAAGTTGTACCATCCACGGTACATCAATGCCTAAAATTTCTAATAAATTTTGGAGTAGGAGTTGTGAAAGGTGATCAGAAAGTAGCTCGAGAATGCTATTATTCATCCACCGAGCAACAGGAAATGGAGGAATCAAGGAAAAAGGCCACTACCTATCAAGTGGATGAAGATGCAGAAATTGAAACATTGGATCCTAGAGATGAGTCGCAACTCGTGAAGGGTCAAGTGGTGGAAGCTACTGAAAACATCATCCTGGACGACGAGCACCCTGAACGAACTACTCAAGTAGGTTCGTCATTGGAAGCCTCACTAAAACATGAATTGATAACTTTCCTAAGAAGAAGAAAGCAAACTTTTGCGTGGAGTCATGAGGATATGCCTGGGATAGACCCAAATTTCTTATGTCACGAACTCAATGTGAATAAGGAGATCAAGCCTGTGAAGCAGAAAAGAAGAGTATTCAGTCCTGAGAAGATCAAGCTATACAGGAGGAAGTCGAGAAGCTCCAGAAAGCTTGTTTTATTGAAGATGTTAAATATCCAGACTAGTTAGTAAATGTGGTGATGGTGAAAAAGAATAACAACAAATGGAGGATGTGTGTAGACTTCACCGACCTCAACAAAGCATGCCCAAAGGATCACTTTCCGCTGCCCCGAATTGATCAACTAGTGGATGCTACCTCGGGACACGAGCTGCTGAGCTTCATGGATGCTTATTCTGGTTACAATCAGATTAAAATGAAACCTGAAGACAGGGAGATCACTTCTTTCATTACCCCTAGGGGAACTTATTGTTATAATGTTATGCCTTTTGGTTTGAAAAATGCAGGTGCAACATATCAGCGGCTGATGAACAAAATGTTTGCAGAACAAATCAGTTGCAATATGGAAGTCTATGTTGACGATATGCTGACAAAGAGCAAGAAAGCTGCTGATCATCTAGTTGACTTAAGCCAGACCTTTGATCAACTAGATAAATATCAAATGAAGTTGAACCCTACGAAGTGCATATTCGGAGTACGAAAAGGCATGTTTCTCGGGTACATTGTCAATCAGCGAGGCATTGAAGCTAACCCTGAAAAGATCAAATCTCTGTTAGGGATGCAATCCCCAACGACGAAAAAAGAGGTGCAAAGTCTTACAGGACGAGTAGCAGCACTCAACAGATTTGTATCGCGAGCAACTGATCGATGTCTCCCATTCTTCAAGACGCTCCGAAAGACTTTTGAGTGGAATGATGAATGTGAGAAGTCTTTCCAAGACTTGAAGAAATATTTGGGAGCACCTCCACTATTATCCAGACCAGTGATGGGAGAAAAATTATACTTGTATCTGGCAGTGTCCGAGAATGCAGTTAGTTCAGCATTGATAAGAATAGAGAATGGAGTATAAAAACCAATCTACTACACAACTAAGGCCTTCCGAGGAGCAGAGATCAGATATCCAAGGATGAAAAAATTGGCACTAGCATTGATTGAGGCAAGTAGAAGAATGAAGCCATACTTCCAGGCTCATACCATAACAGTATATACTGATATGCCATTGAGGCAAGCCCTTTATAAACTAAAAAAATCAGGAAGATTGATGTGCTGGGCAATAGAACTTGGTGAATATGATATAGTTTATGAACCCAGATCATCGCTAAAAGGGCAAGCGGTAGCAGATTTTATAGCAGAGTTCACCTATCCTGATACCCTCGAGGAGCAAAAGTTGCTCGCTGATCAACCTGTGGATGTTACAGGATCATCAAATGCAATCCCAGACCAACTTAGCTTGGTAAAAGGGCAAAGTAGATGTTACAGGATCATCAAATTCAAGCCCCGACCAGCTTAGGTTGGTAAAAGGGCAAGAAAAGATAATCGACGAACAGCAAGAAATATCAGGAGATGGTGATAGGAAGCAATAAATTTTCCACCGAGGAACTCTGTCATATCAGAAATTTGAAGACGAGTTACCTATATGGAGTCTGTATGTAGATGGTTCATCCTGCACTACAGGATGTGGCGCAGGGATAGTTTTGAATAGTCCGGACGAGGTCGACATGGAATACGCCCTACGTTTCCAATTCAAAGCTTCGAATAATGAGGCTGAATATGAAGCCATGATTGCAGGTCTTAGTTTGACAAAAATCATGGGGGCAGAACAAGTTATTATTTTCAGTGACTCGCAATTGGTTATAAATCAAATGATGGGAGTATATGCATCCAAAGGAGAATTAATGATCAGATATCATGCAAAGGTAAAGGAATTGGTGTCGAAATTTGCTGCTATTCAGCTGGTCAGAATACCAAGAATGGAGAATGCAAGAGAAGACATCTTAGCTCGATTAGCATCAGCTACTCATACCGAGCTACGAAGAACAATCCCAATTGAAGTTTTAGCTGGTCGGAGTATAGATGAAGATCTAACGATAAACTTTAATACCCTCGATTTGGGGTCATCATGGATGGATCCCATCAGGTCATATATTGAGAAAGGGGAATTACCAACTAACAAAATTACAGCCAAGAAAATGAAGTTGAAGGCTGCTCGTTATGTACTGACTAATGGTATTCTATACAGACGAGGAATTATTACAGGTTTGAAAAGATGTGTGCATCCAACCGAGGTGAAATATTTGATTGAAGAGGTCCATGAAGGGTCCTATGGAGCCCATGTCGCAGGTCGGACACTTTTGCAAAGAATGATGACTCAAGGATACTATTGGCCGACGATGAGGGCTGATTGCATAGCCTATGCTAAGAAATGTGACAAGTGTCAGCGCTTCTCCTCCATCCGAAGAACTCCCCAAGCGTTATTGACACCCATTACTTCCCCTTGGCCATTTGCCATATGGGGAATAGATTTGGTCGGGCCACTGCCGACGACCAGGGGAAGATTTAAGTATCTCGTGGTCGTTGTGGATTATTTTACTAAATGGGTTGAGGCTGAGCCTCTTATTGATATGACGTACGACAAGGTGTACCAATTTATATGTAAGCACATCATTTGTCGATACGGTCTTCCTCATACCTTCATTACAGACCATGGAACACAATTTGACAACGAGGAGTTCGCTGCCTATTGTCATCAGTCAAATTTCTTGAAAATCCACTCGGCACTAGGCCATCCTCAAAGCAATGGACAAACTGAAGTGATAAACAGAACGCCGCTGAATGGTTTGTAAAAAAGACTGAATGAAGCGAAAGCAAACTGGATCAATGAGCTACAATCAGTGCTATGGGCTTATCGAACTACTCCCCGATCAGCAACAGGGGAATCTCCATATATGCTAGCATTTGGAAGTGGAGCTGTTATACCCACCGAATTGGGTCTTCTAACACACAGAATACTGAATTTCAATTCCCATGTCAGCGATTTAATGAGAAGGTTAGACTTGGACATGCTCGAGGAGGTTAGGTAAGAAGCAGCCATTAGAAATGCTGCTTACCAGCAACGAACAACTTTGTTCTACAACAAGAGAATGAAGAAGTGCAACTTGAAGGAAGGAGACTATGTGCTAAAGAAGGTGATTCAAAAGCACAACAAACTGGAAACCAACTGGCATGGACCCTACCGAGTTAAGGAAGTCGTTCGACCAGGGACATACAAAATAGAAACTTTAGAGGGCGAGGAGTTTAAGAATACATGGAATGCAGAACACCTGCGCAAATATTATCAGTAATGTAAACTCTCATGTAATGCAGTTTCATCAGTATGAATAAAGTGACAATGTTCTGCCTAGTTCTTTCCCTTTATTGGAATTTTTTTGTGGAATACTAGTGCTACACACTACTCAGCAAAACTCGGACTACTCAAATCTATTCCCGAAAACGCCAACTAAGGTTGGTCAGGAAGTAAATCTATTCCTAAAAATGCCAACTTGGTTGGTTAGGAAGTAAATCTATTCCCGAAAATGTCAACTAAGGTTGGTCGGGAAGTAAATCTATTCCTAAAAATGCCAACTTGGTTGGTTAGGAAGTAAATCTATTCCTAAAAATGCCAACTTGGTTGGTTAGGAAGTAAATATATTCCCGAAAACGCCAACTAAGGTTGGTCGGGAAGTAAATCTATTCCTAAAAATGCCAACTTGGTTGGTTAGGAAGTAAATCTATTCCTGAAAATGCCAACTTGGTTGGTTAGGAAGTAAATCTATTCCTAAAAATTCCAACTGAATACCAACTTGGTTGGTTAGGAAGTAAATCTATTCCTAAAAATGCCAACTTGGTTGGTTAGGAAGTAAATCTATTCCCGAAAATGCCAACTAAGGTTGGTCGGAAAGTAAATCTATTCCTAAAAATGCCAACTTGGTTGGTTAGGAAGTAAATCTATTCCTAAAAATGCCAACTTGGTTGGTTAGGAAGTAAATCTATTCCTAAAAATGCCAACTAAGGTTGGTTAGGAAGAGAAACTATTCCAAAAAGTATCGAAGATTGGTCGGTAAGAAAAATCCACAAACTATGATTGATCGGGTATAAAAACTCACTAACTATAGTTGGTCGAGAAGAAAAATTTACCGACCTTGGTTGGTCGGAAACATTACATTTTATTAGTACGAAAAAGTGATCGAGCAAAATTTTTGATACTCGTGACTTTTTAATTACTACCAAGTTGGTCGAGAAACAAAGTATCATCAATTTTGGTTAGTCAACAAATGATTACCACAAATTCAAGATAGTCGACAATAAGTTTTAACAAACACCATTTGATCAACAAATAACACAATGTTGTTATACATGCACAGATGTAAAGTGTTTTATAATTACAAGACAATGGCAATCAAGATTTGTAAATAAAATTATTTCATTAAATGTAGAACAAAATACATCAAGAATGAAATACAAATTTATTACATTACGATTCCTATTCTATTGGTTTCTTCCCCTCTGCTTTTGAAACAGGTTCCTCGCCAGCAGGTGGATCATTTAAAGCATGAGGGGAATTTATGAAGTTAAGATCTTCAAGCATCCTGATATTCATCACAGATGGTCGATCTAGTAGGTTCTCGGGACGAGATATCTCAACATTATAATGGAGATTGTAATCGCCAAGGTATTTGGAAATCAGACACCGAGGGATGGCCTGAGCAAGGATCCAACTCATATCAAGCTTGAATGGTGGCACTGGTAGGTCGAGCAGCCCAGGATTATGGTAATCCCACAGGTAATGACCCTGTTCCAGTTGCAGCACACCTAAGGCATTCAACCATCCCTATTTGTAACCCTCATTATTTTCATTTTGGATACGATCATCCAAATGGTAGAGAGCCTCGTTGAAGCCAGCCATCCAGAATTCTCTGGGCTGCTTGTGGAATTGATATGTCAATCTTTCCAGTTGCTCGTGGAGATTTTTTATAAAGAGTTCTTTATTTTCCAAGACAGATTTTTGCGCAGAAAGCTGCTCTTCTAGACCCCTGGTCCTCTTAGACATCTCAGTCAATGCCTGGTTCTTTGCCATCAGTTGGAAAGCCTGGTTCTCTAGAGCAGATTGAGTCCTCTGTTCCTCGATAAAAATCCGAGCAGCTCTTGCTCGTCCCTAAGGATCTCTTGCTCGTCCCCGAGTAGATGTAGAAGGGCCAGACCTCTTCAAGGTTTCTAACTCATCCCTCAGGTTAGCGTTTTCGACCTCTAAGAAAGAGAATCCCTCGTCGTTCACTGGGATCAAAGCATTTGAGGTGGAAGCTGCAGACTTCAACTAAGACACCTCTCTTTGTAGGTTATTATTTTCTTGCTTTAATAACTCAGTTATCTGTCTGTGCTCTTCGACCTCAGCCTTCAAATTTCTCTCCCTCACATCGTAAGCAGCAAACCGTTTATCATATCCCTTATCGGCACAGATTTGCTGATACTTCTTCTCGTACCTCTCGTGCAAAAGGGCAGTGGATTCCTTATATTGTTGCTGAAGTTATTCAAGAGTGCCTTGGAGATCCTCAATCATATCATAGTATGCTACGTTATTATCCACTGCACGGTCGAGTAGGCACTTCAAATACTGATAGGCTTCAATTGCTTGCTCTGAAGCACCATGACCGAGGATGTCAGTGATTTGAGCTGCACTCGTGTCTGTATGATCAGCTTTAAAATATTTATTGCATTGCCGTAACAGCTTTGTATCATGAGAAGACAATAATTCCATCCTGAACAGAAACTAGTAGAGGAAGAAAAAGCAATAATCAATAAGAGTACAAACAAAGCATGAAGAAGAGAATCAACAGTATGCATAAGCAAAAGTTCAAATTTTATTACATCATTAAAGGAGAAGTACAAAGTTCAGAGTTACATGTTCAGGGTTACATTTGACAAAGAAAAATAAAATAGAGAGAAATCCGAACAACTCTACACCTTTTCCTTGTCTCCCAAAACTTTCTCGGGAGGCTGGGACGACGAGGTAGGTTGCTCGGATGGAGCAGAGGGTTGCTCGGGAAGTGCTGGAGATTTCTCGGAGGAAGTAGCAGGTATTTGAAGTTCCTCGCCAGTGGGCTGGATAGCTGGGGGATGAGAAATTTGATCTCCCATCACCATAGAAGATTCCTCATAGGCAGTTTCGTCCTCTTCTTCGTCTTCAGGAGTTGGAGGGGGACCCGGGATGTGTCGCTGAAATAGTTCAGAATTTTCATCAACTTTCAGCTCCTGCAGAGATGCGACCCATCCATCTCTAAAGTATTTGAGGCTGCCATATTCCACTTGCGACATCATGGCATCCAAACCTTTATTCTACCCTTTATCCCAATCGGCACTGAAATATTTTTTCACAGCCAATTTCCTCTTTCTCTTCTCCGAGGAAAGCTTCTCGGAAAGAAGATTGTCAGCAGCCTTCAGTTTATTCTCAACTTCCTCCTTCTGACGGCTTATTTCCCGAAGTTGACCCAACTCCTCCTCAGCAGCCTTGAGCTTATTTTCAAGCTCCCCAGCATTTTTGAGCTTCCCTTCCAGCTCTTTATTCTTCTTCTCCAAATCACTCATTTTTTTCTCCAACCCCTTGGAGACCTCAATAACCTGAGCCTTCTCCTGCTCAGTCGAAGTAAGCTTTTTCTCCCAAATTGCCTTATCATCATCATATTTCTGACGAGAATCTTTCATAGATTGCGCCAGGACTACCAAAGCTTCCTCTACACCAGAAGAGGAGCTTGAAGCTTTAATAGCTTCATCTTTCTTCAAAATTGTATTAAAATAGCTCACCAACTGTGAAAAGAAAACAAAAGCAAGTCAGTGCACACATACAAAAAGGAAAGAATGAAAATTTAAGATTATAGGACTTACAGAAGCAATATGACGAGCTGCTAATGTGGTAACCGTGTCCCGAGAAAGGTTTTCTTCAATACCTTGGATCTCGAGAATGATCCAAGTCTTCACCGAGCTCATAGCAGAGCTCGGGGAAACAAAAGTGAGAACACCACTAGTCGGGGGCTGAGAGATGGATTCAGCCAAATTGATAGAGAAGCTTTTCTTCAGCCTCCTCAGAGGAGCATCAACTTTCTCGACTAACGATGTAGTCTTAGTCGGAGAAATGATTATCACCTCATTTGGAGCAGCAACTTTGCTCGGGGCCACTGGGGGCTTCTCGACAGTCTTCACAGGAGCAGCCGAGGGAGGTGCATCAAATTTCTTTCCTGGGACATCAATCTTACTTCTTTTTGCCTCTCTAGCACCAGAGGCAGGTTTCTCAAAAAGGGTAGGAGGTCTTCTTTTCTTCATCCTTTCACTCAAAGGAATATGTGACTCAGGTGAAGAACTTGTAGAGGCTGCTTTTGGTTCTGCGTCGCTTATCACTGGACGAGAAGTAAAAGAGGAGGTGTAACTCTTGTACTGCAGCAAATATGAAGCTGACCTAATATGCTCGTCGGCAACAGTCTGATGCAAACTCCAGATAAGGTTTAAATGCCTTATGTTAACGTCTTCCTCTTTTGGAGATTTTCTTTTGCTGCCAACTGCAAATAAATCAAAATTAAAATATCAGTGGCACATTTTATCAAACACAAAGGAAGCATAATTTTGAAAATAAAATAAAAACAACCTATCACATTGCCATAGGGAGGACATCTGGGACCCTAGTAAACATCATCTCCAGTTAATGGAGAGTGTTGCCAATTTTTCATAACAACCCCATGCTTAAAGTAGTCCCTATTGGCATCTGTGAGATTGACCACTAAAGCTCTATTTAAAAACATAGTTTTTAAATAAAAAGTATTATCGCCCACAGCCCATCTATAACAAAACATAATTTCAGGAATTCTTATACGAGTTCCATGAATTTGATTTAATCTATAAACACCGTTAACTATTCTCCATGTATTGGGGGCTATTCTCACAGGAACCAAGTCAAAGTATTGACAGAATTCCAGACATAGAGGTTTGGGGGGAAAGAAAAGCCACACTCCACAACAAAGAGACTGGGGAACCAATTCCCCTCAGCCAAACGAAAATAGCCTGAAGGCTCAGAAAGCTCTTCCAAAATAACCCATGAGGGAATAGAGAAATCAGAGCGAAACTTATCAATCGATTCTATAGGATAAACCATGATGAAAGAAGGAAATCAAAGAGAAAGAAGAAAATCTTACAAGAAAGGGATGAGTCTGTTGACAACAAATGATGAAAGAGATTAACGTACAGGAGAGAAAGACGATGGAAAACTCAAAGAGACGAATTTGAAAAAGTAGAAGACGATGGGATTTTCTGCAACGTTTAAATACTTTGCCTTGGGAAAGGGTAAAAGTAATGATTACAAAAAGATACGATTACGTTATAGGCGGCTAAAAAGACAAAAGGGGCGCGAGAATCGAAGCGGTTAGAAAAATTCAAAAAACAGCGATTCTACGAATTTGGAAGAAGAAATAAATACAAAAGAAAATACTCCTAAATTTCAGGATAACCATTTAAAACCGTCATATATTGAGAAAGAATGTTTCACACTCCTCAAATTTCGAACTATGAAACATTGGGGGCTTCTGTTGATACCAAATTTAGTCTGCTTACATGGCTCAATTGGGTGAAGACAAGTGGTAATCTACGTGGCAACGACAAACACTTACGAACAACACCTTGACTCCGAGGAACCATACTGCAACGAGGAACTCTGCTTCCCCGATCAACTCAGACGCTCCGACCTACAAGAACTCTCCGAGAAACTTTTGAGTACCGAGGAATTTTTGAGTACCGAGGAACTTTTGAGTACTGAGGACCTTAGGCGGTCCGAGTAGCTTAGGTGGTCCGAGCTGCACCTCGGACAAAGCATTATAGCAGGATAACCAACAGATTGACTGCGCATTAAATGCTTATTATTATCATACAGATGTATACGCTTAAGGGGTATTGAATGTATTACCCTTTCACATTACAGCCTTAGGGCTATAAATACATTGTATTATCCTCATTGTAAGAGGACCGAAATTTCTTGAGAAAACTTATAATCGAGAATTCCCAAATAGTCAGCAATAACAGAAACAGTGGACGTAGGCCATTCTCTTAAGGCTGAACCACTTTAAAAGTTCTTTGTCTCATTTTATTTATCTGTGATTAAATAATTAGATATAATCTAATTTTTTACATCAACAATCATGCTCAAGTAATGCATTCAAAGTTTGAACTCAATTAATGAACGATCAATGAAAGAATAGAGAGATTACCAACGAATTCAACGTTTTCAAAGAGGAAAGAATAGTGTATACACTCACAAACAACGAAAGGTACAAAGCTTACTCGGTGTAAGTATATACAATGCAACAAAAGATTACAGAGTTATAAAAATCTTAAACCAAATCAACAAAACAAGAAAAGCGCATGTGCTCATGGGATTAAAGTTTAATTCATGAAGTTATTCATAATATCAATAATTGAGGACTAAAGTCTAATAACTTCTAAAATTGAGAATATGCATCATTGAGTTATCTATTGGATCGGGCAATTATTGAAATTTATCATCGGTAACAAAGGCAAAATGCCCAAAAAGGAGAAAAAAAGGGAAAAAAAATCTTTTTGAAATTTTTAATTTTTTCTAAGAAAAGCATACTTAATAACTAACATGTGATAAACTCAATGGACAAAACAAAGAAATGGATAGAATATCCCACACCCCCTAACTTAAATGATGCATTGTCCTCAATGCGTCCATTAAGAACACATCACAAAGAGAGGAAAATAACAATATTACCCAAAATTGGAGAGATCTCCATAAGCACAAGTCCAAGCGAATCTACAAAACAAGTTAGTACCAAGAATAGCAAGAACAAATAAAAAAAAAGTTAACTAATTACACTAAAGTAAATAAAAAGGAAGGGGAAAAAAACTAAAGAAATAAAAAAGCTAACTATTTACAGCCTACTATTTACAACCTAGTGTTTACAACCTACTATATACAACATGCCTCCCGAACGATATGAATTTCGTTTGAACAACGGAAGGCATGCATGGGTGGTGGAAAAGGTGAACCATCGCCAATTTGAAATTTTTGGCAGACGATGGGGGATTTGGATAACAAGGGGGAAAGGCACACTTGAGGTCCAAGAAAAATCGACTCATCTCCCAAAGATTTTTCAGTTGGAATGGGAGATGGTGCACACGTGGGGATAGCATCCATCATGGAAAATAAGAGCGGCAAAGAGTCCTTATCGGCAAAAGGTGTAAAAGTTTTAAATAATTTCTACCAACTCATAGGAATTAACCCGTTATTCTAAAGGTTCAAGATTCGGGAACAGGTCCCAAATAAAACATTCGCAAGGACAAATTCGAGAAGATATCCCAAATGAAATATTAGAATTACCGACAAAGCTATAAAAAAGGACATGGTTACCGAATTGTTTGCTGATGGAGAATCCGAGAAGGAAGGTGCGCGACTGAGAATCAAAGTTTCTTAGCGCTAAAATGTTCTATCCATCAAAAAAGGTTAAAACAAATAATACAAATACAAAAGAAAAAAAATACTACGAAATAATAAATCAAATAAATTCTAAAATAAACTCGTCCCCGACAACGGCACCATTTGATAGACTGGGTTTTGTCGTGGTGTCGCGTCACTGACGCCGATCGTTTGTTATATTCGGCTCACTAGCTCTATGCAAAAACCTAAACTTATGACTACACTCAAAAAGGGAGTATAGCGGCTAAGTCCGAGTATCGAAAATTCACAGAGACGAGTTGCTAGAATTTAATTGGTTTAATACTTCTCAAAATAAAAGTGTAAAAGGTAACGAATAAACAAAAAGAAAAGACAACAAAAGTAAAAGATTAAACTAGGCATGTATTTAAACTAGACTAACAAAAGAAGTAAAAACTATAGGTTGCGTCGGATAGCCCTCACCCCGAGTTAATTAGTATAAAATGGTTACATGGGTCGACGAGTTATTAAGACTGTGTCTGGTTTCGACCGTTAATTAAACCCAGAGTTGTCACACCCTTAAATTTGAATAAAAGTCTAATAAGATTTTGGTGTCAACAAATACCCCAGAAATTATGCACACAAGGTCGTAAGTACGGAGCATACATGATATACCCCGTCAAATTTCCTAGGCATAATAACTAGGACAACCCAATCGAAATAAACTCGTAAAAGCCATCACCAAAGCAAAGAAACACATCAACCCTAGGTGAGTTCAATCCAACATAACCTAGGCTAATTTAGCCTAGAAAGCGGGATAAAACCGCGGTAAATAAAGCAGTAAATCTACACTAGAAAGCATTTAAATAAACGCAATAAATCTAAACTAGAAAACGAGTAAAAATGCGATAAATAAAGAAATACAAACATTGGAAACTCGGATTGATAGAGAATATGGGGGATAGTGTTCTACACAACCTCGACAGGCAAACCCCTCTATACGAGAAAACCCTCGGAAGGAGAAAATGGCACACTCCCTAAACCATCCAAACCCTAGCTTCCCTCTCTAACCCTAAGTATGGAAAATGATCTATTACTATAAGATAATAAAAATAGAAACCAAAATTGGTTTATATAGTAAGTTGAAAAAGAAATAAAGGAAAAAGAAAAGAAATAGAACAAAGGGAAATTAGCGGGTAACTGTTGACCGGCAATAGGGGCGCGATCGACGGGTCACTTAAGTTGAGGCCCAAGGGTTACATCGTAAGGCAAAATCTAAAAAATCGATCGACCGGTCACAGAGGCGCGATCGACCAATACTCTGTTTTCTGGTGCTCTTTGGTCTTCACATGGGAGAACAGCTTCAAAACAAAATCGGCCATAACTTCATCATCCGAACTCGAACGATGTGTTGTTTGCGGCCACGCGATGCTAACTCAATGAACTACGCATTCGTGGAAATTCCATGAGTCGTAGATGAAGTGTGAATTGACTAAAACGCCCTTGAAGTAGTGTCCAGTGACGAAACCTCTCAAAAATGCAATCGATCCTCACTTTTAGCGTTCCAATGCCTACAAAAGCACAATTAACCCCTGCAAAATATATATACGTCCAAATCCGATGTTGTCTGGTTAACGAACATAAATATAGGCATTAAGAACATAAAAGTGATAGAATGCACAAAGATAAAGGGGGCAAATATGGAATATTTGTGACGTATCAGCCGACCTAATTCTTATTTCAATACACCATGTACTTTCTTAGTAGCAAGATTTATCCGTATATAATCTTAGCAAAGCTTCTTACCACAGTATGCATTGACATACACTAGAACAATGCTTATTCCCATAGTATGAATATTATCCAGAACAATGCTTTTTCCCATTGTATGCATTGACATAAATTAGAACACTAGTTTTTGTCTTAAACTCGACATATAATGTGTACTAATTTCATTATGCATTGGTGACGCCCTCTGATGATTTACGTAGACATTGGAATCACTGCAAGATTAATCCAGTAGCATGTAGTGCATACCAGTTATATATTTTGCAAAGGTTCAGGAAATAATAAATTAATTGAATAAAGTTAGCAAGACTAAACACTTAAACCATTTTTCACACCAAATGTAAAATTCATACATCCTGAATAAATTATATCCAAAAACATATGAAATACTAATATTATGCAAAAGTCCCAAAAAATAAAACATCCTACAACTACACATCACCAAACCAATCAACTAAAAAGACAGTGAGAAACAAACGATTGTAGATTAGAACCCAAACTTGGATACAAAAAAATCGATGCCTCTCAAACACAGAGAAAGACAAATCAAACTGTTTGAGCGAGAGAAAATCAAGGGTATATACTTGCAAAATAGAAATAATTAGAAGAAAAATACACAGTCCAAATACACATAAAAATACACTCAAGTAATCTAGATACAAAAAATGATAAAAGATACCTTAAGGCAAAGAGAAAAGGGAGGCGGCGTGGGAATATCCGTCAGCGAAAGAGCGGAGGCGGAGAAGAAGGCATATTCGTGAGAGAGGTAGGGTTAGTCTAGAACAGAAGCAAATCACTGCTCTTTATTTAACCCAAGCCTCTCAGTAGATCTCCAAAACCTAATTGCATTCAAAGAACTAATCTACAGAGTCCAATATAACCAAATCAAGTAACATTCACAAAAGCTTTAAAGAGGCAAAACAGTTAAATCATTTATTTACACACATAAAATGAAATTAACATCGAACAACACTAAAACAGTCGATTTAAAGAGATTGACCTGAAAAACAGTTGCGGCAACGAATTGTTCGAGCTTGAGAGTTAACTATAAGAAACTATCACACAAAAAAAGAAATGAGAAGAAGTACAGGCAAGAAATAAAAAGACGAGCAGTCGAAAAAATAATTACCTTGGTTGATCGTTGTAAAGCTAAGAGAGAGAGAGAGAGAGAGAGAGAGAGAGAGGGAGAGGGGGTGAAGAGGGAGTAAAGTGAGGGAAAGAAATGAGACGGATTGGTTTAGACAATTGAGTCTAAGGGAGAGAATGAGGGAAATACTCTTCTACCCTTGATTTTGAATTTTGAAGAAAGGGGATAGTAAATTAGAGTGTGTTAAAAGAGGGGGAATTCAAAATTTTCAAGGGTAAGATAGGTAATGCAAGATAAAAACTATCTTGTGACATCATAATCTAAGTTTATGACATATATAAGTTTTGTAACTTATTATATATATATATATATATATATATATATATGTATGTATGTATGTATGTATGATTTTTTTTATAAATCATATGGTAGTTTCGAAAAACTATGATTTGTTTTGCAAAAAATATGGTAGTTCCGAAAAACTAGTTAGGTATCTTATTTGAAATAAGTAACTTACTTAAACAATTAATTTTATCTATTTATTTATTAGAAACACTCAAACAATGAATTTATTTATTTTCGAATTTTTCTTACGGAATAAATTTTTTAATATGGATATTGTTTCATAGGTCTTAAAAAGTAGTTTTTAAAAATAAAAATTTTACGAAAAATGGATATAGAGATATGAAGTTATAGATTTAAAGTTTGGAAACACTAAAAAATGATTTAGTTGGAAATTTGGAGGTTGATTAGTTATAGATTTTTTGTTTAGAAAAAACTATTTAACTTATAATTTCCATTTATTGTTGTACTCAAAATAATAAAAAATAAAATTTTGATACCAAGGTTATATACGCATTGCCCATAAGTTAGAGAAATGATACTACGACATAAGTTTTTGACATAAAAGCCACACATGATGATATGGAGGTGTCACATCATTAGGACCCTATTTATTTATTTATTTATTTTATGACTTTATATATTTATTTTTTCTTAAAATATAACTTTCAAGTTAAAAAAAACAGTCCAATTAAAAAACCATAAACACACACTACATATAAATATACGTAAAAAAATATATGTTAAAATTATGTGTTAAAATACATCATTGGACTATATAATTTTAACATATATTTTTAAAAATAAATTGGACTGTATAATTTTAACATATATTTTTAAAATACATCATTGGACTTTATTATTTTACTATTTTAAAAAAAATCTTTTCACTATTTTGAAAAAATGGCTCGTGCCAGCAGCATGAAAAAAATACGACTCCATGTCACGTCACGTTTTATTTGAGTCGTGATCGTGTTAGTTAAAAAATAAAATATTCATAATCGCATTGTATAATTTTTTAATTGGTTTATATTAAGTAAATAAATGACCAATTACCAAAAAGTTCATCAAATATTTTTTATTACACATTTAGTCCAACCCTTTTTAGTTTATTTCAAAAAGTCCCTCAAACACCCATTTAACCAATATTCTTTTATTTTTAAAGGTCCGTGTCGGCGGCACACATTTAGTGTTTTTATGTGGTGAGTGACTTGTTGTAGCAGCAATTTAAATAATTAAATGCAGAATTAAAAAACAGGAACGAAATTACCCAATTTTTGGAGCTAATAAATCTGGGCAGAAAAGTATAAGAATTCCGGAACTGGACAGTCAAGAACACGGCTGAGTCGCGGACTAGGTCGCTCTCTTTAAGGTGTTTCGCGGCTCTGCCTCCAATTGTGCCGACAGTGTACAGCCCCGTCACCCCCAGGATAAAACAGCCTCCAAAATGAAATTATGGATTAACAGCACAAGAATTAATCCGGTCTGTATACACCCATTATGTATTAATTGCTCGATTCTATAATTAATTTGTAAGATTAATTATTCTGGAAAAAGTATTCTGGGAGAAAGAAATTTTTTTTTCAGAACTGTAGAGAGAAAAAATCTGTGTTGTAAGAAGATAACTGTGTGCCAAAACCGGAGGCAACCAGCTCTTTTATGGGGCAAAAAGAAAAGAGACGTTGGTAAACAACGTGGAGAAAAAACTGGAAGAAGTGGGCAACTCGGTTGAAGAAATCAACACGGACTAAACCACGTTTTAATTTTTCGGAATTAATTACCGTTAAAAAATAATTTTTAAAGCCCAAAAACGTTAATTTATTTGTCCAAAAAATTAATTCTTAATGAGCCCAAGCCCAAGACCCAGGACCCGGACACGGACACGGGCACGGGCCGGGCCGGACGGACGGCGGCGGCGCGCGCGCGCGTGTGTGACTTGGCCCATTGGGTCTGCCCCACATACCCACAAAACATTGAATGCCCAAAGGGCTGAACCTTTAGTCCCAAAAAATTGTAAATATACACAACTTATTTTCCACATCCCACCGATGTGGGACTGTTTCCAAAGGGCGTGCAGAGCAGCGCTATATCTGTTCATTAAAGATAGACAAAAGCAATTGTTTTTCAAATCTTTGCAAATACAGCTGTTGCCAGCTGTTTCCAACAATCCCCCACTTGCAAAATTTTGAAAGTATTTTATCGAGCAATAATTCATAGAATTGTGCATAAGCAAAGGTGTCTTTCGACTTGAACCTTTACGTAGTAAAGATGATTCAGAATATACTAGAGTAACCGTAGTTTTGAACTCTATCACTGACAACATCCCACACACAACCCTACTTGGGTGTAAGTCTAATAGCTAGCACGTTACGGCCATGTGCTTCTATCCCAGTATAGTGAACGCTTTAGGAATTTGCCCAAAATATCCATAGGAAGCGGCCACACTTCCACATTCACATAGGTGAGTCTATCAAGAATACTCCTGTAGCTTAGTACCCCACTCAAAATAAAGCTATAGATCTCATTAAGAGTTATAATAACTCATCCTCAACTCGCTTCAGGATATCATGCTCCATAGGGATGGACTCGGAGTAAAACCCCGTTCTATATTAATTAATAATCGCATGATTCAACCCATATCACTTGTGACTTGTTATTACCCTTTGAACATATTTCTTAGGATCTCCAGTCTATATGTTGGGTTACCATCACAAATGACTCATTTATCCAAGGGCTTTAGTCCCATCCCTTTCGTGGTGTTCCACACCTTTTCCCTAGCTAGTCCTTTCGTCAAAGGATCAGCTAAGTTCTGTTCAGACCGTATATGATCCACCCTCACAGCACCCGTAGAGATAAATTCTCTAACAGTACTGTGCTTACGACGTATTTGTCGTTTCTTACCGTTATAATAACGGTTCTCAACTTTTGCAATAGCCGCGGTACTATCACAATGAATCAAAACGGCTGGAATCGGTCTTTCCCATAATGGGATATCTGACAGGAGGTTTCTTAACCAACCTGCCTCTTCACTAGAAGCAGCTAGCGCTATCATCTCAGACTCCATAGTGGATTGAGCCAAAATAGTTTGTTTCTTAGATTTCCAAGAAACTGCACCACCAGCGATGCTAAATATATATCCACTAGTAGCCTTAGAATCATCAGATATGGTGTTCCAATCTGCATCACTAAATCCTTCAAGGACAGCGGGATGCTTATTATAGTGTAATACGAGGTTCATCGTCCTTTTAAGGTACCGCATGACCCTCTCAATAGCATGCCAATGCTCCATACTAGGTCTACTAGTAAATCTACATAGTACTCCCACAGCATAAGCTATGTCAGGTCTAGTACAGTCTGTAGCATAACGTAAGCTACCAATAATGCTTGCATAAGCATTTTGGTTTACACTGTCGCCAGTGTTCTTAAATAACTTTACACTAGGGTCAAATGGAGTACTAGCAGGTTTACAGTCAAAGTAATTATATTTCTTTAGAACTTTCTCAATGTAATGAGATTGATCCAAAGAAAGTCCCTTTTCTGACCTAGTAATATTAATTCCTAATATTACACTAGCTTCACCCAAATCCTTCATATCAAAGTTGGCACATAATAATGATTTAACATTTTCTACGGCATGATTATTGGAACCAAAAATAAGCAAGTCATCAACATAAAGACATAAGATAGTGCAAATGTTCTCAACATATTTATAATAAATGCATTTGTCACTTTCATTAATTTTAAACCCATTAGAGATGACTAAGCTATCAAATTTATCATGCCATTATTTAGGTGCCTGTTTGAGTCCATAAAGAGATTTATCTAATTTACATACTTTATTTTCTTGACCGTGTACAATAAAACCTTCAGGTTGATCCATATAAATCTCTTCTTCTAATTCTCCATTTAAAAAAGCAGTTTTAACATCCATTTGGTGTACAATTAAATCATTTAAGGAAGCTATAGCAAATAGTACACGTATAGACGTTATTCTAGTCACGGGTGAAAATGTATCAAAAAAGTCTACATTTTCTCTTTGTCTAAAACCTTTAGCAACAAGACGTGCCTTATATTTTTCAACAGTGCCATCAGGTTTTAATTTCTTTTTAAGAATCCATTTACACCCAATTGTTTTACATCCAGGAGGAAGGTCCACTAAATGCCAGGTTTTATTTGTTTCCAAAGAATCCATTTCATCATTAATAGCCTCTTGCCATAAATCGGCATCTAAAGAAGATAAGGCTTCTTGAATAGTGTTAGGATCCTCCTCTAAGGTGTAAGCATAAAAGTCAGGACCAAAATCTTTTTCTACACGAGCCCTTTTACTTCTTCGAATTTCTATAATGGATTCATTATTTTCTTTATTTTTATTTAAAGAAATATTAGTGGATGACTCGCCCCCACTATTCCTCAATTTAAAAGGAAATTTATCTTCATAAAAATCGGCGTCATTTGATTCAATAATTACTTGATTTTTCAAGTCATAAAATCGGTATGCTTTGCTATTAATAGCATAGCCTATAAAAACACACTCATATGCTCTACTTGACAATTTAGACCTTTTAGGGTCGGGTATACGTACATAGGCTAAGCACCTCCACGTTCTAAAGTATGACACGTTGGGCTTAATATTTTTCCAAATTTCATAAGGAGATATTTTCATTTTCGTCTTAGGAATTCTATTATGCACGTGATACACAGTCAAAATAATTTTCACCCCACCAATGTGAGGCAGCCCCGAAATTTAATAAAACAGCCACTACTAATTCAGTTAATGTCCTATTTTTTCTTTCGGCTTTACCGTTCATTTCGGGCGAATAAGGGGCAGTTTTTTCGTGAATAATACCGTGGGTTTTATAAAATTCAATAAATAGTCCAGAATCATATTCGGTGCCTCTATCACTACGTAACCTTTTTATTTTCCGATTAAATTGATTTTCAATTTCATTAAGAAAAATTTTAAACATGTCAAACGCTTCACTTTTATTTTTCATTAAATACACAAATGAATAATCGGAACAATCATCAATAAAAGTTATAAAATAAAGTTTGCCATTTCTAGTTGTGACACCATCCAATTCACAAATATCCGAATGAATTAAATCAAGTGGTTCAGATTCTCTAAAAACAGATTTATGTGGTGTCTTAGTGATTTTTGCTTGACTACACCATTCACATTTTTCAAAATCATTTAATGATAATTCGGGAATTAATCCTAAAGTGCTCATATTTTTAACAAGTCGTTTATTAACATGACAAAGCCTAGCATGCCAAATATTAAATGAACAAGCAATATAAGCAGAAGGAGAAATTTTATTCATTGCATCAACATTCAATTTAAACATCCCATCAGTGGCATAACCCTTGCCTACAAAAATTCCATTTTTGGTCAAAGTAAATAAATCAGCACCAATAGTTTGAGTAAAGCCAGCTTTGTTGAGAAGATAGCCCGAAACCAAATTTTTCCTTATCTCGGGAGTGTGAAGAACATCTTTGAGGATAATAGTCTTTCCCGAAGTGAACTTCAATTCCACATTTCCAGTACCAGCAACCTCAGTGGAGTGAGAATCACCCAACAACACCTTCTTATCTGCAGTCTCAGAATAAGTCTTAAACAGACTACGGTCATAACAGATATGGCGGGAAGCGCCAGTATCCAACCACCACCCTTCGGCACCGCTAACCATGTTGATTTCTGAAATCATAGCACATAGGTCCTCTTCGGTCAAATTCGCTTGTGCTTGTGGCACATTGCGACATTTGCGAGCCATATGGCCAGGCTTGCCACACTTGAAACAGAGAAACTGTCCCGAGTTGCTAGACTGTCCATTTCCAGGGTTCTTATACTTATTCTGAGTCTGAGTCTGATTTTTAAAATTCTGGTTGTGGCTCTTTTTCTGATTTTTCATATTTTTCCCGTTTGCCTTTAAAACAACTGGAGTGTGGTTCTTTTTCTGATTTTTGTTGTTAGACACAACAAGAATTTCATCTTTATAGTCCTGTTTTCGGGATTCCTCCTCAATTCTCAATTTAGTAATTAATGACTCTAGTGAGAATTCTTTAGACTTATGCCTCAAAATATTTTTAAACTCTTTGAACAGTGGAGGCAATTTATCAATAATTACAGCCACCTGAAATTGCTCATCTAAGGCCATGCCCTCGGAAATAATTTCATGGGCAATCATTTGCAAATCATGAGTTTGAGCAACAACAGATTTGTCATCCGTCATTTGAAATTTCAAATAACGGCTGACGGCATATTTTTTAGCACCCGCCTCCTCCGTGTCATATTTTTTAAAAAGTGCGTCCCAAACATCTTTCGCAGTTTTATAATTGGCATAATCGTCATAAAGTTCGTCACTTAGAGCATTCAGAATATAGTTCTTGCACAAAAAATCATTTTCCTCCCAATTTCGAATTGTTTTGCTTTCCTCAACAGTAGGTGGATTATTTACTACGGGTTTGTCAAATTGAACACATGATGCGACTTTTTTCGTAGTTAAATAAAATAGCAATTTTTTGCTCCAACGTTTAAAATGAGTGCCTTCATATTTGAAAGGCTTATTTAGGTTACTGGAGTTAATTTCGTCCATGGCAGAATAAGAACACCTTAAAATTGTTGTAGCAGCAATTTAAATAATTAAATGCAGAATTAAAAAACAGGAACGAAATTACCCAATTTTTGGAGCTAATAAATCTGGGCAGAAAAGTATAAGAATTCCGGAACTGGACAGTCAAGAACACGGCTGAGTCGCGGACTAGGTCGCTCTCTTTAAGGTGTTTCGCGGCTCTGCCTCCAATTGTGCCGACAGTGTACAGCCCCGTCACCCCCAGGATAAAACAGCCTCCAAAATGAAATTACGGATTAACAGCACAAGAATTAATCCGGTCTGTATACACCCATTATGTATTAATTGCTCGATTCTATAATTAATCTGTAAGATTAATTATTCTGGAAAAAGTATTCTGGGGAAAGAATTTTTTTTTTCAGAACTGTAGAGAGAAAAAATCTGTGTTGTAAGCAGATAACGGTGTGCCAAAACCGGAGGCAACCAGCTCTTTTATGGGGCAAAAAGAAAAGAGACGTTGGTAAACAACGTGGAGAAAAAACTGGAAGAAGTGGGCAACTCGGTTGAAGAAATCAACACGGACTAAACCACGTTTTAATTTTTCGGAATTAATTACCGTTAAAAAATAATTTTTAAAGCCCAAAAACGTTAATTTATTTGTCCAAAAAATTAATTCTTAATGAGCCCAAGCCCAAGCCCAGGACCAGGACCCGGACCCGGGCACGGGCACGGGCCGGGCCGGACGGACGGCGGCGGCGGCGCGCGCGCGCGTGTGACTTGGCCCATTGGGTCTGCCTCACATACCCACAAAACATTGAATGCCCAAAGGGCTGAACCTTTAGTCCCAAAAAATTGTAAATATACACAACTTATTTTCCACATCCCACCGATGTGGGACTGTTTCCAAAGGGCGTGCAGAGCAGCGCTATATCTGTTCATTAAAGATAGACAAAAGCAATTGTTTTTCAAATCTTTGCAAATACAGCTGTTGCCAGCTGTTTCCAACAATGACTTTTTGAAATAAATTAAAAAGGTTTAAACTAACCATGTATTAAAAAATATTTGAGCGACAATTTAATATATGATCCAAAAAATTAACACAATAATGTATTTTCACACATATAATTTGAATTAAGTTTTTTTTATGATATTTAAACATTTCATGTGTAATATAAAAAAATTAATTCAAAATAATTTTTTTTAAATTAATTAATAATTTTTTAATTTAAAAAATATATTTAAAAAAAAATTATAATACGATAAAATAAATAAGTATGTTTTTTTTAATGATGCGGCACCCCACCACATGATTAAGTTTCACTTTTATATCATTAGAGCCGGTGGGTCTAGTGGTGCTCCATTAGGTATAGTTCATAGATCAAATGAAAAACTAAACCCCGCAAGTGGGCAAAGAAGCAAATCCCAATGGCAGTTGGATTCCCTTGTCTGCTTTAGTGTCCTTATTTGTACCTCCACTTGTCATGTGAAGTGCTCTTTTCCAAAATTTGGCCTCTTGAGACACTCCAACATAATTTGAAAGTGATATGCGTACAAGATTTTTTTTCTTTCTCTCCTTTTACTTTATTCTTTTATTTTCTTTTTTATTATTATAATCTGTATGTGTTGCCACCAAGACTCCCCCATTATTCCGGTGATTTTAATATTCGGATTTTGAGGAAGGGTCATTATAATTATCAAAGTATATAAAAGTAGGACACTTTAAATAATTTTATAAATTTAATTCTTCTACTAAAAATACTACGAAAAATGGTGAAAAATTGTGTCGCTGGCACATATCAAAAAAATGAACTCTTAACTCTAAAGGACCACACAAGTAAATATTATTGTACCGCATAACCAGATTTATAAACTTGAAAAGCATCATCCTAAAAATCTAAATATAGAAAGAAACATTATATTTACCTTAATTCTCTATTTAAAATTTAACAATATATATTTTCAAAATTTTCTGCACCTAAAAGATTCATATAAAGATATTAAAAAAAGGTCAAAATAATACATTTTATACAACAACAATTAATGGGTTATTTGTGCTATAAATGAATTTTTTGAGGTAGAAACGAACCCCATACGTTTATTGTTCGTATTAGGAGATCGCGCCATACCCAACTTGCGTCAATATATGACAAACCTAAATGAGTTAATTGTGCTTAGTTTAGGCATTGTTAAGGGTCCGTTTGGTTCGGGATAAAATATGTTTCAACGCGGTAAAAAGTAATATGGTTAAATATATTTTCACCTATTTAGAATTAAAAAAAATTCTTCACTATTATTTAAAGTTTTGTAATTATAGGATGTGAACTTATTTACAATGTCAAATCAATAAAAAATTAATTTTAAATATGTAAAAAAATATTTCATCATTTTACTTTTCACCGCAGTGAAAAGTATTTCACCTCGAATCATACAGATCTGTCATCACTAGCAATCAGAGTTAATATTAAAATCCTACAATAGTTTGTTGTGTCAAAGTCATAAAATCATACCCCCTAAATTTCAACCAACATTAATCCTTGAATTTGATCCTAAGGGTCCGTTTGATACCATTACAATTTCAAGGCAAATTCAGAAAAGTTGTAAAATTTTAAAAAATTTCAGCTTTTAGACTTTTTGGTAGTTTTAATTTGCATTGAAATTAATTTTCTATGTACAACACCCCTTAAGCACAATTTGCCACCTTTGACGGAATTCAATTCTTCAAGTGAACAGATTTGTGTTTGCCACCTTTGAGTGACAAATCACTATATATATATATATATATATATATATATATATATATATATTGCGTATATTTCGTATAGACATTTATATTTCATATATTTATATATTTCGTACATTTATATGATTCATATATTTTAATATATACTTATATTTCGTATATTTCATATAATTAATATATTCCCTATATTTATATATATTGTACATTTAATATATTTCGTATAATTAATATGTTTCATATATTTCGCATAGTTTTTTAAAAATAATTCATATATTTCGTGCCTGTGTATGTGTGCGCGTATGTGTGTATATATATTTTGTAAATAATAACATTTTGTATATATGTATATATGTATATATTCTATAAATAATATATATTCAGTATATATAGAGAGAGGAAGGCTCACATACATCATGATCTATACCTCACACGGTACATCACGCCTAATTCTAGGCCCTAAAAAACTTTTTTTTAAAATTTTAAATTTTTTCCTTGAAATTAACCTTCCAACCAACCCATATACAAAAAATTAAGTCAAAATACATTTTGTAGATATTTTTAAAAAATTCACAAAAAACTGTTGGCGCACACCCATATAAATAAGGTATTTTTAGCAGTTTTTGTGGATTTTTTAAAAATAGCTACAAAATGTATTTTGAGCTATTTTTTTGCATATGGGTTTATTGGAAGGTTAATTTCAAGAAAAAAATATAAAATTTAAAAAATAAAATTAGGGCCTAGAATTAGGCGTGATGCATGGGTAGTGTATAGAGCATGATGTACTATAGTCTCTCTCTCTCTCTCTCTCTCTCTCTCTCTCTATATATATATATATATATATATATATATATATTCCGTAAACAAAATTTTCACATTTATATCTATTTTTCAACTTTTATGTTTGATAGAAAAGTGAAAAATTGATGATTTTTCAACTTGTATCAAACGGACACAAGTTGAAAAATATTCATTTGCCTTGTAATTATTTGCCCAATCAAATGCTCTGGAATCATTTGTATTTTTCGAGCTTTCTATCAAACGGACCCTAAGATTAACCTTTAACATTTAACAACCAAGATATTCTCACCGATCTCTAAAATGGTACCATTTGAATCTATAGATTTATATAGCATCAAATTATATTATTTCAATCTAAAATATACTCAAAGTTTAGCCATAATATTAACCTTAACATTAACCCTAAAATTACCCCAATATTTACACAAAGTAATTAACTGCGCCCCATAGCTCTCAAGCGGAGGTGAAAGCAGAGAGAGAGAGAGAGAGAGAGAGCATATAGAGGTCTTTTGTGGGGAGAAAATGTTTGGGGAATTCTACTTTGTTCCCTCTCATTAAATTGTTTAATGAGTCAAATAAAATTTGTCTATTTACAAATATTTACTGAATTTTTTTAAAAAATTTTAATTTACGCCAATAATTTCATAAAAGCATATTTTATGGTTATTTTAAAAATAATTGTTGGGTATTAAGCCTATAAGGACATATTTTTATAAGTCCGTTATCAATTTATTATATCTTATACTGCTACACCGTCGAAGAGTATTCAAGAATATTCAAGCATCAAAGACGGATCCGAATATCAAGTTCTTCATCAAAAAGACTCCGCAAAGTTTACTTTGGTAAGGTTGAATTTTAATTCCTTAGCATTTCACTTAAAGTGTTGGGATATTTTTAACAAATATTTTTCTAAAGATTTTGTTCTCGGACATCTTTCCGTGGAAAAATCATAACTAATTCATAAAAATCAGAAAAATGCGAAATTGGCGGCCACGCGTTCGTATCGAAATTATCTAAAAGCACGCGTGGAATCTCGTTTGATAGGTCGTTCGAACGACCTGCTTTTGTCGTTCAAACGACATAGACATCTCGTGAGAAGTCGTTCGAGCGACACGTGTACTTAGTTCGAGTGACGTACTTATCTCGTTCGAACGAGCTCTAATACCGAGGCGACGCGATTTTCTATGAATACTTATTAAATGGTTTCGTTTTCATTAAAAAGTCCAGCATTTTGAAAGACAGAAACTTGCAAAAGTGCAGAATCCTTTTGACTTCTTCTTTTAGGGTTTAATCCCTTTTTGTTTATAATTCACAAAAATCCCAATATGCGTTAGTGAATTGTTTTTGGTGTTGAAGAACACACTTTGCTATGGTTTAATCTTTGTGGGGAGAACTCTACAATCGGAGAGTTGTGTGCTATTGTGGAGGGAGTCCTTATAAAGTTCACAACTTGTGGAGAAGTCGTTTTCTTCTTCATTGCTGACCTCCTGGAGTTCTTGAAGGAGATTCCAGCCGACGTTATTTCTAGTCGTTGCTTTGGAGGTTTGATGAAGACACCGTGGGTTACACTTGTGGGGGATTATTTGGTTGTGTGTAAGTCAATGGTCTTGTGAATTCTTCAAAGTTCTAGAAATAAAAGGTTTTGCCCTTCGGGGATTTTTCCTTAATATTTGTGTCACATGCTTTATCTATTTATGGGTTGACACACGTGCACACATAGATGCATGTGTAGGGGTTGAATTGTGTTGGTTTAAAAATAGACTCCAATTAAATAAGTGTGCCAAATTAGAAATTTACGAATTTTATCAATTATCACACAGTCACGTTTTTTCAAATTGGTATCAGAGCTTTATTAAAAGCGAGTGTATACCTTTCTCAAATTGGTATCAGAGCGGGTTATGCTAATTTATCGCATGATCCTGATTTTTTAAGGATTTTTTTTATACAATATTACTTCTCACGTCGTCAAATTGGTATCAGAGCAGGTTGCACTATTTTATTGTGTATTCCTATTTTTCGCAAAATTGTGTGATATTGATTTTTTTTTAAACCAGTTTTGTGAAAAATTACAATTTTTTCAATGGAGCACTTATCTAATCGGATCCCCCCTGTGATGATGCGAGTCAGACTTTTGATGATATAAATCGTTTGAATTTGACGTTTGCAAAAAGAATTGATTTTTTGGGGAAAAAATCTCGTTTTAAATCCGCGATGAATCTTTTGCAAATGGTTCAAAATCAAAGAGATTTTTATCGTGAAAATTTTGTTTTCTTGGACCATTACTTTGTTGCTTTAAAATTGTCCAAGAAGGAGAGTGATGATAGGGTCCTATTTTTAGAAAAGGAATTGGAGGACCTTAAAAATTCGATGATTTGTGTTTGTGCCAAAGATGATAAAAATATTTTAATCAATGAGTTTGTGGCACGTGAAGAGACTCTTAGGGAAAAGTTTGCTTTGATTGAGGGAGAGAGAGATACACTTTTAAAAATTATTAAAAATTTGAAAAATAATTCCATGTCTTTGGAAGAGTCTAGTTCTTTGTTTGAGTCAAAAATTTTGAAGTTAAAAAATGATTTGACAGACTCAAGTAGGTTTGATATTCATGGTAATGGCTCATCTTGTTCTCATGCTTCTAGTGCCAAAGACAAAACCATTATTTATTTTAGAGGGTCAATTAATCCCAATGACGTTAGAAAAGATCACACTCTAGGTAACATTCCACCCATTTACACATGTTCATATTGTAGTAGGAAAGGCCACCTTAGGCGTTTTTATTTTTATCTTGGAAAATGTCCGAGGAATTTTATGTCTAGTGTTCCCTTGGTTCCGAAATCCCTCACACGACGTTTCACATGTATTTGGATTAGGAAATCAGTTTTAGAGGCACTAGATTTTAGACCAGTTGATTTCTGTTTGCTTGCACATGATTCTTTTCTTATCATATCATATAGATGATTCTGTTTGTATGTTTGTCATATACTAGTTATGGTTTCATGATATATATTTGCTAGTATAATGACATTTACTTTTTGTATAAATTTTTTCTTTTGAAAAATTTTGAAAAATACAAAAAGATTTTATTTTGATAAAATATTTGAAAATCCAAAAAAGATTTTTGTATTTTGTTTGCAACATTTATGGATAAACACTTAGGATGATCGAGTCACAATATCATTCCATTTATTCATGTGACTATTTGATAGTGTTTTGAGACAATAGGTCAATTCGTCCACGTGCTTTATATATTTGGAGTCATTAAGATGTAATTAAGTGTTACTTCTTACATGTTTGACTCGTGATTTCCTTTATTTCACACACGTACGGATTTGTTTGATTATTGTGCTTGTCTTATCACATATTGGTTGGGTGTTTTCACTTCAATCATGTCCTTAAAACGAACCAATCGCGATAAAACTTGATAAGATAGGTGTGCATGTAAGAGCCGTTTATGAATTTTGTGTGCTTTATTTGAAAACGGTGAAGGACTACGAAAGATTATCATTTATCCTTTGCGATTAAGACGCCATTTAAATTGGACCTAAAAAATTGAGGAATTTTATTATCTGGGGTCCAAAGAGGTTTAAAAGAGCCCCGAAAAAATTTAAAGGCTATAAAAGAAATTCATGCCAATTATGGGCCATTTAGGTTTTTTCTTTAATTCTCCAAAGTTTGAGACTTTAGTTTAACACCTCTAAAAGAAAATATATACGAGGGAGTTTGGTTGGAGATTTTATAACGGGTTTGCATGTCCTTGAAAGTCTTGAAAAAGCGCTATATAGTTTTGTATGTTATTGGGGTGGAAATCACTTTGACTTTGATTTGTTGATTTGCATAAAACGATGTCATCTAAATTCAACAATCTTTACATCTAAGGAGGTTTTTGATGTTCATTCGTTAGGGGTACACATTTGCATCGTGCACATATGATTGATTGAGTTTATTTACCTATCGAATGTGTTCACACCCATACATTCCATTTTCATGACTTGGTTGTTTGAGTTTAAATCCATGGTGTGATTTTTAGTATCTTATTTTTGTATCAAAAATTGAAAAATCCAAAAATAGTTTGTGAAATTTTTTAAATACTCCTTTGCATGCGCATAGTTTGATCCATATTTGCTATGCATTTTTTCGTGACACTCCATGTTTTATTTTTTCTTCTTATCTATCTATTTGGGGACATCATAAAAAGGGAGAGAAAAAATATCATGTTATGGGGGAGTTTTTGCATTATGGGGGATATTTGATTTTATTAATGATCTATTCTTATATCATTTCAAACTCGATATGTCACGAAGGTATTTGCTTTATCTCATGTGTGTAGGTACAAAAACTAAATATCATTATGTTGCACATCCTGATGAGAAAAGCTTTGAGAGTTGACGAAGATTTTTGAAGAACAGTTTAAGAACTTCCAAATTTATTCATGGGAGGGTAGATTTGTATAGGCATTTTGATTTTTGATACTTCGGATATTTTTATGTATGTATCGGGATAGACATAGGGAGAGATTTATAAGGACATATTTTTATAAGTCCGTTATCAATTTATTATGTCTTATACCGCTACACCGTCGAAGAGCATTCAATAACATTCAAGCATCAAAGAAGGATCCGAATATCAAGTTCTTCATCAAAAAGACTCCGCGAAGTTTACTTTGGTAAGGATGAGTTTGAATTCCTTAGCATTTCACTTAAAGTGTTGGGATATTTTTATCAAATATTTTTCTAAAGATTTTGTTCTCGGACACGTTTTCGTAGAAAAATCATAACTAATTCATAAAAAATCAGAAAAATACGAAACTGGCGGCCACGCGTTCGTATTGAAATTATCTAAAAGCATGCGTGGAATCTTGTTTGATAGGTCGTTCGAATGACCTGCTTTTGTCGTTCAAATGACATAGACATCTCGTGAGAAGTCATTCGAGCGACACGTGTACTTAGTTCGAGCGACATGCTTATCTCGTTCGAACGAGCTCTAATACCAAGGTGGCATAATTTTCTATAAATACTTATTAAATGATTGCATTTTCATTAAGAAGTCCCAGCGTTTTCAAAGACAGAAACCTGCGAAAGTGCAGAATCCTTTTGACTTATTTTTTAGGATTTAATCCCTTTTCGTTTACAATTCACAAAAATCCCAATATGCTTTAGTAAATTGTTTTTGGTGTTGAAGAACACACTTTGCTCTGGTTTAATCTTTGTGGGGAGAACTCTACAACCGTAGAGCTGCGTGCTATTGTCGAGGGAGTTCTTATAAAGTTCACAACTTGTGGAGAAGCCGTTTTCTTCTTCATTGCTGACCACCTGGAATTCTTGCGGGAGATTTCAGCCGACGTTATTTCTAGTCGTTGCTTTGGGGGTTTGACGAAGACACCGTGCGTTACACTTGTGAGTGATTATCAGGTTGTATGTAAGTCAATGGTCTTGTGAATACTTCCAAGTTCTAGAAATAAAAGGTTTTGCCCTTCGAGAACTTTTCCTTAATATTTGTGTCACATGCTTTATCTATTTGTGGATTGACATACGCACACACATAGATGCATGTGTAGGGGCTGAATTATGTTGGTTTAAAAATAGACTCTAATTAAATAAGTGTGCCAAATTAGAAATTTGCGAATTTGATCAATTATCACACAGTCACATTTTTTCAAATTGGTATCAGAGCTTTATTAAAAGCGAGTGCATACCTTTCTCAAAGCCCCCACTGCCCCCTTCTTCCCTCCATCCCTACTTAATGATTTTCTTGGACCTAACCTATCCCAAACTCACTGAGATCGATTAACCATGATGTAATACCTTATATTTATATTATTAAGTATTTATTATGGATTATTATTTCATGTGTAGTGTTGTGTGTATAATAATTGTGTAAACTGTTTTAACCATTAAAATGCATGTTCTAATAGATTTATTTGATAAAATTAAATATATGTGAATGTATTGTAGATTAATAATAATGTGTTATTTTATTTTTATATTGTGAGTTAGTAACTTTGAGCTGGCCTCTAGGGATACAAAGGCCTGGGATAGTGTTTCTAGTATGTTAGTTTGCGCCCTAGGGGTGGGTACCCCAATTGAGATAAGTTTTGGGAGTGTTTGAATAACATGTTGGGCTTATAGAGGTCATAAGTTAGAAACATAGGAGACTTGTTGGAATAATGGGTTTAAAAGATAATTGAACATCATTAAATACTCACTTTACACATAACAAAAAGCCTAGATATTGTCATCAATCTCTAACATGCTAACATTTAAATGTGTAGATTTATATGCATCAAATTATAATATTTAAATATAAGATTGACTCAAACTTTAGCCAAAATATTAACATTAAGATTAACCCTAAAATAAACCCTAATGTTTACACTAAGAAATTAACGGTGCCCCACGGCTCTCAAGCGGAGGCGGAAGCAGAAAGAAATAGAGCATATGGAGGTGTTTTGGGGGGTTAGGGGGAGGTGAAATGTTTAGGAATTCTACTTTATTCCCTCTTGTTAGGTTGTTTATTAAGTCAAACAAAATCTGTCTATTTATAAATATTTACCCTAAGTTTCTATAAAAAAAAAAATTAATTTACAGCTGTAATTTTATAAAAGCTTATCTTAGTATTTTTTTTAAGACATTGTGTGGGATTAAGCCACCACTTGGACCTTTTTCCTTCTATCCCTTCTCAAGGGTTTTCCCAAACCTAACATATTACAAACTTCCAGACATTAATTAACCAAGGTGTAATAGTCTGTATTTACATTATTGAGTATTTAATATCGATTACTATTGCGTGTGTGCCTTATAGTGTTGTGTACATAATAATTGTGTGAATTATTATGATAATTAAATTGCATGTTATAATTATTTTATTTGGTAAAATTGCATATACGTTGATGACTCGTAAATTAATAATAACGTGTATATTATTTTTATGTTTCGAGTTGGAACTGTTGGACTAAGCTCCGGGGGATACAGAGCCCGATATAGTATTTTTTAGTATGTCGGTTTGGGCCCTAAGGGTGGGTACCCCTTCGAGTTAAGTTTTTAAAGTGTTTAGATAGCATGTTGGGCTTATTTAGATGTCTTAGATTAGGTTCCTAGGAGACATGAGGGAATAAGTGTTTTAAAATATGCTTAACCCTCTTTAAACACTCACTTTATACATAACACAAAACCTAGGTAGCTGAGGAGTTTTGGAAAGATCAAAAGAATGGATATTTTGGAGAATTTGAGGAAGCACCAAGATGATTCAATTAAGGTGACTTCATCTTCCATATTCAAGCAAGAAATAACTTGCTTTACTGTAACACATCGTAATTCTGTGCATTTAAATACTTAATTAATTCGGATAAATTTTAAATTACTTGCGTGTCATAATTTAATTAAATTAATTATGGTAATATTTATTTAAATATTAATTGGAGAGTAAATGGTTAATATTTATGAAATTGAATTACTAAGTGAATAGTAACAATTTATTTACGTCAGAACGTTTATTAGTGACTTGTCGTTTATTTATCTCAGTCGGGAGTCGAATATAGACTAAGTTGGGTGTGAGATAGGAAATTTTAATAGACTAATTTGGATGACAATTCTGAGTACACGGTTGAGTCTGGATAGGCTGAGATTGTCAGAAAAGAGTACCCGGGTGGTAAATGGGTCTCGTTTTGTTTTTAGGCATAATCGGGCCCACACGGGGGTATTCAGGTCAATTGGACTTGGCCCGTTAGGCTAAAAACGTGATTTAGTATAATAAAACTAGGTCTTAGACTATTAAATGGCAGAAATAATATTCCAAACCTAGGGCTTTGAGAGAGAAATAGAGGAAGCAATTTGGGAATCTTTCGGAGACAAATCAAGAGAGAGATTTGGGTGTTCTTCATTAAACCATCCTCTACCTCAGAGGATCAGACTCTATGGACCCTAAGGCAAGTGGTTATCTTGCTGAAATTTTGATTTGTGATAATCAATTCATATTATAGTGACGTGTGAAACAAAATTCGTTTTGGATAGAATTGGTTATGAAAATGGGATTTTTGGTTAACGGAACACTTGAATGAAATTAAAGGTAATATTGATTGTGTTACATGATTCTGAGTATAGATATCTGAATCGAATGTGAAATCCAGTAGGAATTAAAGATGAATTTTGGATAACTGAATGGAAATCTAAATCGAACGAGCGAAACCCTAAAATTTCTTCAAATCGAAAAGTAGAAAATCATGTGAAGATGAATTTAAGGTTTTATAAGATGATTTGAACCTATTCCTATGTAGTTATATTGTTGGTTGTTCCTGGGTTAGACAGGCAGAAGGGATTACAACCTTGGAGAACTTGTTAATGGTGAAACAGAGAACCGGAGAACACAATCACCTCTTCGATCGATCAATCGACGTTTGACCATTTAGGATTTTCGACAGTTTGGCTTTGGAATTTGTATGGGTTAATATTTTGGTTGGGTTTCCTTTCAAGCATAATTAATAGAGAAAAATTAAATGGGGGACGTATGTGCTAAGCAACTACAGTTAAATATAATTGGAAAATCTGGGAGGGATAAATGTGTGTCACATTATGGACGAATTTTTAGAATTAAATTCTGAGATTTAAATATAGACCAAGTGAGCGAGTCCGGGTATGTTGGTTGAGTGACACCAAGGTATTAAATTAATTAATGGATAAATTAATTAAATTTAGAGTCGGACCATAGACTCGAGAAGGTAATGAATTGATTAATGAGAAAATTAATTAAATTAAAGTCAGACCATAGACTCGAAAAAATTGAGGCTAGTGATATGGATTTTTGTTCACGGTAAAGTCAGAATTTAAATGATATATATATATATATATATATATATATATATATATATATATATATATATACAGTGTGTGATAGTATGTACATATTGTGTTCTTATAAATATCAGTGACTAGATATTTGTTTAAATTATATACTCTAGTGCTATCAAGGGAGGTTACGTAATGTGGGTGAATCCGCTAACTTGAGGAGTAGGGCGAGTACATCCCCAGGTCATAGCGTCCAATTTGAGAGGTGGGGATTGAGATGATGTCCTCATACTTGGGGGAATATGATCGCCTCCATTACGTTTATTATTTACGTTCTGATTCGACAGACCATAATTGTCTCGGAACTCTAGGTGGGGATGAGTAGCCTGGGTTAATAGCACTTTAGAGAATACATCTAGTGAGGTATTACTCAGGAGGATGAATTATATATATTCAACATATGTGTGAATGTTGTAATATGGTTTTACGTATATAATGGGATAAATAGTTATATACTGGTAATTGCACACATAAAGTTGGTTGTATTATTTATATAATGGGTGCGAATGTTATATGGATTTAAAAAGAAAAAATGATTAACTAATTTAATGTGATTAACAATTTGTAAATCATATTTTAAGCATACTCGGGTTTGAGTAGGGTGGTTGAAAGGAGAAATTATAACCGGGATAGTTAGACGGGGTAGTCTAATTAGGGGATTATAAAAAGGAACATTAAGTGTGCACAATAGTGGAGGGGTGAGTAAGTCCTCAAGAGAGTGCGACACTAACTTAAATATAAAGAGCATTCATGCATTTTAATCACTGCAAGTTAATCATTTTCTAAATATTTGCAAAATATTTTGGGTTCTAACCCTTGCTATCAAATATTTTCAAAACCTTTTAGGTGTCGAGCTATAGGGACGCCATGTGTGACTTCATTCCAGGGATTTGCAGTTGTAGCACATGTGGATGCTGTAGGATTTGGATAAACACATCTATTTTTCTATTCCTAGTATAGGGATTCATATCAGCCTATCTCGAACATGTCGCTCACAGTTTTATTTAGTTTCTTTTCAGATTGTATGGTATTTATTACTCTCTGTTAGTTTGGTTGGTTTTGGTTTTAGCTGGTGATTTATTCAGTGGGACTTTTATTATTTTATGTGATGATTGATTCTATCAGCATTGGATATTTTATTTTATTTCCGCACTTATTTTGTCTTGGATTAATAAAGATAAAATTTAGCATCATCTTTTTGAATACTAGGTGGTTAGTATGTTTTAAAAAGATTTTCGACAGTGATGCTAAGAATGAACCAAATGAGATTCCTATTTTAATTTGATATAGGACTTATTACCCGGTGTTTCATTAGGCGGGGTGTCACATTTACTACGTGTTTCATGTAACTTATTTATGATTAATTATCTTCATCTATTTTGGGATTAAACACATGTTAAGCTTGAATCTCATGCATTAGTTGATTGTATTGGTCATTATGATCATTATATGATGAGAACTTGAATCTAAAGCATTAATGGGTTGTATAATCATTATTATGATGATTATCTACTTAGTATTATATAGATCTACTATAAATCTGATTGGAATCAATTTATAAAGATGAATCATGCATTTAAAAGAGATTTTTATGATTAAAGACCTACTTTATCGATTAAACCTAAAAGTTAAGATGAACCCATATTAAACACAAACTAAAAATGATGATTTATACCTTATTTTGATATTTTGATTTAAGTAATAATAATATATTGTTTGAAACGTGTTTAGGAACAATTAGGGTTCGTTTGGTTCGCTACTCAGAAAACTCGATTTAAACGATGTTTTTAAGTACAATTTTAAATTTTAGTTTTTTGTGTTTTTAATTATTGGTGTGCATTTGGTAAACTTGTTTTTAAATACAGTTTTTTAAAAATTTGATAAAATTGGTAATCATGTATATATATATATATATATTGCATGTATAATTCACTATAAAAGTATATACATACATGAATTGATAATATTTTTTAATACATATGTACTATATGTATATTTTATATTATTCCATACATTATAATACATGTATAAAACTATATATAAGTAACATGTATCTATTGATAATATTATTTAACTTTATATTATTCCATACGTAATTTTGTGTACATGTATATAAAGATTTTTTTATTTATAAGAATTACACACATATTAATGTATTATATATGTATATTATATATTAAGGTATACATGCATTAAAATATTAAGAATGGATCATTTTGAGTTGAAAAATAAAAAAACAGAAGTTATAAAACACCCTAAACCTATTTTTCTAAAAACTTGATTATAACATAGAAATATTATAATTTTGTGTGTTGATGTAAAAAACTAGATTATCTCTAACCAATCAATCACAGATAAAATAAATAAGACAAATGATTATTAAAGTAGTTCAGACTGAGGAAAATGGCCTACGTCCACTGTTTTTGTATTGCTGACTGTTTATTTGGAATCTCGATAATAGGTTTACCCAGAAATCCAAAGTCCCCTTCTAATGAGGAGGTTACAATGTATTTATAGCCTTGAGGTTGTTCATGTGAAAGGACAATGCGTTGTTATCTAGTAGAC
This sequence comes from Sambucus nigra, assembly GCA_949130495.1. Lineage (NCBI taxonomy): Eukaryota > Viridiplantae > Streptophyta > Magnoliopsida > Dipsacales > Adoxaceae > Sambucus > Sambucus nigra. The sequence continues at coordinate 751,913,394 of OX422208.1, forward strand.
ATATACATCTGTACGATAATAATGAGCATTTAACGCACAGTTGTCTTTTTTATTCTCTTGATTTGGATTCTCTGCACGCTAAGTAGCTCGGGCCGCTTAAGCTGTTCGGGCCTCTTAAGTTGCTCGGTTCGCTTGAGTTGCTCGGAGCTCTGAGTTGCTCGGGGTGCCTAGGTTGCACGATACGCTTGAGCTGCTCGGAGCGTATGAGTTGCTCGTTGAAAGTATTCGTATTTTCCATGTGGTTGACACGCGTCTTCAAGTGATTGGTCCATGTCAGTAGACTAAATTTGGTATCAACAGAAGCCCCCAATGTTTCACAGTTTGAGGCTGAAGAAAAGTGTGGAACATTTTTCTTGAAAACTACTTAGATTATTAGTCTTTATGGATTTTAGGAAAATTTTCGTTGTATATAACTCCTTTTTTAGCGCATAGTATTAGGCTTCATAAATATTTTAAATTTTCATGAACACTTTGATATTTGTGCCCTTTTCTTCTTTTAGTCACCGGAAACGCAAACGTCTTCCCTTGTAATCATTGCCTTTTCCTATTCCCGATGTAAAGTATTTAAGCGCGGTAGAAATCCTATCGTCTTTCACTTTTCAAATCTGTATCTTTGAACTCTTTATTTTCTCCCTATCTTGTGCCTTCATTCTTTCCATCGTTCATTGTCAACTGATCTCTCTTTTTTCTGTAAGATTTTCTTCCCTCTCCTTTATTTACTTTGTTCGTCATGGTTTATCTTGTTGAATCGTTGGACAAATTTCGGTCCGAATTTTTAATCCCTTCGTGGGTTATTTTGGAAGAACTTTCTGAGCCTTCTGATTATTTTTTTTGGCTGAGGGACATTGGTTTCCAAGTCTTTTTGTAGCCGAATGTGGCTTTTCTTTCCCGCCAAACCCCCTGTGTTTGGAGTTTTGCCAATATTTTGATATTGTACCTGCAAAAGTATCTCCAAATACATGGAGAGTAATTAATGGCGTACATAGGTTAAATCAACTTCATGGGACTCGATTAGGGATTCCAGATATTATGTGTTGCTATAGATGGGTTATCAGTGATACCACATTCTATTTAAAAACTAGGTTTTTGAATAGAGCTTTAGTTTTCAATCTTCCTGACACCAATAGGGACTATTTTGATCATGGAGTTGTGATGAAAAATTGGCAACACCCTCCATTAAATGGATATGATGTATACCAAGTTCCTAGATGTCCACCTTATGGCAATGGGATAGGTTGTTTTTATATTTGAAATCTTGTTCTCTTTGTGTTTGATAAAATGCATCTCTGACATTTGGTTTTATTTATTAGAGTTGACAGTAAAAGGAAACCTCCAAAAGAGGCTGACGTTAATAAAAAGCATTTAAAACTTATCTGGAGCTTGCATCAATCTGTTGCTGAGGAGCATATTAGATCTGCTTTTTACTTGTTGCAATACAAAAGTTACACCTCGTCTTTTATTGCTCTTCCTCATCCTGTGGTGGTTGATCTTGACCAAGTACCAACCTCTGAATCTAGTGTGGAAGGTTCTTCTTCTGACTTAAGCATTCCCATCACTGATCTGATGAAGAAGATAAGAGCTCCTACCTTTTTGACAAGTCTGCCTCTACCACTGTGGAGGCAAAGAAGAGAAAACAAGATGTCCCAGAAGAAAGGACAAAGACTGTAGATGTACCCCCTTCCACTGCTGCCAAGGAAGCTGGAAAGAAGCCCCATATAGCTCTGAGTAAGACTGTTGTTATCTCTCCTCTGAGTGATGTTGTTGTCATTTCACCAATAAAGATAACTTCTTTAGTTGAAAATGCTCCTGCTCCTCTGAGGAGATTAAAAAGAAGTTCTTCTGAGAGACATGTTGAACCTATCTCTCAACCTTCAAATATTGAAGGTAGTGTTCTAGTTCTTGTTGCTTCGAGCTCTGCTGTGAGCTTGGTAAGATCCTGGACTGTTTTAGAATCTCAAGGTATTGAAGACACCTTTTCTCGCGAGAAACTTCCTACACTGGCTACTCAACACATTTCTTTAGTAAGTATCTTTAGCTTGACACCTTTATTTTTTTAATACTATGTTCATGTATTGACTTAAATTTATTTCTTTTTTCAGCTTGTGACGTGTTTCAACAACATTTTGAAGAAGGATGAAGCTATCAGGGATTCAAGCTCCTCGGGTGGAGTAGAAGAAGCTTTTGTTGGACTGACCCAGTCTTTGAGAGAATCTTGTCAGAAGTACGAGGAGTACAAAGGTGCTTGGGATAAGAAATTCAAGTCTGTTGAGGCTGATCGAAACCAAGCTATGACTGCCTCCAAGGATTTAGAAAAAAAACTGAAGGAGGTTGAAAAACATAATAGCGAGCTTAAAGTCAAGCTCAAGTCTGTTGAGGAAAATATTGTCAAGCTCCAAGATGCTGAGCGACATAAGATGGAGTTAGAAGAAAAATTAAAGTCTGTCGAGGAGCTCCTTAGAGAAAGGACCTCCTCGAGAAAAGCTAAAAGGAAGGCTGCAGTTAAAAAATCCTTCAGTGCTGGTTAGGACAAAGGCTGGAACAAGGGCTTGGCTGTCATGTCTTCTCAAATGGAGTATGCCAGCGTAAAATATTTTAGGGATGGATGGGTAATAGCCTTGCAAGAGTTGAAGGTTGCTGAGAATTCTGAGTTATTCTAGCAGCACATTCATGGCCCTCCTCCCTCTCCTGGAGAAGAAGAAGATGATAAAGCTGCTTCAGATGAATCTTCTATGATGACTGGAGATCAGGTCCCTACTGTTTCTATTGTTCGACCTTCTGAGCAACTCCAATCAGCCAGCACTTCTGCCGAGTAGCTACCATTGCTCTCCAAGCAACCAACCCCTTCATCCAAACCCTCCGAAGAAGTCGTAGAAAATAAGGAGAAGGTGTAAAGTTGTTCAGGTCTTTTATTTTGTTATTTTTTGGCATGTAACTCTGAACTATGTTTTTCTTGATTATGATGAATAAAAATTTGAACTTTCGTTGTTCGTCTGGAATTCCTCTTTTACTCGCTCTGTCTGCATCATTATTGATTCTTTTTATTTCTTCTCTTTGCTAGTTTATGGCCAAGATGGAGCTCTTATCATCTCATGATACAGAATTGATGAAGAAATGCAATAACTATTTTAAAGCTGGTCATGCATATCTTAATGAGGCCCAGATAACTGACATCCTCGGATCAGGTGCTTCTGATTGAGCAGTTGAAGCTTACCAATACTTGAAGTGCTTTCTCGATCGTGTTATTGCCAACAATGTGGCCTACTATGAGATGATTGAAGATATCCAAAGAACGATCGAGGAACTTCAGCAGCAGTACAAAGATTCCTCCATACTTTTACATCAAGGTTATGAGAGAAAGTACCAGCAATTGAGTGTTGATAAGGGATATGATAAGTTCATCTCTGCTCATGAGAAGAAGGAGAGTGTTCTAAAGCTTAAAATTGAAGAGCATAGACACATCGACAAGTTGTTGGAGCAGGAGAACATTACTTTGCAAAAGGAAATAAAATAACTCAAATCTGCTGGATCTTCCTCGGGAGCCCTGGTCCCAGTAAATGATGATGGTTTTTTATTTTTGGAAGTAGAAAATGCTAACTTACGATATGAGTTAGAAACTTTGAAACGAGTTGGACCCTCCACATCTACTCGTGGTAGAGCAAGATCTTCTCGTGGATGAGCAAGGGTTGATCGGGTCACTATTGAGGAGGCGAGAACGCAATCGGCTTTAGAGAATCAAGTCGTTCAGTTGATGGTGAAGAACCAAGCTTTGGCAAAAATGTCTAAAAAGATTTTGAACTTCACCGAACAACTCTCTAATCAAAGCTCTGCTCTGGAAAGTAAAGAAATTATAGTAAAGAAACTCCACGAGCAACTTAAGAGGTTAACTTATTAGTTCCATAAGCAGCCCAGGGAATTTTGGATGGCTGGGTATAACGAAGCTCTGTACCATCTCGATGCTCAGTTGCAGTAGTCAAATAATGAGGGATATAAGCAGGGGTGGTTGAATGCCTTGTGCGTGCTTAAATTGGAGCAGGGCCACTACTTATGGGATTATTATGATCCTGGAGTGGTCGATTTTCTCGTGCCTCCTTTTGAGCTTGATATTAATTGGATTCCTGCTCGTGCAATTCCTCAATACCTGATTTCCAAGTATCTCGGCGATTATAGTCTTCATGCAAACTTTGAGATATCTCACCCAGAGCACTTGCTTGATCGGCCCTCTGTAATGAATGTTAGAATGTTGCGAGATGTAAACTTTATAAATTCTCCTTATGCATTAGATGATCCTCCAGCCGGGGTAGAACCTGTTTCAAAAGCATAGGGGAAGAAACCCATAGAGTAGGATATTCTTATGCAATGAATCAGACTTTTCACATCATATGTAATTTTACTTGATTGAAATGAATAAATTTTTAGTTTTTTGCCATTTTATTTTCTTCAAAATAATTTGTAGAATATCCTTGTTTGTTGGTTGGTAAACATATATATATATATATATATACACTATACTTATCCAACTTTTTTATTACAGTGACTTGTCACTTTTTGGGCCTAAGAAATGGAATGATTTTCATCCCATATTCCTGCTTAGTTGTAGACAACCAACCGGAGTTGGTGGCATTGAGTTCCTGACCAACCGGAGTTGGTGGTAATTGATTTGCTGACCAACCGGAGCTTGTGATATTAATTTCCCGACCAATTAGAGTTGGTGGTAATTGATTTGCCGACCAACCGAAGTTGGTGGTATTGATTTCCCGACCAATCGGAGTTGGTGGTAATTAGTTAGCCGACCAACCGAAGTTGGTGGTATTGATTTCCCGACCAACCGGAGTTGGTGGTAATTGGTTTGCTGACCAAACGGAGTTGGTGGTGTGTTTCTATGAATTTGGATTTGTGTAGTGTGTAGCACTAATATTCCGAAAAAACATCAACAAAAAGGAAATGGGGGTGAAACATCTCTTTATTCATTTTGAAAGAACTGAGTTACATAGGAATTTTAACTATTGATAATACTTGCGCAGATGCTCTGCATTCCATGCATTCTTGAATTTTTCTCCTTCCAAAGTTTCAATCCTATATGTCCCTGGACGAACAACTTCTGTTACTCTGTAGGATCCATGCCAGTTGGCTTATAGTTTGTTATGCTTTTGGATCACTTTCTTCAGCACATAGTCCCCTTCCTTCAAATCGCACTTCTTCACTCTTTTGTTGTAGAACAAAACTGTTCGTTGTTGATATGATGCATTCCTGATTATTGCTTCTTCCCTAACTTCTTTGAGCATATCCAGGTATAATCTTCTCATCAAGTCACTGATAGGAGAATTTAAATTCAGCACCCTATGTGTGGGTAGACCCAATTCAGCAGGTATGACAACCTCACTTCCAAATGTCAACATGTATGGAGACTCCCCTGTTGCTGTTCGTGGTGTAGTGCGATAAGCCCACAACACAGAGTGTAGCTCGTTGATCCAATTTTCCTTTGCATCACCCAACTATTTTTTCAAACCATCCAATAGGGTTCTGTTTGTCACTTCAATTTTCCCATTGCTCTGGGGATGGCCTGACACAGAGTGGATCTTCAATACGTTGGATTGATGACAATAGACAGCAAATTCCTCATTGTCAAATTGGGTTCCATGATCAATGATGAATGCATGGGGAAGACCGTATCTGCAAATAATATTTTTCTAAATAAACTGATAGACCTTGTCATATGTCATATCAATAAGATACTCAGCTTCCACCCATTTAGTAAAATAATCCACAACAACCATGAGGTATTTGAATCTTTCCCTGGTCGTTGGAAGTGGTCCGACCAAATCTATTCCCCACATGGCGAATGGCCAAGGGGACGTTATGGGTGTTAACAATGCTTGTGGAGTTCTTCGGATGGAAGAGAAGCATTGGCATTTATTGCACTTTTTAGCATAAGCTGCGCAATCAGCTCTCATCGTTGGCCAGTAGTACCCTTGTCTTGTTATTATTTGCAACAGCGTTCGACCTGCTACATGGGCTCCACAAGACCCTTCGTGTACCTCTTCAATAAAATCTTTAACTTCGGAGGGATGGACACATCCTTGCAGTCCTGCGATAACTCCTCGTCTATACAAAATGCCACTGGTCAATACATAACGAGTATCTTTAAACTTCAGTTTCTTGGCTGCGAGTTTATCAGTTGGCAAAGGCCCCTCTTCAATGTAGGCCCTGGTGGGGTCTATCCAAGATGGTCCCAAGTCGAGGGTAATGAAGTTCATCGTTAAATTTTCGTCTATGCTCCGACCAACCAGGATTTTTATTGGGATTGTTCTTCATAGCTCGGTACGTGTGGCTGATGCTAGCTGAGCTAGGGCGTCTGCTCTTTCATTCTATAATCTTGGTATTCTGATCAACTGAATAGTAGTAAAACTCGATACAACCTCCCTCACTTTAGCATGATACTTGACCATTAATTCTTCTTTTGCTGCATACACCCCTAGAATTTGATTCACGATTAACTGGGAATCACTGAATACAACGACCTACTCTGCCTTCATGGTTTTGGACAGACTGAGACCCACGATCATTACTTCATAGTTGGCCTCATTATTAGAAGCCTTAAATTGGAAGCGTAGAGCATACTCCATATCAATCTCATCCGGACTATTTAAAATAATTCTTGCTCCACTACTTGTAGTGTACGAAGAGCCATCTACATACAAATTCCATACATGTACTTCATTGTCAAACTCTTGATCAAACAGAGTTCCTCGGTGGAATATTTAATGTTTCCTTTTGTCTTCCTATAGCACTTCTCGCTGCTTGTTGATTGTCTTCTCTTGATCTTCTATGACTGGAAGTTGGTCGGGGGTTAACTTTAATGATCCTGTAAAATCCACAGGTTGGTCTGTATTTAATTCCTGTTCTTCGGAGGTATCAGAACGACTAAATTCTGCGATAAAATCATCTACTGCCTACCCTTTGAGCGACGATCTAGGCTCATAAACTATGTATTATTCACCAAGTTCTACTGCCCAGTACATTAATCTTCCTGATTTCTCCGGTTTATGCAGAGCTTGTCTTAATGGCATGTCAGTCTACACCACTATAGTATGGGCTTGGAAATATGGTCTCATCCTTCTGCTCGCTTCGATTAGTGCCAGTGCTAACTTTTTCAGTCTTGGATATCTGATCCCTGCTCCTCGTAAGGCCTTACTGGTGTAGTAGAATGATTTTTGTACTCCATCTTCCACTCTTATCAACGTCGAGCTAACTGCGTTATCTGAAACTGCCAGATACAAGTATAATATTTCTCCCATCACTGGTCTTAATAACAATGGAGGATCCCCCAGATATTTCTTCAACTCTTAGAAGGCCTTCTCGCATTCATCATTCCACTCAAAAGTTTTTTGGAGTGTTTTGAAGAATGGTAGGCATCTGTCTGTTGCTCGTGACACAAATCTGTTGAGTGTTGCAACTCGCCCTATGAGACTTTGCACTTCTTTCTTCGTAGTTGGAGATCTCAGTTCCACTAGGGCCTTGATCTTTTCGGGGTTTGCCTCAATACCTCGCTGGTTAACAATGTATCTGAGAAACATGCCTTCTCGCACCCCCAATATGCACTTGGTGGGATTTAACTTCATTTGATATTTCTCTAGTTGATCAAAGGTCTGGCCTAACTCAACTAGATGATCAGCAGCTTTCTTGCTCCTTGTCAGCATATCGTCAACATAAACTTCTATGTTATGACTGATTTTCTCTGCAAACACCTTGTTCATCAGCCGTTGATATGTTGTACCTGCATTTTTAAGTCTGAAAGGCACAAAATTATAGCAATAAGTTTCCCTTGGGGTGATGAAAAAGTTACTCTTCTTGTCTTCAGGCTTCATTTTAATCTGGTTCTAACCAGAATAAGCATCCATGAAACTCAATAATTCGTGTCCCGAGGTAGCATCCACCAGTTGATCAATTCGGGGCAAAGGAAAATGATCTTTTGGGCATGACTTATTAAGATCAGTGAAGTCTACACACATCCTCCACTTGTTATTTTTCTTCTTTACCATCACCACATTCGCTAGCCAGTCAGGATACTTTACGTCCTCAATAAAGAAAGCTTTTTGCAGTTTCTCCACTTCTTCCTGTATAGCTTGGTTCTTTTCAGGGCTGAACACTCTTCTTCGCTGCTTCACTGGCTTGATTTCCTTGTTCACGTTGAGCTCGTGGCACAAGAAACTCGGGTCTATCCCTAGCATGTCTTCATGACTCCATGCAAAAGTCTGCTTTCTGCGCCTTAGAAATGCTATTAATTCATGTTTTATCGATACATTCAATGATGCACCAATTTGAGTTGTTCATTCTGGATGCTCGTCGTCCAGAATGATATTTTTGGTAGCCTCCATGACCTGGCCCTTCACGAGTTGAGACTCATTTCTAGGGTCTAACATTTCAATCTCTGCATCTTCTATTTCATCCACTTGATAGGTAATAGTCTTCTTACTGGATCCTTCACGTTCCTCCTGTTCGGTAGATGAATAGTAGCATTCCCGAGCTACTTTTTGGTCGCCTTTCACAACACCCACTCCAAAATTAGTTAGGAATTTTAAACATTGATGTACAGTAGAGGGTACTGCCTCAAATTTCTTCAGACCTACCCTTCCCATGATGATATTGTAAGCTGATTGGACATTTTTATCCATTACAAAAAAGCGTACCCTTTCTGTCCGACAAGCAGGCCAAGTACCAATAAGCATATCCAACTTGATCGTCCCAAGTGAAAAAACCTTTTCGCTAGTAAAACTGAGGAGGGGTTTATGATAGGTCTCTAACTGAGCTAACTTCAGATTCAAACTATCAAAACATGGGTAGAACATGATATGTGCCGAGCTGCCATTATCCATCAGTACTCGTGAAATCCCCACCTCCTTCATTCTCATCTTGATTACCAATGGGTCATCATGAGGATATAGTACACCTTCCAGGTCGTTCTTGGAGAAACCAATGACCAGTTTGTCCTTATTCACCTTCCTCGGGCGATCATCTTCAGCCAAGTTTATTCGTTGTATGTACGAGCAAGCTTGAACCTCATTGAGGTAAGCTTTTCTCTCCGCGGTCAGATCTCCACCTCTTGCATCTCCACCTATAATAACATTACATTTAAATGATCCAAAATGGATTGAAAATACCTCACGCTCTCGCTATCTTATTTTTTGGGGGAGATCGGGGTCATCTTTTGGAACATCTTCGTGGTCTCTCTTCTTGTCTTCTTTTGCTCGACGAGGAGATTTAGATCTTTGCCTTCCTCGGTCGCTGGTCTTTCCACCATTTTGGTGATCAATATACTTAGCCAATTTTCCTCGTCTGATGAGTGCTTTAATTTCATTCTGGAGAGCTATGCAACGTTTGATCGTATGAACATGATCTTTGTGGAATTCGCAATATTTGGACTTGTCCCTTCTGTCAGGATCTGCCTTCATTTTCGCTGGCCAGGCTAGCTCCTCGCTGTTCTTGATCTCCTCCATAATGTGATTTATATCTACCTTCAAATGAGTATAATTTCTAAATTTCTTCATCTGCTCCAGTGCTTGCTTTCCTTTCGACTGCCTGCTGCCACCATTGTTCTTTTTATCCTTTTTTTCGATTTTACCATCTTCCACCTTGGTCTCCTTAGTATCTGCATTCTTCTTCGCAGCCATGGCTTCCTCGACATTTATGATTTTGGCTTCTTTTTCCATCAGTACTGTCATGGTCCTAGGCGGATCTTTGGACAAAGTGTAGTACAACTTATCTGGCAACAGTCCACTCATAAGAGCGGTAATTGCTGTTTTCTCCTTGTAATCAATTACTTCAAGTTTTTCATTATTGAAATGAGTAATATAGTCTCTGGTGCTTTCACTTGCCTTCTGCCTAACACTCAGAAAGTGTGCTACTCGTTTGATTGGCTTCGCTCTAAAATAGAAGTTCCCTATAAAGAGCTCTGCTAGTTGAAGGAAAGTTGCAATCTTTCCCCAAGTAAGGTTGTTATACCATATCTGGGCTGACCAGTGAGAGTTCCTGAAAATGCCCTACATCTCATCTCATCTCATCTGGGACCGCATAGATATCGGCAGCAGCTTGGTATTGTTCTATATGGAGGACGGGGTCAGTTTTTCCCTCGTATTTAGGCGTCACCATAGGAGCTTTGAACTTTGATAGTGTGGGAAAATCCACAATTGCCTGTACGAATGGTGTTCCTTGGACAATAGTTCTTTATAGAGGATTCTTGGCCTTATCCATTTCCCCTAATATGTCTTCCAACCTTTGAATAGAGCCTTTCCATGCATCGTTTCCTACCTCAAGCTTATTCGTCCGAGAAACTGATCGCGTTGAATTTTCCTCTTGTGATCTTTCAATACGGGCTGGTGGTCGTGACTGGGCAGAGCTTTCCCTTAGGTCGGATGGTCGTTGAGAGTTCCTCGACGCAATACTAGGATGACTCCTATTCCTCCTAGAGTCCAATCGATCAAAAGGAGATACTCTACTCAACCTCTCTATAGCACTAGTCCTTTCTGGGGTGAGAGTGACATTTTGGTGGGAATCAGTAGCTCGTACTAATGAAGTCCGTCCTGGTTGATATGAAGGATCACTAGATCTTTCAGTACGATATGAGTCAGTACGTCTAGATTGAGAGACCTCCGGGAATAATGTTCGTCTAGTTCTTGAAGAAGTAAAATGGGTATTTCTCTGAACACTTCGCTGTCCTGATTGGGCCGGCACTCCACCTTGAATAGTTTGTATAAGTTTACGCATTGTTTCCTGCATGGTCGTTTGCCCTTGGGCTAAATTAGCCATTATGCCAGCAAGATCTTGAATATTTGGGGGAGTATAAGGGTTTGGAGGGTTTTCGGTGTTTCAATTGCTGGATTCTGGATTATCAGTCATAGATGATGAATTGTTTTGGTAAAAAATGCTAAGTACAGTCGTTTCCCACATACGGCGCCAATCTGTTGATGTAAAAAACTAGATGATCTCTAATTAATCAATTATAGATAAAATAAATAAGACAAAGGATTTGTAAAGTGGTTCAGCCTCAGGAAAATGGCCTACGTCCACTGTTTTTGTATTGCTGACTGTTTATTTGGAATCTCGATAATAGGTTTACCCAGAGATCCAAAGTCCCCTTCTAATGAGGAGGTTACAATATATTTATAGCCTTCAGGTTGTTCATGTGAAAGGATAATGCGCTATTATCTAGTAGACATATACATCTGTACGATAATAATGAGCATTTAATGCGTAGGTGTCTTTTTTATTCTCTTGATTTGGATGCTCTGCACGCTAAGTAGCTCGGGCCGCTTAAGTTGTTCGGGTCGCTTGAGTTGCTCAGTACGCTTGAATTTCTCGGAGCTCTGAGTTGCTCGGGGTGCCTAGCTTGCTCGGTACGCTTGAGCTGCTCGGAGCGTATGAGTTGCTCGCTGAAAGTATTCGTATTTTCCATGTGGTTGACACGCATCTTCAAGTGATTGGTCCATGTCAGCAGACTAAATTTGGTATCAACATTGTGTTTAAAAACAGGTTGCCAAACGTAGATTCTTAGCAGAATTGTATTTAAACACAGAAAACAGAATTGTAGTTACAAACCAAACAGGCTCTTAGAAATTATATTTAAGGTGTTAGAGTCTAATTTTGTGTTAGGATATGATCTGGTGTGAGGAAAGTCGAGTTTGTTAAGTTCTAGGCAAGTTGTATTGGCACAATGTCATTTTTGGTTCGGTAGGTGAAATTGCACCCGAATAGGGTCCCATGCACATGACAGCGTAATAGCCCCTCGCACACCAAACCAGATAGAAACTTTTAGGATAGGGTCCCATGCACAGGTGGAATGCCCCTGTATTTTTGGATAACCGAACTAAATAAATTAAGTGTGTTTATTAATTAAAAAAGATAACTTTTGTTGGAATTGGATTAAACAAAAAAATATAATACCCTGTAATTTTTTGATTCGGAATTTAGTAATCGGTTGGGTTAATTAAATAAATTTATTATCTTGGTTAAAACTCGTATTAAATTAAAAAGATTTAAATTAAAATTAATTTCATTTTTGTTTTAGAATTAAATGATTTTTTAGTACGTTTAATAAATAGTTTGGTGAGTTGGTTTTACTATAAACCTAATGGTTAAATTTATTATTATATAATTTCTTCGACTTCAAGTTTTGGCTTGTGAAAATTGAATTCGGGGTTTTTACTATTTAATTGAATATTTTGGTTTTTTATGTAATTTTCGAGTAAAAATAATTTCGTAAAAATTATAAGGGCATGTGAGTTTTTTTATTTCCATGAAAATAATCTCATTTGGACTTGCACATTTTATTTTATAAAAGATTAAAGTTGTTGGAATTTGGGGTAGTTTTAAAAAAATCAAATATTGGAGTTGAAGAAATTATATAATAAAAAATTTAATCTTTAGGTTTATACCAACTTAGCAACTCACTGAATTATTAATTAAACATACTAAAACTTCATTTAATTCTACAAAAATCATCAAATTAATTTTAAATCAAATCTTTTTAATTTAGTTTGAGTTCTAACCAAGATAATCAGTTTATTTAATTGACCAGCTAATTAATAAATTTTGGTACAAAAATTATGAGTTATTATATATTTTTGTTTAATCTAGTTCTAAATAAAGCAATCTTTTTTAATTAATTAACACACTTAATTTATTATTTCAGTTATCCAAAACAGAGTTACAGTCCTCCCCACTTGTACAAGAATTGCATCCTCGAAATTCGATAAAGCAAAAACATTGTAATGTAAAACTGCACAAGTAATAAAAGCTCATATATGCCTATCTATAGTATACCACGACTAAGGCGCCCATACACCCGATCCCACGTGCACATACCACGCAAGTAAAAATTAAGTGTGAGTGTGTGTGTGTGTGTGTGTGTGTCAACTATATTATATATAAAGCATAATAAAAAAAATTAAGGAGCATACCCAGTTACCTCATTAATCAATGCCTAGCTTCATCCTTAAATGACATCGCAATTCTAATTCCTCAATTGATTTCGTATCAATTATCATCTCCAATATCAACCCTAATGATTCCTTGACTCAGGGTCACTACCTCTATAATCAATGTCCAAAAAGGTTCTAACACAAACTCCTTATGTCCATAAAGACAATACTATGCTACATCAAAAGCATATGGAGTACAACTAATAAGCGAAATCAAAAATTGGCAGCGCGGAAGCTATAACGGACTCGAAATCCCCGAGACCTACGACCATGCTCTAGTACTGACTGTAACACACCACATATTTTTCCATTGAGGGTAATAAAGCCACGATGCCAAATTATGTCGGGCGTTAAAACTACATATCATCCCTAGCATGTGACAAAAATATGAGACATGAAAAACCTTTCAGATGAGATATATATTAAGATAGTCCAACGACTATAAATCATTCACCATAATAAAATCCATCATTATGATAAACATCCCAACTCCAAATAATAATAATAAAACTCAAATGAAATAAAGTCAACTCTAATAATCTCTCCAACTAAAAAACATAAACAATTATTGAATGAACCACGAAATCCATAACAATTGTCTCGTAATACAAACAAACAGAAAGGAAACTAAACTAATGCAATAAAATAAATATCCAACTATAAGTCCTCTAAACTCCAAAAACTATGCAGCTACTCAGCAACCTAACCTGAAATGTTAGTCAATAGCAACAGGGCCAACCCCAAGAATACCAGCTACTCTTTCCAAATATGATCCATAAATCCAGTCATAAGCATTATAGAAGATAAATATCACAATAGAGTATTTTAATTAACTAAGTAATAATAATAACGATGCGAGTAATATAAAAACCATAACAACTAAGCGCATATAACAAACCATCTCACTACGCATGTCCAATTTCTTCACTTAAACATTAATTAAATCTCATTCTATTGTCTTACTCAATTCAATAATATTTTTCAATATTAATTGTATTATTGTTGCGATACTATTATAGCCAATGAACTTTTCTATTGGCCTTGCACATACTCAGGGCGTGTTTAACATCTCAACACATCAAATCCACATCCATCACTACAGCCCGTCGACCCAATTTTAGTTATTCTGCACGTACCGTGATATTTTTCACACACAACACGTCACTATAGTCATCTAACCTAGGTTTCGCAATCATTATAATGGACGACCCACACTAGATATTGCACATACTCGTGATGCTAACACAAGCTGTCAACATAGCCAAGACATCATAGGTCCACAATCATCATAATGGCCCACCTACCCACAACTGCACATATAGTGACACGCATCACAAACCGTTAAAGTAGTCAAGACATTGAGGGTCTCATAATCATCGTAATCTCCAGCCTACCCACACCTTCACATACAGTGACATTGTGACAACTCGAATATAATTATGAGAAATTATTTTTAAATCATGCTTACCTTATGTGATATTAATAATGTGTTATCAGTATATCTAATGTTAAGTGATTATGTTTAGTCTAATACTACTTTCATAAATCATGAAATGTCGAATTATTTAGTAACACAATTTTATTATTTTCGATAAAATGTCCCTGTTTAAGACGAGTTTTGACCTTTATAACTTAGCAATTGACTTGAGGTGAAAACTATATAATTGTATACATATTAGTTAGGGTTGTAACACAACAAACGGTGCATCAAACGGATGTACGAGTAAGAAGTTAGGCCAAATTTAAAAAAATAAGCGGCAAATCTGTCAATTCCCTTTAAGTGGTAAATTGTCTTTTATTAAACCAAATGGTTTAATTTGATTGATTGGCTTGGGAGGTAGCCTTGTCCGACTTAAAACTCTCATTATAACTTATTTCTTCAGAAAATTAAGCCCTACGTTCAATTTGAAGTGTTGTTAGCTTGAGGAAGGAGAAAGTAGAAGTTTAGGAAGAAAAAGTGAGGAGAAAAAGTGTAGAAAAATCCGTAGAAATTACGTAAAAGTCCCGAAGGTAATCCTAATCTCAAATCTTGTTATTTTCTTATATTACTGATTTATATGATAGAAATCATCATTTTTTTACTAAAATTTCAGCCCTTTATATATATCTATGGTTATATGCGTGTTTAAGTTAAGTTGAATGTACAAACCCTTAAAATTGCTTTGTATTGAAACCCCTTGCATTCAAACTTGTATATGTCTTTGTGTGATTGTTGTAATTGATAAATTCCAATTGGATATGAAATTAGACTCATATATTCATATGATATCCGAGAATTAGGATTTAAATCCTTGTAGTTAGTCCGTAGTGATGATTGAAAGTTGGTATATAGTTGTTGTTTGTATTGCCCTGCGCTTTGTCAAGCTTTTGACATAGAAAATGAAGTCAAATATTTATGAAACTTTAATTATGTACTATTCAGTATGTGTAATGAAAATGGGTTGAAAATCATGAAAATTTATATTGTAGAAAAATTATGAAAATTTTGGGAAGTCGAAGGAATTAAAGAGGAGCTTGTAGGGCAGATTTCTTGTGTTGTAAAGAAATGGTCATTACTTGCTCTAGGAAGCTTGAAAAATTACACCGTCACTTGTACTGGAAAGTATATTCATATATGTTTTCACATTGATAAGGTTGGACACCTGTATTTATACAATTGGGGAATATAGGATGGTTGAGTACAGAAATAATAATTTGAGGCCATACTGAATACCCGATGAAAGAATATTGTTATCTCCTCTTTCTAAAGAGTATTTTGAGTACATGTTTCATGTGTATATACATTGATAAGTATGTTTTCATATTTACTTGGGTTTAATTATAAATCCCTTATGAGGTATTTCCTACGGTTGAATGTTCATAACTTTATCAACATGTGTACCATTGTTTTGTTTTTATTCATGTTTCATGGACTGTGACTGAAGTGGAATTATATTGTTGTTGTATAGTCATGGAAGGTTACATAATTATGTTAGGATAATAATTATGATTGAGATTCAGTACTGATTTAGTTCGATTGACAGGTGTAAGGTCTAATCAACCCAGTTCAGCTCCACCTGGAGGAAACATAAATACATAATTGATAACCTAAGGTGAGGGTACTCACTGGAATGATGTATTTTTATATCGTTACGAATATGATCATAATGTTATCAATATAAAATTATTCATTTTGATTTACCGAAATGGGAGGTTACTCCTCGACCCGGAATGGGGGAGATTTGTCTATTAATGACAAGGGGTTACTCCTCGACCAGGAATGGGGGAGAATTGTTTATTTAGATAGGATATGTGAATCATGATTCGGAAAAGTTGGTCATTCATTATGAATGAGCCGGATAAATTAATACATAATTATATGGACATGATTTATTGCATTTAAATCCATGCAGTAGTATAGTAGTGATGCATTAACTGGGCTATTTTGCTCACGGTTCCTATGTTCATATTTTTTCAGGTAACACGATGTCACTGCCAAATTTAGGAAATCGGGTTGGGTTATCTAGGAATGGGAGAAACACGAATTTTTTTAAATGTAAATGATGTAATTAAGTTAACTTATCCTTCAAGCAAGTTTTTATGGGCATAACTACTCTGATGTTGTAAAAAGGTTTTCAGTTATAGGGATTTACAATGATGACTCTGAAATTAAAACTCGTGTTTATGGTTTGGTTAAATTAATCATGGTTTGACTCACTCTGACTTTCAAACTTAATTATAAGTAACTGGGTTGGGGTGTGTCAGACATACATCAATATGTCGCTAATACCCATTTATTATCTTATGCATTAATTATATTTTCTTTATCATGCTTTTATTATGTGCTACTAGCCCTCAAATATAAATCGAACATCTAATAATAATCCATCCATATTCCCATACCATGATTATCACCAAACTATAAGTATCACATAATACCTCACCTAGTAAGAATACCTAAAACATAACCATCACCTAGTCTCATGTCTAGGATAAAACAATGTAACGGCGTACTAGTTAGTCCCATACTTAGGATATACCCAAATGTATAATTGCACACTCCCTAGTCCCATACTTAGAAAGCGTCAATTATAATTAATATGCTTACTATTGAGTCCTGTAGAGGGGGCTTGAAGGTAATCTTGAGATTAGGAAAAAACCCCTAATTAGCAACAGTGTTTGAGATTAAGCAACCGAGGCAGCTCAAGCGTGGCAACTCAGCGAGGCAGCCTGGCGCGACAGCTCATATTTTATCTTGTTGTATTAGTCATATTGTATTTTCATTATCGATGATTGCAAGCTATAACGGTTGTAATGACGTAACGATAATAATTAATGAGTTTGTGTGAGGTCAAACGGTACTTACGAGAGACCACGCTTGGCAAGGCCAGGGAGAGCTTTCATGCTCTATCGAATGACCTCATCGTGGTAACTTTAGAGGGACTTGGTTTGGAGTATTGAGAAGTAAGGCACCATTGGGGCTTGTCCTGACCATCTTAGATACACCTGGTAAAACACCGAAGGACCCTGACCGTGGAACCTCAAGCGGAGCAGCTTGGAGTTCCATCGGGTGTTGAGTTATGAACTAAATAACCCTCTACTTAATGTCACATCTACTGTAGGTGATGTCACTAGCCAGCTAAACAAATGTCAGACTTGCACTTGAGTAAACCACCGTGGAAATTTGGGCCTGTCAGGCAGTTGGTGAGCCACCCCTGCGACAACAGCCCCCTGACACACAGTGGTTAGGCAAAAGGCATGTCTTGGCATTTAATGTTTATGACATGGAGGCAACTAGTGCACCAGGCATTTAATGTTGTGACATAAAGTATGAGGGATATCTTTCATAGTCTTTAATGAGTGAGTTGCCTCGGGGATGGTGTGGGGGATTTTTAAGGACCCCAACCACCCCTAAGGGGAAGATGATCTTTTTTGAGAACTCGAGAGTTATTACTAGAGATACACATCAGAGAGAGAGAGAGTTATTGCAAACTAGAGGGTTTATCCACTCACCATTGTTATTTATTGCGAAGCTTTTCATACTTGATAGAGATTCTTGAGGGTGTATGGTGTGTTTCTACCTGCCTACCAAGGTGTATCTAGGGTGCTCACTTCTCTCTCCCTCCACCTAAGTTACTTCTAAAGTTCATTACTATCTCCTTAGTTATACACGAGAGATTTGTGAGTATAAACTGAGTTCATCTTCATTGGGTTTGTGTTTGTATGTCCTATCATTAATCCAAGGTCCGGGCTAATTAACTTGTCATTACCATACTCGAAAGGGGTTACGCCTCCATCTATAATCTAAAGTACCCTCCTACATTTGGCGACTCTACTGGGGAGGAATTCTTCTAAGCAGGGAGTATGGCGCAAGATAATGCTACTCGAAGACTCAACTTTGATGATATCCAGCACAATGAAGAACAGGCCAGGAGGGAGCTGGCGGCCCTAAGGGATGGAGCTCCTCGGGTAGAGATACCTCCGGTTCCAATAGCGTCAGGAGTTCCCGGGGTGGAACAACCTTCCACGAGCGCGGGGTTGGGATCCGCCCAGATCTCCCTCCTCATGAGCAAGTTTTACGAGTTTTTGCAAACTCCAGTAGCTTCAACTATGCTGGGAGGTTTGGAGGCTAATGCTTTCGTAACACCCGAAGTATCTCCAATGGCCCCACCAGGTGCAGGTATTTCTGGAACGATCCCAGCAACCATACCCTCCGGGGTATTAACGGCACCAACAATAACGATGGCTCCATCTTTAACAGGCGTTCTGCCTATAACCCCATTGGTGGTTGCCCCATCGCCCATGGAAGAAATGAGAAAGGAGATGCAAAAGGAGATGCTGAAGCTCATGCAGGCTTCCTTTCAATCTGTGGGCGAGGTAGCTTCGGCCTATGATGACTTTCGAACCCCTTACCCTCAGGAATACAACGACGAGCCTTACCCAAAAGACTATATTCCCCCTATCTTTGAAAAATACACAGGAAAAGGTGGGAACCCGAAGGAGCACATTAAGCGTTTCGTTGAACACTTAGGAGCATATTATAATGATAAGAAACTTAGATTGAGGGAGTTTTCCAAATCCCTAACCGACAAGGCATACACCTAGTACTCCCATTTGACCCCCAACAGCGTTTTTACGTGGCAGGAGATGCATGTATTATTTGTCCAAAAGTTCTTCTTGGCAGAAGATGAGTTCACCCTGACCCAACTCGGTAGGGAGAAGCAAAGATCGGGAGAAGAGGTGGTGGCATATATTCGAAGGTTCAGGGAAAGGTCCCTCGATGTAATGGAAGAAGCCAAGGAAGCCAAGTTGTTGCAGATTTGTGCTGAGGGACTACTTCCTGAGTATATTTGTCACCTTATCAACGAGACGCGCGAGGGAACTTTTTTAGCATTCCTAAAATCCACAAGAAACGTCTCTTCGGTGGTACGACCCAACCCGACAGTGGCTCCCATGATGTTCATGTAGCCGATGCAACCCGTGGGGGGAAGGTCCCAGCCCCCACGGGTAGGATACGTCGAGAGGGAGGATGGGGGCAAGGCGCCGAAGAAGGACAATAAGAGAAAGTTTGGAAGAGACAGAGAAGACCCGCCACCATTGCCTTGTACGATAAAAGAGGATGTGAGCTATTATAACGCGATGGTCTAAGGCGGAACGGTTTATGAACCAAAAGGTGTGCCGGCAGAAGAACCCGATGCTGCGACAAGGGCTGATCCCAAATACTGCCAGGTTCATCGAAAGATCAAGCATCCAATAGAGAGCTGCTTCATACTGCAAAGAATCATCGATAAGTACATGAAGGCGGGGACATTACAAATCCCCCCGCAGAACATTAACAATAACCCACTTCCAGCACACGGGTCTAATTTGGTGATGGCCTATGATGAGGAGGCAGAAAGGGAAGGAGGAGGGTTGACAATGAAGCAGAAGGAGCTCGAAGAAGCTCTGGAACATTGTACCATGGGAATGGATAACGTAGTTTTAGCCTATGATGAAGTAAGAGCTAAAGACATGGAAGACGTATACAGCGTTGAAGGTGGGGAAACGGACCTAATCATAGAGTATAGTGCAGTTTCAAAGTCTCCAAAGTTCACTTGGTTCTTCGATCAAGTGGGGATCCCGAAGGAGAGCAGAATGGAGATAACTCAGGCGATTTTGGACATTGCAAGAAGAAACGCAGTCCCCTCGCTAAGGTGGAGGGGACCCATGGCTAGGCTGGTGAAGAAGTTTTTGTCAGAAGTAACCTTCAGCGATGCAGATAGAGCTGTAAGGTTCCCCCATGATAGGCCTCTGTACGTAACCGCTAGCGTTAACGGGGTTAGCTTTGCAAGGACTCTTATGGATGGGGGTGCTTCCATCAATATTATGCCGATCAACTCCTTCCACGCGACTAACATTCCGGAAGAAAGGTTGGTTCCCATGCCCTTGGTAATCTCGGGTCATGACAATCAATCTTCCAAATCCATCGGGTATGTGAATATTGGGATTGTGATGGGAAATCTGAGTTCCCACATCAAGTTCCATGTAATAGAAAGTGCAACTTCCTATCATTTACTAATAGGGAGAGTGTGGATGCACAACCAAGGTTTAGTTCCTTCAACTTACCATCAATGCGCCAAGGCAAATATCAAGGGAATAGAAGTGACCACTAGGGCTACGAAGAGGCCTTTCGCTATCAAAGAAGCACACTTAGTGGATGCAGCATTTTATACAGAGCTAGAGGAGGATGTGCGGTTCCTGACAAGGAAAATGGAGGGAGCATGGGTTCCCTCAATTAGAGAGAGGATGGTGCCCTTGAATGAGCAAGGTAAAGAGGGTGGAAGTAGCGAAGGCGTGAGGACCGAAGAAGCCCATCAGGTGATCCCTCGACCACAAAATATCCCAAAGCAACTCAAAGACAGGATGAGGCCTAGAACAGATCCGATGAAGCATGAGGTCCAATGGCAAAGCGTGTTGAGCCACTTCTCGGGGGAAAGAATCGCTGAGGCTTCTAGAGAGAAGAAGAGGAAGGCCGTGGCAACAGCTACCAGCAGGCAATGCAAGAAAATTGTCATTGAAGAAGGAAAAGTGGTGTACCGCTTATAACGGTGTGAACGGGCGTCCGAAGAGACTAAGGATGAGGTTGACCCGGTGTATGAGTGTTTCTTGGTGGATCGACGGGAGTAGTGCATGGTGATAGACAAATCCAGCTAGGGATGGCAACGGGGCGGGTTTGGGGCGGGTTTTCAAAAATCCTAACCCGCCCCATTTAATAAACGGGGCCGGGCCGGGCGGGTTAGGATTTTTGAAAATTAACTCCTAACCCGCCCCATTTAATAAACGGGGCGGGTCGGGGCTCCTATGGGTTGCGTTAATTTTAAAAATAGTAAAATTAAAAATATTACATTATAGTCTTAGAGGTATACAATGGCTCGTATTCCAATAAGTGAGACAATCCCCCAATTGTCAATTCATATTTTCACTTAAATCTTTTAATTAACATACATATAAAGATTTTTTTTTAGTGTGTGAGTGTGTGTATATATATATATATATATATTATTTAATTATAATTAACATACATATAAAGGATATTTATATAAGCATAAGTTAAACGGGGCGGGGCGGGGCGGTTTTATTTCAGCTAACTCCTAACCCGCCCCATTTAATAAACGGGTTTTTTTCTTAAACCCATACCCGCTCCTAATTCATTAATCGGGTTTTAAAACCCGCCCCATTAGAGGAGGGTCGGGGCGGGACTCCAACGGTTCGGGTTAAATTGCCATCCCTAAATCCAGCATATAGGAGTTCGTAGAAGATGTCACCAAAGAACCAGACTACATGGCAGATCAACCAAGGCCCCAGGCATAAGAGTTGGATCAGCTGAACTTAGCAAGACAAGGGGAAGATCCAAGACCTATCTTTATCTCGAAAGATCTCGAGGAGAAGAAATGAGAAGCGTTGGTTAAGATGATTCGGGAATTCATAGACATTTTTGCATGGAAGTACACTGAAATGGAAGGGCTGGATGAAGAAGTGAGCTGCCACAAATTGAACGTGATGCCTTCAGCTATTCCGGTGAAGCAGGCAACAAGGACTTACAAACTTGAACTAGACTTGAAGATTAAGGAGGAGGTCCAAAATTTGTTGACAGCAGGATTTATCAAGCCAATAAAGCATCCCCTTTGGCTATCCAGCATTGTGCTAGTGGGGAAGAAAGATAAGAACCAAATAAGGATCTGCGTAGACTTCAGAGACTTGAATAGGGATTGCCACAAGGATGAGTTTCCCCTACCCTCCATCGACAGTTTGATAGATGCCACAACTGGTCATGAGATGTATAGTTTCATGGATGTATACATGGGGTACAACCAGATCAAGATGGACCCCACCGACGCAGAGAAAACGGCGTTCAAAACTCCGTTGGGCAACTTCATGTACAAGGTGATGCCATTTGGACTCAAGAACGCTAGAGCTACATACCAGAGGATAATGATGGCCATCTTTCATGACTTCTTCCACAAATTTGTAGAGTTCTACGTAGACGACCTGGTCATCAAATCGAAGAAGGAGGAGCTTCATATGAATGACTTAAGGAAGGTGTTATTTCGATACAGAAAGTACAAATTGAGGATGAACCCGTTAAACTGTGTCTTTGGAGTGACAAGCGGGAAGTTTCTAGGCTTCGTGGTTAATCGACAAGGGGTGCAGATGGACCAAGATATGCAGTTGGAGATCTTGGAGAGGCCATGTCCAAAAACGGTGAAGGAGCTGAAGAGTTTTCTCGATAAAGTCTTCTACTTTAGAAGATTTGTGCTTGCATTGGCCAAAATAACACACCCACTGATGCAACTATTGCGAAAGAACACGAAATTCAGGTGCGAGGAGGTTCACTAAGAATCTCTTGTAGGGCTAAAGAAACTGCTCGTTTCACCATGAATTATGGTTCCTCCCCATGCAGGACTACCGTTGCAGCTATACCTTACATCAACCACGAGGTCCGTTGGAGCTCTGCTGGCACAAGAAATGGACGGGAAAGAACGGCTAGTTTACTACCTCAACAGGATCATCTATGGGCCGAAAGTCAGATACAATATCTTAGAATGGCATTGTTTGGCCTTAGTATTTGTAGCGCAAAAACTTAGGCATTATGTGTTGTCTTTTACAATTCATATTGTAACTAGATGTGAACTCATTAAGTATTTGCATGCAAGAACCATATTGATTGGCAGGGCAGCTAGATGGTTCCTTATCCTCTCTGAATATGACTTGAAGTGCGTGGTCCCTCGCACAATTAAAAGACAGGCGTACGCTGATCTGTTGGCCATTTTCCCTTCAGGCTCCTTCGAGCCACCCAAGGAAGACATTTCAGGAGATGATTTGCAGGCTAATTATCTGGATACAATTGAGGAGGAATGGACGATGCAGTTCGATGGATCTTCGGCAGAAAAGAAGGGAGGAGCGGGAGTTATTCTTTCAAAAGGAATGGAGGAGATTTGCCTTTCCTACAAGCTAGATTTCCCTTGTTCCAATAACGAAGCAGAGTACGAGGCGTTGGTGCCGGGCTGTTAGAGGCTCTTCGAAGGGGAATTCGTTCACTCTGCATTAAGGGTGACTCGAACTTAGTGATTCAGCAAGTAAATGGGGAATATGCATTAAAGCACATGAGTTTGGCACCATACAGAACAATCATTCAGAGGCTTCTCAACCAGTTCCATCGGACCAGGATCAGAAGACATCCCAGAATGATGAACCGCCATCCATACGCTTATGCCACTATCGCCCAGAAAATGGTCATGAGGAACGATAAGACTATCGTTGTGATCCAATGAAGGATAGCTCCATCGGTGGTACAGTCAATACTACCGATGGAGGAGGACGCGAACTAGAGGGGAGAGATTAGGAAGCAACTAGAGTCTGGCGAAGGAGATATGGGATTAAGAGAGTTAGCCCAATACTTTACGAACCAGGGAAATCTTTACTATAGAAATGCCGGGGGATGGTTATCAAGATGTATCAGCCCAGAGGAAGCAGAGAAAAGGTTGAAGAAAACGCACGAGGAGCACTATGAAATGACTGAGATACCTCTATATAGGAGAATCCAAAGAGAAGGGTATTTCTGGCCGAAGTGATACCACTCAAGAGATCAACGGCTAGGGTGGTGAGAAACTTCATCAGAGAATACATCATTTGCCATTTTGGGATCCCAAAGGTTATTCTTTTAGATAACGGGACTCCCTTCGTCAAAAACCTAAGTAATAATGCTCACGGACAAGTACTTTATTATTCATCACACTTCAACGGTGGCATACCCAACGGGAAATGGTCAGGCCGAGGCAACTAACAAAACCTTGGTTAAAATTTTGGCCAAGATGATGGAAGACTTTCCAGGGGCATGGGATGACAAGATACCAACTATTTTATGGGCCTATCGAATAGCCAAGTGGAAACCCATAGGATACACGTCGTTCACTCTTGTTTATGGGGCTGAGGCAATCCTTCCAGTGGAGTTGGAAGCTCCATCTGCTCGATATGCCTTGGGAAGTAGCATGCTCCCTCAAAATAGACATGTACAGTTTGAAGCGTTGGATGAACACAGAGCTAATTCGATGCAACACTTTCAAATGTATACGAAACAACTCTCAAGGGCATACGATAACTTGGTGAGACCAAGGAAGTTCGTGGAGGGAGACCTCGTATTGAAAGCAGTAGTGAAGCACATCAGGGGGCTTCCTCTACCTAAGTTTGCAGCCAACTGGGAGGGACCTTATATTGTGAAGGCAACTTATGATTCAAGTTATTGTTTAATTTCGAATTTAGAGGAAGATAGGTCATTTAAGATTAACAATAAATGGCTGAAGGCTTATCATGTGTAAACAATCAAGTGTGAACCACTGTTATAACTGGATGTTGTTATGAACATACAAGTTTTAGTTACGATTTGAACTCAATAAAAGAATTATAGAAATGTAGGAATTTATAATATACAAAAGCAGTCACAACACATGGAAGAATTGAAAAATATACATTTTTCATTCATAAACAATGGAGTATTATAAAAAATTGGGAGTTATCGCCCAAGAATTACATAGATAGAAGCAGATCGAGGATATGTATACAAGAAGCAATTAGCCTAAAAGAAACGATAAATCTGAGGAAGAGAAAAAATCCCCAGGAAGGCCCGAAGAAGCTGCTGTGAAAGCCGTTGGGCGTTAATAGAAACCTCCAGCCTTATTTGCACTTGTGTACGTTCGATGAGGAGTCTCTCGCGTTTCAGTTTGACCAGACACAAGGCTTCTTCGGCATCCTTTACCTCTTGATCCACTGCTTCCAAAAGGGGCGCTAATGCGACCAACTTTGCTTCCTCAGCTCGCTGGTCCTCTTGATGCTTTCGTAACACTTCCCTCTGGACAATCAGTTGTTGGTTCTTCAAAGTCTTAAAATGGGTTATGAGCCAGTCAAAACGGAAACCATCACGCCCCCGTTCCCTCAAAAAACCCAGAAATTGGTTAAGGAGGGATCTGGTAATGCTTGCAGTAGGAGTACTGGAAATTTCAGCAACAGCGATCGCCATGCCTTGAAGTTTGTGACTCATCACATGAATATTGGAACGTAGGCAATACGATGTGAAGGTCTCAGGGTGACGATTCACCATTTGTTCTATCACCAAGCGGTGGTTGGCAGGCATTTAAGGAGACTGCCGAAGCACCATCAGGCAGAAAGCGTGAGGAGCCAGGTCAGGAAGGGGAAGTTCTCACCCAGATTCGCTCTTCGCTGCAGCACCAGTCATGGAACCTTGATCATCATGACCAGAGTTTTTCGAAACAGCAGGTTCCCGAGGAGGTGAGGTTGTAGGCGAAAGAGCTGGGGGAGAATTTTCCCGAGCAGCCTGAGAAGAGGTATAAGGCATAATAAGGTGGAGTTTATGAAAAATCTTAACAAGCATTTTCGTTGTTAAGTCACCGTTATAAGGTGGAGTTTATGAAAAATCTTAACAAGCATTTTCGTTGTTAAGTCACCGTTATGAGGTGGAGTTTATGAAAATCTTAACAAGCGTTTTCATTGTTAAGTCGTTGTTATAAGGTGGAAGCTCATGAGAAATAACAAATATATATATATATATATATATATATATATATATTTATACCTCAGTCACTACAGGGGTAAGAACGGGATCCATTGTGGCAGCTATAGGGACAGGAACCGTTGGGGACAGGATTATTGCCTCAGAAGTCATAACGGGGTCTCTGGTCGCAGAAGCCTCATCGCTCGGCAAGAAGCCCTCACCAACATAAGGCACCAAGGCCAGAATAGGGGGTTCATTGGGAGAAGATAATGGGCTCCCAAATAAAGGCCCAACACGGAGGGGCGCAAAAGCACCAACCCTGGCCTTGACTGCATGAGAACCACCAAGATAAGTAGGTAGTACAAGATCAGTAGAAAATTGTGACATGAGGGCAAGTGTTAGAAAAGAGGAGTAAGTACACAAAAAAATGAAGAAGTATCTCTAAGTGTTACTTACCTCGATTATAGCACTAAAAAGGGGAATGGCGGTCAGAGGTTTCATCAACATCGTTGGAAGAAGAAAGTTAGATAACAACGAGGATGTTTCAACCTAGGGCACCCAAAATATCTCGAGGTTCAGCAAGATAAATAAATCAAAGGTGTCGAATCGAAAAGACACTATAAAAAAAATATAATGTAGAGGAAATCATACCTCAATCTCACTTTCCTCAACAAGAACAATGGGCAGAGGAACCTCAGGTGGAGTAGGTAAATCAGAGGGGACTGAGAGTGTTGACTCGGGTTGCGTTACCTCTGGTAGCGAAGAGTCACTCACAGGCTCAACGGCATCACCTCCCACAACAACTTCCCTATCACGATGGGAGCCTGAACGGAGAGAATAAGTGAGCCCCGTCATGGGGGAACAGGGAGGAGTCACATTGGTACGAGAAACACCGAAGCGTCCCCCCACAAAAGGGCTCACGGGAGGACTGGGGGGGTTTGGTCTTTCCATTTTAATCCCCTGCACCACAGTTGTCAAGAATAAATAAGAAAATGCAGCCTGCCTTAAGCAAAAAAGAGAATGAGTAAATCAAGCATGCATACCTCGGATCCAGAAGGGGAACGAGAAGATATGACCACAGGCGAAGAAGGAGGAGTATCAACAACAGAGGGGGCAGGAGTGAGATGCACCTCAGGAGTTCACTTCTTCTGAGACTTGGTACCTAGAGTCTTCTTCTTTGTCCCCGCTGCACCAATACCAACATCTCGAGGAACCCTTGAACTCTTTCACCTCCTTGCTGGTGGCTCCGTGGGATCAACCACCACCATGGGAAAAGCAACTGAAGGAGGAACAATGACAGCGTGCCGTTGATACTCAACATTAATTTGATCTATCTCCACCTGGGCTTCCTTCCTTATGCACTCAGCCATCTCGGCATACATGGGGGTGGAACGGAGGCCATGGGGAGGGCTACCACGGGAGTATGGGTCTTCTAGGACTTAGACTTTGGCTTTTATGTCCCACTCTTATCCATTTTCGCCTTCTTGGCAGGTGGTTGAGAAGGCCCCTCGCCGGTAGTAGCTTCATTTGAAGGGGCAGCCTTCTTCGGAGCTGCGGGGGTTTTGGGCTTGGGCGTAGCGACTGGGATCATGGAACAAAGCGGGGGAAGCTCGGTGCGAGATGCCTTGGGGGTCATACTTAGAGGTAATTCCACCCCAAGTACAGAGTTTCATTTTAGCCCCAACTCTAAGGCAGAAAAAGAAGAAATGGGAGGATACACTTGATCTCCCTCAACGAACTCAGCAATTTCAGCCTGTTATTTCGGCGAGTATTTTATTGCAAATAGAGGGGTCACATCCCCTTGTCTACTAATACTAGGAATGGTGACTCACCCAGCCATGGTAGAACTTATCCCCCACGCAGCGGTAGAAGAAAAAATAGAACACGCCTCACTAAAGGAGACCTTAGGGTTTGACGATTGAAACACTGGGCATGGAGCCCCCTGGTCGAACCCAAACTGGCGGCTGCATCGGTTGGGGTTATAGTGCTCACTAGTGTATCCCCATTCAGTGTAGGAAGGCAGATATCCTGGAGAGAACAGAAGGACCACGGCCAACGAGGGATCCTCAATATCTATGGTAGGGGCCTGTACCACTCTTGCTTCGTGTTGAAAAAATCCACAAGTGTGAAAGAATATTTCCTCCTGATAAGGCCTCATGACAAAGTTCTCAAAATGGTCGATCAAAGATATTAACTCCTTTCGGCTTTGTCTCCTGTGATAAATAAAGGACCGTGGAGTCAGAATTATCTCCCCCGAAGGAGGGCAGTTGGTTTTGGCTACTACAGCAGGGAAACGAAAGTAAAGGAAGTCGGTTAGAAGGACGTCGTTGGCAAAATTGGCCAAGTTATAACGGCCAAGTGATCGTTCCATGTCGAACAAAGTCCTGTCCAGCCAAGTGTAGAGGGATCCCAAGGCAATTGAAGCTAGTGGAAGCTTTATGCCCCGGACCAAATGAAGGGACATATTGATAAGGTCCCTTCGGGGCTGGTCTTTGGGTTTTCCCGTCAAAAGGAAATGGGAGAGAATCACAAGAATATAGGCAGGAAGTTCCAACGGGATACCTTGACCAGGAGCATCTGTTGAAGAACTGCCTTCACCAGAACCCTTGAAGAAATAATTAATCAAGGGAGAGAAAGTAGCTTTGTTGGACGAACCAATGCAGCTTCGGTATATACGATCCAACTCCAAATGATTGGCAGTCTCTTGAGCATCAAGAGCCTCATCGGTATAAGGCTCATGACCTATTGCATCGAGGCCTAGGAGCTCGCACACGTCTTCCAAAGTTATGGTGAACTCGCCCCACGTAGCGATGAACGTATGAGTAGTAACGTTCCATCGAGAGACCAGGATAGGAAGAGCAGCATTGTTCTTCGAAAGAGTGAACTCACCAAACCATTTAACCCGTTGCAGCCCAAGCTTGGTGAGAATATCAGCATAAGAACTTTGCATATGGGAGTTCCAGGTAGCAAAGTGGTCAGGAGATTCCCCGAGCGCTTCGAAATCAATATGGGACCATGAGAAGTCCCCTCGCTCCAAGCGAAATCGCAGAGTCCCCTCTGGAGGAAGAAAGCCCCACTCAGAAGAATATTCGTCTTCATCACCCAACAGTAAAGCGTCAAACTTAGAAGAAAAATGCACAGTCTTGCAGGTAACAGCAAAATCATCACCTTCTCCAAAAATAGGAGAGCAACGATAAAATCTCAGCTATTCCTGGCGGGCAATACCCAGGGCAGAGGCAGAAGTAGTGGTGGTAGACGGAGCACTGGTAGCAGAGATAGCGGGGTTGTTGGAGGATGCCATGGCAAACGACGATAAGATAGCAGAAAAGCTTCAAGTAAGAGAAATGGAAGTTAATAAGAATGGAGAAACACGAGCACCAGTGGAGATAGAGAGGGTAATACAAGAAAGAAGTCGGGAGGTAAGAGCTCAAAACAACAATGGAGTTCTCACAGTTTCTTTTCTTTCTCTAAAGACAATGAAAGCTTGAAGACGATGAAAGCAAAGTAAGAGAAAAGAAAGGTTAAGTATTGGATATGGACATTTGAAATTTCGAGTTCGGCGTTTAGATTTCCCCACCCTCGCATGTGCGCGGCCGCCTATAATCATTTCACATGAATACGTGGCACTTCGAGAAGTACTTTGGCAGTTAAAAAGACAGCGCCACGTCATTAATGAAGTGACGCATAGAGAACATGAAGCGTTGCCTTCTCCAACAAGCTTCAGTTTTGGCGCCAGAATTTTTTTTCAGGCATACCCAATGAATTTCTAACGAAGAAGATCCCACATGTCCAAACGTTTTTCGAACACAACGAAGCACCACGGGGGATAATTTCATTTACTAGGAGTCCAAACGAGTATTTGATAAGGTTACTAGGTCTTTCAGAAGAACTTCACATATTAAAGCTAGAACGGTTTAAGATCATCACGAGGAAAAAGCGTCGATGTCCCTTCTCCCCAGCCCCAATGAGAATGGCACTTCGACTTCGATAAGGTTCATCATATTGAGAAGTTTTCATGCAGTCATTTCTTGTTCCCACAACAAATCCCTCCACGAGGGGGTAAATGTAGAGGGGGCTTGAAGGTAATCTTGAGATTAGGGACAAACCCCTAATTAGCAACAGTGTTTGAGATTAAGCAACTGAGGTAGCTCAAGCATGGCAACTCAGCGAGGCAGCCTGGCACGGCAGCTCATATTTTAGCTTATTGTATTAGTCATATTGTATTTTCATTATTGATGACTGTAAGCTATAACGGTTGTAATGACGTAACGATAATAATGAATGAGCTTGTGTGGGGTCAAATGGTACTTATGAGAGACCAGGCTTGGCAGGGCCTGGGAGAGCTTTCATGCTCTATCGAATGACCTCACCATGGGAACTTTAGAGGGACTTGGTTTGGAGGATTGAGAAGTAAGGCACTGTTGGGGCTTGTCCTGACCATCTTAGATACACCTGGTAAAACACCGAAGGACCCTAATCGTGGAACCTCAAGCGGAGCAGCTTGGAGTTCCATCGGGTGTTGAGTTATGAACCAAATATCCCTCTACTTAATATCACATCTACTGTAGGTGATGTCACTAGCCAGCCAAACAAATGTCAGACTTGCACTTGAGTAAACCACCGTGGTATTTGGGCCTGTCAGGCAGTTGGTGATCCACCCCTGCGACAACAGCCCCCTGACACACAGTGGTTAGGCAAAAGGCATGTCTTGACATTTAATGTTTATGACATGGAGGCAACTAGTGCACCAGGCATTTAATGTTGTGACATAAAGTATTAGGGGTGTCTTTCATAGTCTTTAATGAGTGAGTTGCCTCGGGGATGGTGTGGGGGATATTTAAGGACCCCAACCACCCCTAATTGGAAGATGATCTTTTTTGAGAACTCGGGAGTTATTACTAGAGATACACATCAGAGAGAGAGAGAGAGTTATTGCAAACTAGAGGGCTTATCCACTCACCATTGTTATTTATTGCGAAGCTTTTAATACTTGACAGAGATTCTTAAGGTTGTATGGTGTGTTTCTACCTGCCTACCAAGGTGTATCTAGGGTGCTCACTTCTCTCTCCCTCCACCTAAGCTACTTCTAAAGTTCATTACTATATCCTGAGTTATACACAAGAGATTTGTGAGTATAAACTGAGTTCATCTTCATTGGGTTTGTGTTTGTATGTCCTATCATTAATCCAAGGTCTGGGGCTAATTAACTTGTCATTACCATACTCGAAAGGGGTTACGCCTCCATCTATAATCTAAAGTACCCTCCTACAAGTCCCATACCTAGAAAGTAATATACTAATACAAGGGTGAAAGTACATCTGCTAACGTAAATCCCAATGTCCCCACGGTGTCAATTTATTAACACGAATTTTTTTTTACGTTAATTACATTTATAGTTCTTTATTTCATAATTTTTACAAATTCAATTTCATACGCATTAATCAAGTATGTCGTGTGATAAACGAGTTATACAAAATAACCCAACACGTTATCCAAATTTAATATTTGGATACAAGTGATAATTAATCGAATTAAATCAAAAATTGATTAAAACGCGTGCGTTGATAATTTTCAACCATAAATTAATACATTCTATATCATATAAATCATCTACGTGATTTTATAAATCAACACATATCATCGAATTAAATGTTTTATTTAACACCTAATAACTCTAAATAACAAAGTACAATTATCAATGCATGTAGTATTTCGAGTATAAAATTCAATTTTGAATGCTAATAAAAACATGTTTATAATTAAGTTATCACTTTTCTTAATTAAATAATTAATCGTATTAAGAAAACACATATATTTAATGTTTAGGCAACATTTAGATAAAATAATACTCGGGGAGAACAATAATGATATTCTTTCTTGAAAAATAATTATTCAGAAATTCTAAGTACTCTTTTGTGTTTATCTCACGAAAATATGCAAGTTCCATTCTTGGGCCTTCTTGAAGATATGTGATTTAAGACTCCCTAAGGTTAAAGTTTTGTGTAATGGATGTTTATGGTTGAAATAACGGGGTTTGTGTAACAATCGTGATTTTTTCCCTAAGTAAATGTATCTAAAAAATCTGAGTGCACCAATGCTTTTGTCTCATGAAAATAAGAAAGCATTTTTCTTTGGCTTTCTTGAAACTATGTGTTTAAAGTCTTCCACAATAAGGCTGATATTTTGTTTAATAGGGTTCTACAATTAAAAATAAGGGGTGTGGTAGATTATGCCTTATATCTTGATATGGGAATTAGGGTGGTGCATGTAAAAGAAAACCATGTGCCACACCCCTTTTTAAAAATAAAAGTCCATGCTCCAAAATAGTCCTAACTAATACTCAAATAAAATAAAATAAAAAGAATATGGGTACTACATACGGTTGTGATCTCATGGTGACGTTATGTAGCTTATTTCTAGTTTATGGGTGTGGACTTATACATGATAGCTAGGT
Source organism: Sambucus nigra (assembly GCA_949130495.1). Taxonomy (NCBI): domain Eukaryota; kingdom Viridiplantae; phylum Streptophyta; class Magnoliopsida; order Dipsacales; family Adoxaceae; genus Sambucus; species Sambucus nigra. The sequence goes on from OX422208.1 coordinate 751,945,846, forward strand.
TTGGTGTAGTAAGATATTTATCTAGTTTTTACGTTAGGAATTTTGGTGTAAGGTATTTGTGGATGTGATTGTCGACAAGACGACATGAGACATAAATAATTCGCATTAAATATTGTTCATATTGTAAGAGTATGCATTGTACGCATGTGCCTTATAGGACTAGATTGTCCTATTCCATTGACCAAATATACTTTGAGCCTGGTCCTTAACGTCATGTCATCAAATATTCATGTAAATCGTCCGAACGAACATCCATGAAGACTTGTATCTTTTTATACCACTCTTAGTAAGGTGAAAGGAATTAGAGACTCTTTATGCACGCTTTATCACACTGGTTATAACTTTAAAAATAATCTTTTTTGTGTATATATGTTCCTTGATATGGTTTCCTTGATGTAGTAATATATGGAATGGAATAAAGACTTATTTTGAAAACTCTTTGATTGAATTCTATATACATTTTGGGTTGGTTTTGAACTTGTGTCAAAACCAACTTAAAACGGCTTGTGTGGTTGTTGTTATGTGTCTGTCGCTTCAGCATCGCCATAAGGAAGAGTTCCTTCGCTGCAACGATGGCTTGTCACTAGCTGCGTACCTTGACAGGGATATTTCTCAATTTTTGTTGATTTAATTCGCTGAGGCATCATTGATGCGAAGAATATTCTCACCACATCGACGCATTAATGACGAATGCTATATTAGAGCAAAAAGCTTATCTTTTTTGTTTATTGTACAAAGCTTTCTTAGTACTCGTGCAATACTAAGATCTGCCATATCTTTTACCTTTTGCATCTTGTCACTTCTATGTAAGTCTACAAATTACCTGCTTATCCCCCAAGCTTCCCTTTCAAGCTTGAATATATATGTATGTGAGTTTAAACTTCTTTTTTAAATAAGTGTAAGAGAAGTGTGGTTTTATTATTTCTTTGTGAGGCAAAATATTTTGATAAACTTTCTTGCCACAAGAATCATTTTTAAAGAGAGAAAAATCTTTGTTAGATAAAAACTTCTTTTATGTTGAATATTGTATTCTTCTAAGTTTTAATATTGTTTTTCTCTTCTTTATATTCTTAGGATATTTCAGTTTTAATACTTGTAAAATCTAAAAATATTTTAAAGTGATTTTCTTTGTTTTAAAATATTTTAAAACCTTGAACAAATCTCTTCCTAATTTTTTCTTGAGTTATTTTTATATTTTACTTATCTTAAAAATATATTTATGAATCAATTCAATATTTTCAAATACACTTTCACTTTACGTTTTTCACACAAACCTAGAAAGTGATACTACACTCATTTGAGGCTTACTTTGTTCCAAGATTTGGAATACAAAGTTCTTCTTCCACTTAAAATGGAGTATTATTGATTGCATCTTGAAGAAGACATTAGTTGTGACCAAAACTAGTAGCGGTTGTGAAACGAGCTCCATCTGTTGGCACCTTCTCATTAGGTGGAAGGTATGGTTTTAAAATGCATTAAGTGGAAGTTATTCATTAGGTGTTGTAAGATGTAGTTCCCTTATGTAAGTCCTACCATAGTTCATTTTTTGTTCTACCGGCCCAAGGTATTTTTTTCGTTGTAGGTGTTTTCTCATACGCCTTGATGTTAAGCTATATTTTTTACCTTCTCGCACTTAGAATAAATCGCCTAATCATTGAAGATAAAATCTGGTGAAATCTACTTGGTAGATAATTTGTCACATGGACCTTGGGATTTGTCTTTGTTACCCTAAAAGCTCAATTTAAAGGAAAATCATGCCCCTTTATTGATAAGATGTTTTAATTTGGTATCATCTGTCCATATCGATTTCGTTCTCATGCACTCTCATCTGGTAGCAGATCTAGACGTCTCTTTATTAGGTTTTATCACCTAGAGGTAGATCAAGAGTGTGTGAAGATGGACTTTTATGTGAATGACCAAATGCGAGAAATGATGGGAATTAAGAAACGTCATATTTTACCCGGACTTAGCACACCATCCGACATTTTGAATCACTATAGAACAAACATTTAAACTACTCGTGTTAGTGATTGTGAAGGTGATGATCTACATTCTTCTCTTAGTGCACATGTTTCTCAAAACAAATGTTTATCTAAAACAATTTTAAGCTTTTTGTGAGAGTGAAACACTTGGAGAAAGAAAAATCCATCAAAGAAAACGGAGACCATGAATCTTCCCGGTTACCTTTTGATAAGGATACGTTACTTGATAGAATTAAACCCATTGAAAATGATAAAATCGAACTTTTAAATTAGTTTACTTCTGCTAAAGAAGAGAATGAATATTTTTAATCTATTGATGCTCAGGCCCACTCCCTTCATCTTAAAGTTAAAGCTCTAGATTTAGATTTAATGACTTCTTCTAATTTCTTGATGAATTAATAGAAGATGAGGATTTACCTTTAGTTGAGGATGAATTTGTGTCCACATTGAAGAAGGAAATATATGATTTGACCATCCTTGTGGATACTTTCAAAGTGGAATCTTAAAATAATATTGATTTCAGTGCATAAATTTTAAATAAATTTGAACATCTATCTTTGGAACTAAATACTAACTATTGAGAATTTTCTAGAGGATAGATCCTAAATGAATTGCCTTCAACTTCTAATCATTCATATACATTTTATCGTGGTTTCCAAAACTTTCATAAACTAAGAAAACATTAAATGATGAACAATTTGAAAGAGAAGTGTAATATTTATCCTTCCATTTGCAAAGATCATAATCATTATGATAAAAGATTGACTAGATATTGTGTTTTCTCTTATTGTCATTAAAAGAGTCATCATAAATATTTTTGCTTTATGTTGAAAAAAATTCAACAATTTGGTAGGGTTGTTTTCAAAACTTTTTCTCATATGCCTTATCCTAGAATTAATAAATGTGATTATTTTATCATACATTTGAGAGAATTTTATTATTTTCTTAAATCGACCTCACACTTTCATAATGCAAGGATAATTATATCCTTGGTAAGAATAGAGGCTTAGGAAAACCACGTGAACATATTTGTTGTTTTCATAGAAAAAGGGGAAGAAGAATGCTAATACTCCCAAAGTTCAACCTAGTCTCGATTTGCCTTATGTAAGACAAATATGGATTAGGAAGGATATACTCATTAGATAGAAATAGAAACTAAATAGGATTATTTTTTGATCCCCTCTACTTCTAATTGTTAGAAAGGTTTTTTTTACGCCTAGGATTTTTTAGAATGAATATCTTGTTCCTTAGCTCATTCTACTCTTATAATGCTTTGTTTGCATACTTTATTTCTAAATACTTTTATGATTTTGTTCTTATAGGTTGACTTGCTAAAATGTTAGATTAAATTATTTGGCTTGGTTGCACATGAAGTTTATATCTTGGTGATGTCTATGACGATGAACTCTATGCTCAGAATTTAAAAGTTTTGAAAGTTTATAATTTTTAAGCTTAATTTATCTTGAGTACATGTCATGACTCGTTTCACTTACACCGCACTACATTTTGAACATTATCTTATGAATTAAAGAACAAAACACGTTTGAATAGTGCTTTATGGACTTTTCAAAATGTATGTGAATTAAAAAGGGTGTAATTTATGCCTTAGTGCTTGTGAGACTAATATCTTCATGGTTGGAGTTGAAAATGCTATATTTCAAAATCATGAAAAATGATGTGGTAAGAGATATCTCATTTGGAAAAAGTTCCTCACCTTTAGTACTAAATGTGAGAAAGCCGCCACATGTAAGATTTATTTTATAAGCAATGCCACAAAGATCTATTCAAAAAATTAGGAACATCAATGATATGAGACAAGTTAAGTTTTTAACCAATATCGCTTAATAAAGAAGAAAAAGTGTTGGTTGAATAATTTACCTTTATAAGGGAAATGAGATTTCTTCAAAGAAGATTAATTAAAGTTTGAAATTTTGTAGTAAAATTTATCTTTTGATATTTGTTTTGATTTTATATGATAAATGCTCATATTTGTACTTTTATCACTTCCACGCGAGTTTTCTCCTATGTGATCTTTGAAACGAACTTGGAACTTTCTATTAACCTTTTATTAGCTATTTTATTCTTCGTTTAGAGTACTTATAATAACCATTTATTTTTATTATGATAATGTATATCGTAAAATACTTATTTTCATTAATCAAGATTACTTTAGACGGTGGATCTTGTGAACATAGTCTCTTTAGTGCCTTTGAATGTTTATTTATTTTGAACAGTCATTTTGGGGGATAAGAAATTCCCTAACCATTTTTATGATCAATGAAGTTCTTTCTCTACAGCGACACTCGTGACCAGCTAAACGGTTCACTACAATGAAGAGAGGTTTTAGAAAGAATCAAATAAATTTTTCATTTGACTTTCCAAAATCGCTCTCTCTCTACTTTGTCAAATTGCGAACCCACCTCCATTTTAGTACATTTTTTAAGCTTCCTTGGATATTTTTTCATGGAGATTCCTCATCTAGAGACCTTTTAGTAAAATTCTCTTCATCTCTTAAATCTAGATTTGTACTTTTGGATCCTTTTGGCATTTTTATAAATTTAAGGAATGTTATACTTCATCTCCAATATGATATTCTAGTTTATTTTAGCATTGATTCATGTTTTGTTAGTTGAATCTCGTGGATTTGACTACTTCGCATGTCAATACTCTATTTTTGAGGATTTTTTATTTGATTTTATGACATTTTTGGCGTGATTCACCAAGACTAGAAACTCACTCCCTCTTTAGGTTCCATCTCCCTGGTTGATTTGTTGCTTAGACCTAATTCTTTGTTATGATTGATTATCATGATTAGTTATAATGCAGCGAATTCCTGTCTTTACCAAGAGACATTGTTCCAGCATTTGATCTTCTGCACCAGCACCGCCCTCACCTCCTAGGATCACAAATCAAGAACATTATGATAGGTTTGATAATTTCAAGTACCATTTTGTCCTCTTCAAATGCTTTATTGATTGGAAATCTCTTCGAGACAATTAGGGCACTGCTATAGATATTTTTGAACAACGGTCTTAGCTTGGAATTGGGAACCAAGGTAAAGATAAAGAGGAAGTGTAACCGTATTTGTAAAAATAAATTTTCAAATGTCAAGTTGTTTTTTGTAAAAGTTATAAGATTGCCTTTATTCCATTTAGACAAAACTGTTTGAGTCATAGGTTAAAATTGTGTTAACTTTGTCCTTCAAGCCTATGCACTCGAAGAACATAGAGGCCAAGTTAAAGGGAAATCAATATCAAGCCGAATTTCATCTTCATTTATGTAAAACCCCATATACTTTAATGATTTTAATTATGGGATTAATTGAATTAAATAATGAGAAATAAATTTATAATTAATCAAGATTTGCTTAAATAATTACTAGCGTGGCGAGAGTTAGTATTTATTAATGAGAATTATGTTGAATATGCATTAGTGAATATTACTTAGTGAGTAAATTAATATGTGATTATGAACTTATTCAAATTGTCGCAAGTGAATAATACGACAGTTAAGAAAATTAGTCGGGACGCGCGTGTCTGGCCTAAATTTAATGGAATAAAAGTATGTTATGTATAAGTCACCCATATGGTGATTTCGAGTGCACCAAAGTGTCCGTAAGGGTTGAGATAGTTAGAAAAGTCTGCCCGAGGGTTTAGTTTGGGTCCCGAGGCACTTTTAGGCCAAACCGGCATACCGGGAGGGTATTTCGATCATTTTAATTTTTGGAGTAACTAAACCTAAGAAAATTCAAGGGTTATATCAGATGAGAGGAGTTGTCTTCTAGGGTGAGAATTCACAAAAAATTAGGACGCCATTAGAGGAGGAAGAAGAAGAGGTTATAAGCCAAGAACCACCACCTCTACAGCGTTTACACCACCGTCGCCACCAGCATGGAGATCGAAAATAGAGGATCGTCCCCAATACCATCTTTTTCAAAGGATCAGAACTTCCATTAAAGTAAAGTGATTTATCTTACAAAGATTCAGTGCATATATTATCCATGGTAGTCTAGAATTGAAGAAAAATCAAAGAATAATTGATAATTTATGAATTTGGAGAATTTAATCTTGAAATTGGGTAGGTTTTTCATGTAAATGAATATCTGGAATTGTTAAAAAAACAAAATCATGATCTAAGAGTTTGGAATTTCGAATTTAAATCTGAGATTTATGGTGTTCTTGAATAAATATTGAGGAACTAGGGTTTTCAAGAAATATTCATGATTTAATCCAAGAAAATTATCTCCCATGATGAGTTGATGATTCTGATGCGTTAAAACTTATGTATTTATGTTGGTGTAACATTTAGTATAATTATTTGGGAGTTTGGTACATTATAATGGATGATTTGAGGTTTAAAATTATAGAAACCCGTAGGAAAAATTATGCAGAAATTGTAGGCCAATATCTAATGGATCGATCGACCTAAGAAAGTCGATCGATCAACTGATCGATCGATCAACCCATTTCTTCGATCGATCGACTCCCCTGCAATATGTGACTTGTTTTTCCTTTTAATATTCGATCCAACCCTAACTTTTAAGAACCCTTAATGTTGATTAATTGAATATAATGGGACTTATGGAAGGTCATTAAGGTCCGAAAAGTATCATTATGTACGGGATCGAATGAGGAAATTTATGAGTATTCTTCGAATGTGTTACGACTGTAAATTTGATGGTTTATTTCGGATAAATGATGACTTAGGGTTAATACCAACAGTAGGGCAACACTATAGTACTGAATTAACCTAAGGAATAATTGGGTGACTTCGTAAACCTTTGGGGATAGGAAACGGTACTTGAATTTATACGACGAGAGTTATGGCGTTAATTAAATTTACGTATGATATATGGGTTATAAATACAATGTGTGAGACTTTTAATATGAGATGTGTGTATACGAATATTGACCATATAAATACTTAGGTTGTGTGAATACCTATTGTATGGATTTTTATGTGTATAACATACCTACCATACTTGCTATCACCGGGAGGTCTTGAAGGGAACAATCTTGTGTTGAAGAGCCCTTCGGGGGGCGGGGGGATTATAGATTGGTATCTTAGAGAATGGGATCAAAGGAGGACTTATCTGTGAGGGGAAAAGTTTGGGTTATACGAGTGCATAGGTATGTGCGTGACCCATTACACCGTGGTCCATATTCGCCTCCAATTTGTGTGTCATTTGTTTTATTACGTTTCTTGAGAGATTCGAAATCGATAGTCCTTATTATGTACGTGAGGTATCGGGACTTGATAGATTAGTATGTATGCAACGTTAGTTCGCCAATGTGGGGTGCAGTATTTGTATATATATATATATATATATATATATATATATATATATATATATATATATATATATATACTTGTCTTTATTCTACTGTGCTGCTTAGTAGAACATGATGATAATGATACCAAAAATATATTAAGTGCGGGAAAGCTCAAAGGATTAATCAGATACTTAAATTAGATTAATTAGTGTTGGAAATGCAAGAATGTATTATTCTGGTGAAATGGGTGGGCCTAATCACTCGGGCATTATAGTAAAAGACTCGATTCAACTAGTTAAGTGGAATAGTGTAACTAGAATGAGTTAGGAGAATGCGTTAGGCGTGCACAATAGTTGAGAGGTGAGAATCTCAAGTGAGAGCACGTGACTAATATGTATATAATATTAATTATTTAATGCAATATAAACACTTGTTGTTTTAAAACTATTTTCAACTCGGGCTCTGACCCGTTTCTTGCAAATCTCTTCCTTTTCTCTCTCTCTCTCTCTCTCTCTCTCTCTCTCTCTCTCTCTATATATATATATATATATATATATATATATATATATATATATATCAGGTGCCCAACCACAGGGTCACCAAGCTTAGAGTTCCCATATGTTGACATGCTGTAGCTGCTGTGGAACTTACAGGACCTTGGTATTAAACGCCTCCACTTATCCTTGAATCATTCGAAGAAATTTATATCAATCCGGGCATGTTTCCCATTCTTGTTTAAGAGATTTTTACATCAGACATTTTTTTTTATTTTAGTTATTAAGATTTAGCTCATTTCAGACTATTGTATTGGTATTTTTATTCTGGAGATGTTAACTCCAGCCTTAGTTAATTAATTATGCCATTTCATTTCCTATGGAATTGTATCAGATGATGAAAGTTTATTTATTCATTTAATTGATTGTATGTTAGTTATGAAGATAAAATTAACATCAAACTTTTTAAATATTAGGTGGTTAGTAATTAATAAAAAGTTTTTCGATAGTGATGCAAATGTTGATACAACTGGATATCCTGCTTTAAATTGAATAAAGGACTCATCATCTGGTATTTAATTAGGAAGGGTGTTATAAGTGGTATCAGAGCATCAGGTTCTAGAGTCTTTAGGATCTGTGCGTCTTTTCACATTTCAGTGTGGCGTTCTTTTATATAAAGCCTTATTATAGGATTGTTGTATTCCTCTACGTATACGACTTATGTTCTACTGATAATAAGTATAGCTGATGTGATTCATATACAAGTTTAGTTGATCTTTATGGACTGAATATTATGAAATGAACGATGAGTATCGTTGGAAGGACCGCGGGAGAAGAGGCGAAAGGAACTATAATGTATGTTTGAACGATGATCGCGGTAATTATCACTATGATCATGATTTAGACAATTGGCATGAGGATAATAGTCATGGTGTAATAGTTTTCCCCAAAGACCATCGCAGGTAATGGTTACATAAGTTCAAACTCACTCGGTGTAGTTGTTAAAAGGAGAGAGTCAAAGAAGTTCCTTTTTAGAAGAGTCATCCGTAAGAATTTGAGGAAAGTGCGGAAGAGAAATTACCAATGGAATGAGGACATCCAATTGGGATCACATGTGGAGGAGTGCAGTGACACTCGAGATTAAATTTTGGGTGAAATTTTTTGCTCGTTGGATAAGAACTTTAATGATAGGAGTCAGTCACCACACATACAGAATTAGGCATGAAACATACGGGAAAATTTTGGGTCCGGTATGATTTTAAGATCTTCCATCGGTTATACAAATAAAGAGGCAAATAGAATTTCATAACTTATCAGATAGGTAAGATGGATACCTACAGTGAGAGAAGGGTTGACTAATTTAGCTAACATTGCACCATACAAAAGGGATATGGATAATGCATGAAGGGTCTGTAAAATATAATGGACTCGTGATTAAATATACTCAAACATGGATGGGACATCCAGTCAGGATGGCAAGTGCTGATGTTGTCAAGATCATAAGTGTACAAGCTTACATCAACACTTCTAGGAGAAGGAATCTTAGGTAGGACCGCGTATTTATTTTTAACCATGTAGATTTTATATTTAGGCGTTAGGTTCTTAAAAAATTAATTTTAAAATATTTTAAATGTTTTAAAATTATTTTATCCATTTTAATATTATTAGAAGACACATATTTTTTTTCGCGAAGTCGTTAGAACGACTTGGTATGTTGTTCAAACGAGCTACCTTAACTCGTTATAACAGGTTCCAATGAGATATCAAATGAGGCATTTCCACATTACACTGGAATCTCGTTTAATGATTCGTTAGAAGTTGTTCGAACAAGATAAGGGGCTTCGTTCGAATGAGTTATAGCTTGTTTGATCGAGCCGGCAAGAATTTTTTGTTTTTGAGATTTTTTTAATAATTACAACCCTATCTCGATTTTGAAAAACTTCCTATAAATAGGATTACGGAGCAACAGTGTCTTATAGGCAAAAACTTATGTTTTGAGCTCTTTAACTCTATAAAAAAGCTCTCCAAAATCCTAGTTTTCTCCCAAGCTTTTTAGGATCCAAATGTTCATCATATTATGCTTTGAATATCCTCTTTTAGGCACTAAAGTTAATTATTTTCATCTAGTTGATAATTATTTCTTATGGTAGACTCTGTATTTATTGTTTGCACATGGTGCACTCCATATTGTGGTGTTATGTTGAAGAAGTGGTGGATTTTATATTCCAATCCGAAGATGGTTGTTGAGTTATTCGATGGATACCAAGACGTATGTGAACTCACAAATTGTAACACTGCATAGGTGGATTCCTACGGATCGCTATGGAGGGGCCTTTGAAGATTGAAGAACGCATCAAGACTTGCAAAGGCGTCGTGTCATTGTGTAAGCCTTATGTCAGTCTTGTATAATTTTGTATCCTAGTGAATTGCGTTAGCTGGGCCATCCGAGATTTTTCACATTTGGATTTTTCTCATACATCGGGCATTGTGTGATTGTTTATTTTACTTTATCCTACTGTCACCTAGATGAATATGTTTCAGGATAAATTAAAACTGGATAAAACTAGTTTATACAACAATTGGTTTAAAATTGGTGCTTAGTTAATTCGGTTTACTAAATTATTTAATTTTAAAAAGATAAAAACTTGGTTATGTGTTTTCTGAACATCCTCCGTATATTAGATCTTTCTGAGCCAGATAGGGTCGGGTGGATTTGGAAGTCAATGTAAAACCGTGCAGGTCCTACCACCTTCAAAATTTTGGAATACCCCAAGGGTACCAAGCCCATTGGTCAAATTGGGTTATAATATACTACAGTCATTTTTCATATTTTATCAATGTTGGATTTTTACTTTTTCATAACACTTTTGTAGGAGGGTAATGAGACTAGGGTCTATGAATAACTGGAAAGGGTAAGGCATGACCCACTCCAATGGACGTTGTCTGTAAGGTTCTCAAGAACTTCTGGAGCAACTTCTGAAGAGACCTTCTCCTTTTGGTAAAAATGGAACTCAAGCTGGAACTCCCTCCCTGCAAGAAGATGAACTTCCACAACAATATTAGTAATTTTCTCAAGAGGAGCTCCTGAGAGTGATGGATGTCAGTGGGGAGTGAAAGAATAAGGCACTTAGCACTAGGGAGAGAGCAGGGAGAGAATACTAGGAAGTCTGGTGTGATTTTTACAGAGTAACAGTGCTATTCAGTTTTTTTTTCTTATCTCATGACCTTGCTTAGGGGTCCTATTTATACTTGGGCACTAAGGCTGGGTTGGCACTTTTGGCGCCAAAACTTAGAGGGTTGGTGAGGGACTGAGTCTCCACTGTACTATTTATCCCTACCTGCAGCTCTGCCTGTACCCTCTGGCATATGCCCCCTAGTGCCAACCAAATTTTAAAAGCAAATATTTCTTCTAATGGAGAAAAAATATCTGATTTGTTAAATATCTTTTGAAATGGTAACTTTTGGTACAAACTTTGTAAACTTGAGGGGGGGTCTCGAGGACCACATCCTCTAAACTCTTTATAAGCTTGAGGGGGGTCTTAAGGACCCCCCTCTAAAATCATTTTTCTTGAGAGGGGTTTAAAGGACCCTCTCTTTTAAAATCATTTCATAAATAGTTCTTTTCTTATGAGCAGCCAGCCCTTTGGCTGCTCACTGCACTTGTGATTAAGTATGAGGTGTGTGAGGACTGGGCGACTCTAGAGTCTTCCTACTAGTATTCTCTCAACCCTATAGTGCTAAGTGGTTGAGCTTTCTCAACATACCTTGTCCCTCAGCCGCTAAGATAAAACTCCCAAGAGATCCCAACTGGCCTACTTGAACCCTGCTTGCTCAACTAGGCAACCTGTACAAGAAAATAAGTGTTAGTATTTCTGTTCTTTTTCTTGATGAGGGGTTGCTTATGGTAGACACCCCGCCGTCCAAACTTTTTCTGGGAGCTGAGGGGGGAAGGACCTTGTGGGTCCCTCTTCTCAAATGTCATTTCTATGGGGAACCTTGCGGATTCCCTCTCAACTTGGGCTTCTACAGGGACCCTTGCAGTGACTCTTCTCAACTTGAGTTTCTGCAGGGACCCTTGATGTGTTCCTTCTCAACTTGGACTTCTGCAGTGACCCTTGCAGTGTCTATTCTCAACTTGAGTTTATGCGGCGACCCTTGCGGTGGCCCTTCTCAACTTGGACTTCTGCAGTGACCCTTGCAGTGGCCCTTTTACAGTTACCCTTGGGGTGGCCTTTCTCAAATGTCATTTCTGCGGTGACCCTTGCAGTGGCCCTTCTGAACTTGGACTTCTACAGTGGCCCTTGCGAGACACTTCTCAAATGTCATTTATCTAGTGACCCTTGTGGTGGCCCTTCTCAACTTGAACTTCTGCAGTGACCCTTGTAGTGGCCCTTCTCAACTTGGACTTCTGCAGTGGCCCTTTCAAGGTACTTCTCAAATGTCATTTCTGCAGTGACCTTTACGGTGTCCCTTCTCAATTTGAACTTCTGCAGTGACCCTTTCGGTGGACCTTCTCAATTTGGACTTCTGTAGTGGCCCTTATGGGGCACTTTTCAAATGTCATTTCTGCAGTGACCCTTCTCAACTTGGACTTCTGCAGTGATCCTTACGGGGTACTTCTCAAACGTCATTTTTGCAGTGACCCTTGCGATGGCCCTTCTCAACTTGGACTTCTGCAGTGGCCCTTGTGGGTAACTTCTCAAATGTCATTTCTGTAGTGACCCTTGCGGTGACCCTTCTCAACTTGGACTTCTGTAGTGACCCTTGCGGGGCACTTCTTAAATGTCATTTCTGCAGTGACCCTTGCGGTGGCCCTTCTCAACTTGGACTTCTGTAGTGACCCTTGCAGTGGTCCTTCTCAACTTGGACTTCTGTAGTGTCCCTTGCGGGGTACTTATCAAATGTCATTTCTATAGTAGCCCTTGCGGGGCACTTCTCGAATGTCATTTCTACAGTGGAGTTACCCAGGGGGTTCCTTCTCCAATATGGAACTTCTCCGGTGGAGGAACCCTGGGGGTTCCTTCTCCAATATGTCACTTCTGCGGTGGAGGGACCCTAGGGGTTCCCTCAACCTCATATTTTTTATAAGCTGAGGGGAGGGGGTCTTTGAGGGACCCTCACCCACAAATATAGTGGTGAAGCTTGAAACACCCTTCTACATTAGCCCCTCGTGCAAAGTCTTTTATGTTGGGTAGACCAAAAAACTTTGTACACTATGAATTCAATTTTTTTTTTATTTTGAGGGACCCTGGGGTTCCTTCATCATTTCCCTTAGGGTCATTAAATGTTATGTCACTTCATCCCAAGTCTTGTAGATGAGGCCACTTATAGTGTACCTCCCTATTTGGGTATCAACTTGGGCGGAGGGGTTACTCGCGGTGAGCCCCTCGTTCTTGGCCTTCTTCTATAGCCTTCTACTTTGTTTGGAGGGGTTACTCACGGTGAGCCCCTCGTTCTTGGCCTTCTTCTATGGCCTTCTACTTTGTTTAGAGGGGTTACTCGCGATGAGCCCCTCGTTCTTGGCCTTCTTCTATAGCCTTCTACTTTGTTTAGAGGGGTTGTTCATTATGAGCCCCTCATCCTTGGCCTTTTTCCTGTGGCCTTCTATCTTGGGTAAAGGGGTTGCTCAAAGTGAGCCCCTCGCCATTGGCCTTCTTTCTTGGGTAGAGGGATTGCTCGCGGTGAGCTCCTCGCCCTTGGCCTTTTTCTGTGGCCTTTTATCTTGAGCGAAGGGGTTAATCGCGGTGGGCCCCTCACCCTTGGCCTTCTTCTGTGGCTTTTCATCTTGGACGGAGGGGTTACTCGCGGTGAGCCCCTCGCCCTTGGCCTTCTTCTATGTCCTTTCATCTTGGGAGGAGGGATTACTCACGGTGAGCCCCTCTCCCTTGGCCTTCTTTCTTGGGCAGAGGGATTGCTCGGGAGTGAGCCCCTCGCCCTTGGCCTTCTTTTGTGGCCTTATATATTGGGCGGAGGGGTTACTCGCGGTGGGCCCCTCGGCTTTGGCCTTCTTCTGTGACCTTCTATCTTAGGCGGAGGGGTTACTCGTGGTGAGCCTCTCGCCCTTGGCCTTATTCTGTAGCCTTTCATCTTGGGCGGAGGGGTTACTCACGATGAGCCCCTTTCCCTTGGTCCTCTTCTGTGGCCTTTCATCTTAGGCGGAGGGGTTACTCGTGGTGAGACCCTCTCCCTTGGCCTTCTTCTGTTGCCTTCTTTCTTAGGCAGAGGGATTGCTCGCGGTGAGCCCCTCGCCCTTGACCTTCTTCTATAGCCTTCTATCTTAGGCGGAGGGGTTACTCGCGGTGGGCCCCTCGCCCATGGCCTTCTTTTATGGCCTTCTATCTTAGGCAGAGGGGTTACTCGTGGAGAGCCCCTCTCCCTTGGCCTTCTTCTGTGGCCTTTCATATTGGGCGGAGGGGTTACTTACAGTGAGCCCTTCGCCCTTGGCCTTCTTTTGTGGCCTTTCATCTTGGGCGGAAGGGTTACTCACAGTGGACCCCTCACCCTTGGCCTTCTTCTGTGTCCTTTCATCTTGGGCAGAGGGGTTACTCGTGGTGAGTCCCTCGCCCTTGGTTATTTTCTGTCAAACTTGCAATATTGGGCAGGTGGAGCCACTCTAAGTGAATCCCCACCCTCCAAGCTATTTTTTTATTTGTTCACTTTGCTTGAGGACTTCTCAATATTAGCCCCCTCGTGCAGAAGTATCTTGTAATATCGAGAGACTTATGCACGAAACTTTCGTACCTTTTATTTATACTTGGCAATTGCTCAAGATTGTGAACACTCCGATGCCCTTGGAGCCTTAGGTGCTAAATTATCGCACCTCACATTTATACTTGAAACTTGCTCAAGACTGTGAGCGCTCCGGTGCCCTTGGAGCCTTAGGTGCTCAACTGGCGCACCTTATATTTATACTTGGCTCTTGCTTAAGACTGTGAGCGCTCCGATACCCTTGGAGCCTTAGGTGCTCCTTTGGAGCACCTTATGTTTATACTTGACACTTGTTCAAGACTGTGAGCGCTCCGGTGCCCTTAGAGCCTTAGGTGCTCAACTAGCGCACCTTATATTTATACTTGGCACTTTCTCAGGACTGTGATCGCTCCGGTGCCCTTGGAGCCTTAGGTTCTCCTTTGGAGCACTTTATGCTTATACTTGACACTTTCTCAAGACTATGAGCGCTCTGGTGCCCTTGGAGCCTTAGGTACTAAATAGTTATACCTTATATTTATACTTGACACTTGTTCTATACTATGAGCGCTCCGGTGCCCTTGGAGCGCTCTAACGCCCTTGGAGTCTTAGGTGCTAAACTGTCGCACATATACTTATACTTGGCAGTTGGTCAATATTGTGAGCGCTCCGGTGCCCTTGAAGCCTTAGGTGCTCAACTGGCACACGTTATATTTATACTTGGCACTTGCTCAAGACTGTGAGTGCTCCGGTGCCCTTGGAGACTTAGGTGCTCACCTGGCGCACCTTATATTTATACTTGACACTTGCTCAAGACTGTGAGCGCTCCGGTTCCCTTGGAGCCTTAGGTGCTCAACTGGCGCACCTTTTATTTATACTTAGCACTTGCACAAGACTGTGAGCGCTCCGGTGCCCTTAGAGCCTTAGGTGCTCCTCTAGATCACCTTATATTTATACTTGGCAGTTGCTTAATATGATGAGCGCTCCATTGCCCTTGGAGCCTGAGGTACTAAACTGTCGTACCTTATATTTATACTTGACAGTTGCTCAATACTGTGAGCGCTCTGGTGCCCTTGGAGCCTTAGGTACTAAACAGTTATACCTTATGTTTATATTTGGCAGTTGCTCAATATGATGAGCGCTCTGATGCCCTTGGAGCCTTAGGTACTAAACCGTTATACCTTATATTTATATTTAACACTTGCTCAAGACTGTGAGTTGCTCTATTTTCTGTGAGAACTTCAAGATCGAATTGCCCCGTAGTCTGTGGGGTACTTTGCCTATGATCTGAGCAAGATGTCATTTCTGAAGCTTCCCCTCTATTTGTGGGTTACTTGCATATAGGATGAGCCAAATTTAAAATTTGAAGCTACCCCTTTAACTGTGGGGTATTGGCATATAGGTGAGCAAGCTATCATTCTTGAAGTTGTCCTTCTAACTGCGAGGTACTTGCATATAACTGAGAAAATTAAAATTTTGAAGCTACCCCTTTAACTGCGGGGTAATTGCATATAGGATGAGCGGGTTCAAAGTTTGAAGCTGCCCCTTTAACTGTGGGGTATTTGCATATAGGTGAGCAAGCTATCATTCTTGAAGTTGTCCCTATAACTACGGGGTACTTGCATATAACTGAGAAAATTAAAATTTTGAAGCTACCCCTTTAACTGTGGGGTACTTGCATATAATTGAGCAAGTTAAAATTTTAGAGATACCCTTCTAACTGCGGGGTACTTGCACATGAGCTGAGCAAGTTATATTTTTGAAGTTTCCCCTCTAACTGTGGGGTACATGCATATAATTAAGCAAGTAAATATTTTTTGAAGCTACCCCCTAACTGCGGGGTACTTGCATATGAGCTAAGTAAGTTAAAAATTTTAGCGCAGCCCCATGTGCCTGTGGGGTACCTTCTAGCGCAACCCCGTGTGACTTTGGGGTATATTTTTTCTAGAGCAACCCCATGTGACTGTAGGGTATTTTTTTATGCACATTCATTTCTTAGGGAGTAACTAGGAGATGGGGTTAGCTCTTCTCCTTCCCACAAACTTTGCATAAAATTTCTCATATATCATAAGTAAAGAAATAATTATTTCTTTATACTAAAAATCTCCCTTGATCTCCAGGGTCCTTGTTCCAAACTTTTCTTAGGAACATTTTTGTCTTATAAAAATAATAAGTTTAGAGAGCGGGGTAAACCCGCTTCTCCCTATTTTCTGAAAACTGGTCGATTACAATTTTTTGGAGAACAGAGGTTAGGACTTGTTCTCTAGGCTATAAATATGTATTGAATAATAAATAAATAAAATGTAGTGAATTTTTATTGTTATTATTATTACTAGGAGGATAACCTCCTGCTAGTCCTGTTGGGTCTTAGGGACTTTACTCACTATACTCTTACTTTTGGGTTGGATATCCCCCAAGTATGATGAGGAAAGTTCCTTATATCATGGGCGCTCTTCTAATCTAGTAGAGGTTTTACCCTTCTTTTAATAAAAGAACACATAAATCTGGTGTACCCACCGCACAATGTAGGTAAATGAGTCATGCACAAAATTTCAGGCGTCAACAAAAATAATGAGTATTACTTTTCTTCATTGCAGTCAGAGTTTATATTTCTTACAAGAAGTGTACTCATAAAACTAGAGTAGGCTATTCAAACTTTTTAAGAAAATGAAACTCGGTAGGAGTTAGGCATAGTACCTTCTCAACTGTAGTGGTGAGGATGTTGGTTGACGAGGGGTTTAATTTTGGGGCGATGACCTCTATAGGTCCCTCGCCACTGCCTGTAATGGTGGGGTGGGCGGGTCCTTACTCAGAAGTCCCACTCTTGGAACTAAATTTATTCGGGGCCCCTCGCACCCACATGCCATTGAGTAGGGTTCCTCTCTTATGGGTTCCTCGTCTAGGGTGCATGCCTCTAAGGGTTCCTCACAAGGACTATTACCAATGGGAGGTTCCTCGTGACCTTGGTTCTTTGTATAAGGCTTTGAATTTGGGAGGTTCTTTGTTCGATCACTTCACGACTACGATTTCCTCGTCTGAGGCTCTGTACATGCTAGTTCCCCTTCTTGAAAAAAGTTTCATCTTCTTCAAAACCCTCATAGAGAGTTTTAAGTTTTTAGTGAGAAAGAAAAAATTAAACACCATAGCCCCCAAATTTTTTTTGCTCTAGCTTTTTATCAAAGACACTATCAATGGATTTTAACCCATCAAAATTTTCTTCCAATTTTGACGCCACCATTGTTCCCATTGTTTTTGGTTCAATGCCATCTTCTATTATTATTCATTCTCAACTACCACCAATGTGTCTATCGCCCCCCACGTCGTTTTTTTTTCCAACTATTGGTAGTGAAAAAGAATTTGGGGCTAAAAATTTTACAAACCCTTCATTGGGTATATCAGTGACGACGCCCGCCAGCGAGAGACCCTCATTGTCTTCGGCTTCCTTTTGCCTTGCATCGGGTCTCGTGAATCTCTCGTCGAAAATAGTAAGACCACAGGATATAACCGTAGGTTCCACCGCCAACGAGGGTGTGTCCGTGGGTTTCTATCTCGATGGTTCCTCGCCCATTCAAAGTGAATCTCCGTCGGTGACCTTTAGTTTTTCGTCTGGAAGTGGCACAGCCAACGGCCTCCCTCGAGACCCATCTCATATTATGGGTTCCTCCCCGACAACGTCACGTGTTGTAGTCGCAAACCCTACTATAAGCGAGGGCTTCTCGCGTGATTGTTCTATATATATGGGTTCCTCGTCTGAGGAAAAATCATTTGGGGGTATTTCATTCGAGACGCCAACTTAGGTTGTTATGCCGTATGGGGGTGAAGATGCTGGTTCCATGCAGCTTGTAACTATGTTGCCTTCTTGTCCGCTTCAGTGATCCTCGGTGAACATTAATTTTTTGTAAGTTTAGCTGCTATAAGTTGGGTTTCTACCATGGAGTTCCTCACATATTGAGTTTTTTTTGCCACGGGATCTCGACCTCTGCCTATGAGGTGTTGGCTGGCAGCTGTGGTAAGGGGGTTCCTCACCAATGATTAACTCTTCTACGGGTTCCTCGCACATCGACTTCACCTCTAAGGGTGTCTCGACATCTGCCAATGTTAGTAGTGGTTCCTCGTGCTTTTCTCTAGGCATGGAGGGTTCCTCACCAAATCAACTGTTGACGACTGGGGTGTCTCGACCTCATGCGTCGCCGACGGTTCCTCGACTGGTTATGCTGTATTTAGGGAAATGAGTAATTTTCAATTTGTTTCAAGTGGGAGTGTCTCGATCTCGTGTCGCATCGAGGGTTCCTCGTGCATCGACTTCATCTCTAAGGGTGTCTCTCTTACTGCCACCGCTACCAGGCATTCTTCGTACTGACCTCAAGTCCGAGGGTGTCTCGCTAAGTGTTGGTGCTGTAGGGAATGTGTATTTGACCAAGGGTTTATCGCGGGTGGACCCACTATCCGTGGGTTCCTCGCAGACTACCGATTTTGCTGATGGTTTCTCGCCCGATATCGATTTGGGTTCATATCTATTGGGTTCCTCGACCCTTGTTGTTGGTACCTGTGATGATTCTTTTCTAGAAATGTGTGGTAGTCTTCAGCATATAAGTGGTTCCTCTTCGGAGGTCCCAATACCTGAGGGTCCCTCGTCGGAAGCGCCGTTAGTGTTAGGTATTTTGGATGGAGGTGTCTCGACCTCAAATATCGTCGAGGGTTCCTCGTCGTAACTGTGATTGGTGACTGGTATTTTGGATGGAGGTGTATCGACCTCAAATATCATCGAGGGTTCCTCGCGAGCAGGTCTTTCCCCTGTTGGTTTCTCACAGGTATTTTGTTTACTGAGGGTTCCTCGCGATCGCAGTCAATCAAGGTGGGTTCCTCGATGGCATTACTGTCCATAGGTTCCTCTATGACATCACCGCCAATGGGTTCCTCGATCGCTGTTGTGAATGAGGGGTGTCTCGACCTCTCATTTCGTTGAGGGTTCCTCGGCTGGTGGTATCGCGTTTGGTGATATGGGAAATTTACAACTTGCTTCAAGTGGGGGTATCTCGACCACATGCTTCGTCGAGGGTTCCTCGTCTGGTGGAATTAGGCTTAAGAGTCCCTCGCACTTGGGTTTGCCATCTGGGGTTTCTACAGCTGAGGGTTCTTTATTAGCGACGAGGGACACCCAAGGTTCCTTACCCATGGGTTTCTCACGAGTTGGTGTTTCTAGAGGGGCTGCTGCAGCTGAGAGTTCCTCACTTGGAATTTCTACCATGATGGGTTCTTTTCTTGAGGGTTCCTTATCGCTATTATTGAGTGTGATGGGTTCCTAGACCATACCAAATTCCTTGCCAAACACTTAGGGTTCCCAGGGATCCTGCCAGTGAACTTGACGGTTGTCCCAACTTGCTCCGGTACCGCTCTCCACGGCTGAGAAACTTCTACTGGAATCACCGCCGGAACGGCTATCCCTCCAGAGGGGCTTCTGCTGGTGTTACCTAACCTTGACCCAAACTTGCCAAGCCTGGTTGTTTTGTTTCAAAACCTCAAAAAAACATACTCATAAGCCTCTGCCAATGGAGCTGCTGTCGGTAGTTGGTCTGCCCTCCCGAAGGAGCAAGTGTCTTTACTCTGGTCACCACCACATCCTCCTTGGTGGTCTGGTCATTTTGAGCTCCATTCCCAGATTGAATGTCTTCAAAAGTAGGTACTTAGAAACATTAAACCTTCTTTGTCCATGGAAGTGAGGATACCTCCCCAACAGAGTCGCCAAATGTAGGAGGGTAGTGATACTGGGGTCTATGAATAACTGGAAAGGGTAAGGCGTGACCCACTCCAATGGACACTGTCTGTAAGGTTCTCAGGAACTTCTAGAGCAGCTTCTGAAGAGACATTCTCCTTTTGGTAAAAATGGAGCTCAAGCTGGAACTCCCTCCCTGCAAGAAGATGAACTTCCACAACAATAATAGTAATTTTCTCAAGAGGAGCTCCTGAGAGTGATGGTTGTCAGTGGGGAGTGAAAAAACAAGGCACTTAGTACTAGGGAGAGAGCAGGGAGAGAATACTAGGAAGTCTGGTGTGAATTTTGCAGAGTAACAGTGCTATTTAGTTTTTTTTCTTATCTCATGACCTTGCCCAGGGGTCCTATTTATACTTGGGTACTAAGGCTGGGTTGGCACTTTTGGCGCCAAAACTTAGAGGGTTGGTGAGGGACAAAGTCTCCAGTGTACTATTTGTCCCTACCTGCATGTAGCTCTGCCTGTACCCTCTGGTAGATGCCCCTGGTGCCAACCAAAGTTCAAAAGAAAATATGTCTTCTAATGGAGACAAAATATCAGATTTGGTAAATATCTTTTGAAACGGTAACTTTTGGTACAAAATTTGTAAACTTGAGGGGGGTCTCGAGGACCACCTCCTCTAAAATCTTTATAAGCTTGAGGGGTGTCTTGAAGACCCCCTTCTAAAATCATTTTTATTGAGAGGGGTTTAGAAGACCCTCTCTTTTAAAATCATTTTATAAATAATTCTTTTCTTGTGAGCAGCCAGCCCTTTGGCTGCTTACTTCACTTGTGATTAAGTGTGAGGTGTGTGAGGACTGGGAGACCCTAGGGTCTTCCTACTAGTATTCTCTCAATCCTATAGCGCTAAGTGGCTGATCTTCCTCAACATACCTTGTCTCTCAACCACCAAGACAAAACTCCCAAGATATCCTAACTGACCTACTTGAACCCTGCTTGCTCAACTAGGCAACCTATACAAGAAAATAAGTATTAGTACTTCTATTCTTTTTCGTGATGAGGGGTTGCTTATGGTAGACACCCCTTAGTCCTAACTTTTTCTGGGAGCTGAGGGGAGAAGGACCTTGTGGGTCCCTCTTCTCAAATGTCATTTCTACGGGGACCATTGCGGAGTCCCTCTCAACTTGGGCTTCTGCAGGGACCCTTATGGTGACTCTTATCAACTTGAGTTTCTGCAGGGACCCTTGCGGTGGTACTTCTCAACTTGAACTTCTGCGGTGACCCTTACAGTGGATCTTCTCAACTTGAGTTTCTGCGGTGACCCTTGCGGTGGCCCTTCTCAACTTGGACTTCTGCAGTGGCCCTTCTGCAGTGACCCATGTTGTGGCCTTTCTCAAATATCATTTTTGCGGTGACCCTTGCGGTGGCCCTTCTGAACTTGGACTTCTACAGTGACCCTTGCGGTGGCCCTTCTCAGCTTAGACTTCTGCAGTGGCCCTTCTCAACCTGGACTTCTGCAGTGGCCCTTTCGGGGCACTTCTCAAATGTTATTTCTGCAGTGACCCTTGCGGTGGCCCTTCTAAACTTGGACTTCTGCAATGACCCTTGCGGTGGCCCTTCTCAACTTGGACTTCTGCAGTGGCCCTTGGGGGACACTTCTTAAATGTCATTTCTGCAGTGACCCTTGCGGTGGCCCTTCTCAAATTGGACTTCTGCAGTGACCCTTGCAGTGGCCCTACTCAACTTGGGCTTCTGCAGTGACCCTTGCAGTGGCCCTTCTCAACTTGGACTTCTGCAGTGACCCTTGCGGTGGCCCTTCTCAACTTGAATTTCTGTAGTGGCCCTTGCGGGGCACTTCTCAAATGTCATTTCTGCAGTAACCCTTGCGGTGGCCCTTCTCAACTTGGACTTCTAAAGTGACCCTTGAAGTGGCCCTTCTCAACATGGACTGTTGCAGTGCCCCTTGCGGGGCACTTCTCAAATGTCATTTCTGCAGTGGCCCTTGCGGGGCACTTCTCGAATCTCATTTTTGCGGTGGAGGTACCCAGGGGGTTCCTTCTCCAATATGGAACTTCTGCGGTGGAGGAACCATGGGGGTTCCTTCTCCAATATGGCACTTCTGCGAGGGGTTCCCTCAACCTCGTATTTTCTGTAAGCTGGGGGGGGGGGGGGGGGGGGGAGTCTTTGAGGGACCCTCACCCACAAATATAGTGGTGAAGCTTGAAACACCATCCTACAACTTTAACCAAATATTATATTACAAGAGGGTACTTTAGACAATAGTTTATCATTCATAAATTTGTGATTTTAGACAAGTGAGTATACCACGTTATACTACTTGCCTAGTAGAACACGTTACAACTTAGAATCGTCCTGAAAAATATGTGGGTTCCATATCTAATTGACCTCAAAGTTGACCAAAATTAGATTTTATCAACTTAATGAAAACCCTAAATTCCAACACCTTCACCCATACAAGATTATAGGTCATTGCACAATGTAAGATATATATAATCTTCATTCTAGTCTTGAAAACTATATTTTTATTTGTTCTCTCTTGTTTTACATGATATTCTCCCGCATTGTTATTAAAATCACATTACATATATGTTTTTCTTTCTTACAAATATATTTTAAATTAAATCATTCCTATGTTTGCCAAATTAAATTTTAATGCGTTCATCTAATCTTACTTAGGGTGTATAAACATTAATACTGATCTTACATTCACACTCTAATTTTTTTAGGGCCAGCGTAAAAAAAAATTGTTAACATTTTCATTATGTCTATAGGACACACACTAATTTCGTTAGAAAATTAGTCCTTAATTAAAATATAATTTCTTTTGTATCACCTTCATTTTATGACAAACAACTTTTCTTTTATAAAAATAGTCTCTATCATAATTTTCTTTAATAAAAGTTGTGTATTTTTACGGAAAAAGAACTCGTCAAAATTTTCATTATATTCATAAGGCACCCACCAATTTTGTTATAAAATTAGTCCCTAAATTTATTCAATACAAAAAAAGTCTTTTACCATCTTAAAATACAATTGTTATAGTATCGCCTACATTTTCTTATACCCATAATCTAATCCACAAAAGAATAATCAATTTTTTTTTAAAAAATAGTCCCTATTTATTTCTCCTTATTTAAAATTTTTACTTTTGTTAAAAACATTAATATATCATTTATTTTCCTTTTTAATTCTAGCCCCTATTTTTTATGCCTAGAATGATGTGTTTAACTTTTATTAAAAAAAATACTAAATATGTTTTTTCCAAACATTAGAGCAAGATGCCACTGAACTTCCTATCATCAAACTCACGCCACCACTACTACTTCGTTTTATATTTAATTTTTCATAGATTAAATGCACTGTTCTAAAAAATTGGCTTAGACTTGAGGCTTGGGAGAAACACCCCGCCTTAAGATTTTTCATGGATTAAATTCATTGTTCTAAGGACACTTTTTTTTTAAACAACAATGCTTTAGTGAAACGATATCGCCTTTGAATGATTTTTTTTACAAACCGGACAATTATCTCATCCAAAATAATCAAATAATATTTTAATTTGCATATATTCAGACATATTTTTATGATATGTACAATTTTAGTATTTTAATAGCCTTGCTATGGTTAAAAAATATTAAAATATATTAAGAATGTATAAACGTCTTTTCACGTCTTTTTACGCCTAATGCCCGCCTAGGCTTCTATGGCTTAAGGCTTGCCCTCCACGTCTCGCGTTTTTTAGAATCATGATTAAATGTAATACCATTGAACTAATCTTTACCCCTTTATTATCATAGCTCAACTACTATATTTTAAATTATATTTGTAATTTTTTCAATGCAAAATTAAAATTTGCAGTATTAATACAATAAATTTGTTTCAAAATATAATACTAAAAAATTGAGTATTTTTCTTAATTATTATTTTTATGAAAAGAAAAAATGGAGGATATAAACATTAAAACTTCAGGAAAAAAAATGACAGCGAAAATTTTATTTTTCATTTTGCCGAAGGAAAAACGATGATTATACTCTAATAATCACAAGTATCATGACATCCATTGTCTAATGTTTGAAAGACTCTAGCATTAGTATATTATTTTAATAAAACACCTCATTTAAGCAAAAAAAAATGGAATTAGATTTGTAAAGAAAAAAACACCTTATTAAAACTCCATTTAAAAAAAAATTATTAAGAACAAAAGAAATAAGGACTATTTTTATAAAAGAAAAAGGCATTGTCCTAAAACCACAATATAATTTTAAACGTAAATATTTTTTTTGTCAAGAACAAAAAAATAGAGACCGTCTTTGTAAAAAAGAAAGTGAATTGTCCTAAACCATCATAGGACCGCTTTTGCAAAAGAAGTGTTGATTGTTTTAGACCAATTTTATTTAAGGGTAAAATTGGTATTTTTTTAAAAATTAAATAAACTTAATAAAAAATAGGGACTGTATCTGCAAATATAAAATTCAATGTCCTATATTCATAACCAAATTTATTTTAAGTCCTAAGAGTGCATTATCTAATTTTTTACCATCATTAATCTACAACATACAAACATGAGGGGGGATCATTATGAAAACCAAAAAATCTTCATTTTCTTAAATTTCTCAGAGTTTACATTATATAGTAGATAATATAACATGGCTGGTTAATTATAGTATATACCTAAAGTTGTCATCACAACACATGGTCGATATTTGTTAATTAAGCCAATTATTAATTTTCTATTATTTAGATTAATATAGACACATGGGTATTTGGTCAATACATGCATTTAGTTGGTTCATGTATTGAGAGATTCATATATAAAAGTCTAAATGGGATATGTTTACATTAAATGTAATAGATATATGTATTTGGGTAGTTACATTTTAGAGATCCTATAAATACCCAAGTAAAGTTAGCATTTGAAGTGAAGTCATAAATAGTCAAACAATTGTGTGAGTAGTAAAGAAAAATTCCCTCTTCAAATTGAGTGTTATCTCTCAAATATTGAATGTGTTAGTATCTCTATCTCTATATACTATAAAATGTAAAACAAGGCATTTATTATGCTTTGCAATTAGCCTATCCACGTGGCACATCTTTATCTTTATTATACTATAAAATGCTATAGAAGGTTTTAAATTCTCCTCTTTATCTACGCTATCCACGTGGCAGCATACATTTTAGCCTCATTATTCGTGTGCTTTTTGTTTATGATATGCCCTCTCAAATTCTCATTTATTCCCATCCTCTCATATTCTTCATTGAATTCTAAAATCAAATCCATCCCCTCATTTCACATTTTAAGACTACACATCTCCTCTTCATAATTGTTGGATCCTTCCATCTCCTCTGTTCTCTTTATATATAAATACCTACGCCTAAATTATATCAACAAACTCTCTCCGGAATTGGTGCTTTACCAGAGAAGTGGTTTATTTTTCGTAACATTCTACTTCTCATATTCAACAGTGGTGTCGGTAGAAGTTGAGTAAAGATGTTTCATAGGCGGGTTTACTTGGGCCATAAACGATTGATCCTGGCGTTAAGGATGTTTCATAGGAAGAGGCGTTTTTTCAGTTTGGCAAAATTACGAATTTGAGATGGGTTTGGGTTCCTGACGTAAATGATGAGCAGCTGGTGAGGGCTCAAATTGAGGGGATGAATAGGAAGAGCCTTGACGAACATAATATTACTGTGAACGAGGCCCAATCACAAGGAAGCGATGGTGGTGGAGGAGGATGATCTCACAGCGGATTGGGGGGGGGGGGGAGGCGATAAGGTGGAGGCTATAGCGGCAGAGGATATGGTTGTTGTGATGGAGTAGGTGGTGGATATGGTCGTGGTTATGGAGGTTTTGGTGGTGGATACGGTGGTTATGGAGTAGCAACGTTGACGACAGAACACAGCAAGCTGATGATTCAGTAAGGCAATTTATTTAATTCAACTGTCGGGGACAGAGAAAAATGTTTAGGCAAACAGTCACTGTTAACTTGGTCCACTAAGTTTTTCCAGCGATATCTTTGAGTGAGTTGACTCGAAGATTTGTGGGATTGAGTTGAAAGGGAGAATCAGTGGTAGTGATCGGGTCATGGGTACTTTCGTTTATTTTATTTTATACGGTTGATAAGTCTGATTATTTGTAAATGGAAACAAGAGTAAGTAAAAAACTTATATAAATATTTGTATTAGTCATATTTATGTCGATGTTCATTCTCATTAGGATAGTTGATGTCCTATTTAAAGGTTTCTCCCATTTGGGTATTTTTGTTACCGTGGTTTATTCATGCTATTGCTTACAAAGTTTCATTTGGGTTATCTGGCACAATTTTTTTTTATATTAAATAACAATCTAGATGTTTATATTCATGAATATTTAATAAAGAGGATTTAAAGACTTCTGCTCAGGTTTTCAAGCTACAGGAAAAGTAACATTTGACCCTTTTGTTAAGATTTGCATATACAGATTATGTAAACAAATAGAGAAAATAAGCACCTTTATTTTTATTTTATTTTTAACTGTAATTAATAAAAAAATGACATGGGAATTTCAACTATTGATGCACTTGGTGGTTTTCTTTTCGAATGTTGGTTTGTGTTTTGGGAGTCCAACATCATTTATCATTCTATTATATGAATATAAATTTTGTATGGTATGTTTCAAGCTTCGAGAATGCCTATTTTGTAAATCACAAAAATATCGTACATGGCGCCTCGCTATCGCATCGCGCGGGTTTACACCTAGTATTTTATTATTTCTCAAATATTTTTTTATTTTTGACAATCATGTATTTCGATGAAGGGACTTATGGCTGTGTTCTCAAGCTTAATGAATACTTTAGCAATTTGAATGAAGGCTCTACTGAAAATTCTTTTTCTTTCTGAATTTTTGAGGTGTGATAGTTTTAAATGCTTTAGTAAGTTTGCTAATTTGTATATTTGCTTTATGCATTAGTAATGTAATATATTTACAGTTACAATTTTAGAGTTATAGATACTAATATGTCGTGCTTATTAGGTTTGTTAAAGTATATTTTGTATTTTTTTATAACGTGACATATATTATATAAAATATTTAATGTTACAAATTAAAATTTTATAATCTATTTGATGAGTTCATCTTGATTGTCTTAGGGTTATTTTATGTTATTTTCTATGTACTTTTAAACATATCGATCTCTTGTATAATAATTTTTATATATTAATATTTATTTATTTAAAATAATATTCAAATATATTATTCTCTATCAATTTATTATTTTATTATATTGAATATATTTTGAGCATTCCTTTAACTATATTCTTTTTTACAAAGTTTCCTTTTATAACCTTCCTCCGGCAAGCTAGTTAGAGGATATAATACAAGTATATCCATCAAGTGTCCCAAGGGCCCATGGATGGCAAGTGGCATTTGTAATCAGAGAAGAATTGAAAGAGACACAGAGACTCGATTTTGAAACATTACTATAAAAATAATGCCTACAATCTGATAATGGACCACCTCAGTTTCCAACTCATCAAGGACATAAACATTTTGAGATATATATATGCATCAAAGCAATAATTTTTGGGGGCCACTATAATAATTCAGATTAGAATGATTAAACAAAGATATACGAGTTTGATACATTTGATGAAATATTTTAATGTATTTTATTGGTATTAATTTGTATCCGAATTCTATACAGATGCACGATACTGAACTCAAATACGAATGCTACACGTCAATGTGTCATACCAAATATATCAAATTTGTGTGTCGCCTAGAATTATTCTTCGACTTAATATTAACGTCAAAATAAATTTTATTATTTTTCTAAATTTTATAATACATTTTCATCGTACACAATTTCAAGTAAAAATAATAATGCTTGGAAAATAAGATAAGCCGCATTTCCTATTAATCCATCTTTATTCATGCTCATTTTCATTTTAAGCAATCCTCTAGTTTGATACATTTTCTTAACACAATTTTATTGATACATTGATGTGTTTTTAATACGGAGCTTTCCATTTCCGTCATTGGTCAATATATTTGTTTAGCTCTAGCTCACTTTCATACTTTTTGCGCACTCTTCTTAATGCATTCCTTATAAGTTGTGGTATACATAAACTTAGCACGGGTATATCACAAAAAATCGTAGATAAATTATAAAATTTCACATAAAAATTACTATTTTTTTAAAATAAATAATAGATTAATGTATACTTTACAGAAATTTATTATCTACATTACTGAAAATTTGATATACGTTAAGAAATATATATCCTAGTGCCTAAAAATTATGGTAGTCAACTAGAAGAGAAAAAAATTAACCATAAGAAGTTAAGCCGCCCCAAAAAAACTATTTTAATAAGTTTATGTTTATTATAACTAACAAAGATTGACCGAGAAATGCAATGAAAATATGTGAATCAAACCATGTCGATAAAATTTTGTCCCTTAGAATTATTGATTCCTTAAATTTATCAGCTAAGTTTTTTTTTCCTCGTGATTAAATAATATATTTAATCCAACTCGAATTAAGAGAGTCATGTTTTGGTTCTGCGTTTATCCCAAATTGAATTTAAAGTTACCTGATTCACTAATACAGCGCATGCCTTAGGATCCAAAAGCATATATAATCCTTAAGGGTTCGTTTGGTTGGCATAATTTGCCTAGGTAAATGCCAAAAAGTTGGCAAATATGAAAATTTGTCCACATTTTGGCTCTTTGGTTGCATAATTTGTTTATGCATTATTTGCCAATGTACAACACCTCCTATGCACAATCTGTGGGCAAATTTTGCTTACCTATTTGAGTGAGAAATATTTGCCCACAAATTTGTCAACTTCTTAAACGGTTTTAATGTTTTAAAAAATAATTTAAAAACTGTTTTAAATAATTAAAAAACTGTTATGAATATTTAAAAATTGTTTTATAATGTTTCAAAAACTATTTTTAATATTATAAAAAATTGTTAAGAAAATGTTCACAATTTTTTTTAAAAACCGTATTAACAAAATATTGTAAAAACTGTTTTTAACATTTTTAAAAACTGTTGTGAATATATTATAAAAACAGTTTTAAAGTTTTAAAAAATAATTTTAAAGACTGTTTTAAATATTTAAAAAAACTGTTATAAATATTTAAAAACTGTTTTGTAATGTTTTGAAAACTGCTTTTAATATTATAAAAAATTGTTAAGAGAATGTTTTACAAATTTTTTGAAAAACCGTAATATAAAAATATTGTAAAACAGTTTTTAACATTTTTAAAAACTGTTTTGGATATATTATAAAAACTGTTTTAAAGTTTAAAAAAATATTTTGTAAAACTGTTTTAAATAGTTTAAAAAAACTGTTGTGAATGTTTAAAATTTGTTTTGTCATATTTTAAAAACTTTTTTTGATATTATAAAAAATTGTTAAGAGAATGTTTTACAAATTTTTTGAAAAAACGTAATATGAAAATATTGTAAAAATAGTTTTTAACAATTTTAAAACTGTTTTGAATATAATATAAAAACAGTTTTAAAGTTTAAAAACAAAATTGAAAAATATTTTAAATAGTTAAAAAAAACTGTTGTGAATATTTAAAAATTGTTTTGTATTAAAAAAAATTGTTAAGAAAACGTTTTACAATTTTTTTTTTAAAACTGTAATATAAAAATATTGCAAAAACTATTTTTAACATTTTTGAATATAATATAAAAATTGTTTTTAAATAAATTAATTGGATTGACTTTAATTTCGCTTAATGTTGTTTGATAGCGTCATCTGAATTTGCCTAGGTAAAATTTGCCTAGGCAACCATGTCCACGCTTTTGCTCATTAACAACCAAACGGACCCTAAGAAAATAAATTTTATAACATAAATTTATGTTACAGTAGTAAGAATTATCATTTTCCCCTTGTTAGAAAACAAAAAAACAATGCTTAATACATAGTGTAGATGAGTAGGCATCATGTCTCTGAACTTAGGCACACCAAAATCAATATATTAGCATAAGTATTTATTATCAAGTTTTAATAACAAATTAACGAGTTATAATATGTTAAATTTTAATAATAATAAATATCTGAATGTAATTAGAATCATATTAGACTCTGTCAAGAATAATGGGAATGGGATTGGTTCTTCAAATAATAATATGTATCAGCATTGGCTCAATGGCATGACCAGCAGTGTGTAACCACGGCATTTAAAATGCACTCACATTTCTTAATTGATTAATTATATTCTTATGATTTGTGTAAGAGTGTTGATAGGGAGATATTTTTTGTGATTTTTTTGTTATTCCTAACTTTAAGGGTCCGTTTGGTTCGTAATAAAATACTTTTTGCCGTGTTAAAAATAAAAGGTGAATTATGAACTTGATAATTTTGTTTTCATCATCTCCTTTGGATGGTCGAGTTTTCACTAGGTGGAAATTTGAACTTTTTCACGATTTGTTGTTTGGATGGTCAAGATGAATATGGTAAAAAAAATAAAATGACTAATATTACCCCCATACTTCAAATGCACACAAAAATAGTTATATTTAACTATTTAATTTTCATCACAAGTGTCAATGACCATTAAAAAATATTCATTTACCTCAAACTAAAATTTTTACACAATTCGCCCCCCCCCCCCAACTAGTCATATTTGGCTACGCAAGAAAAAGTTAAAGAAAAATAGTACCAATTAAAAAAAATAGTCTTAATTAAAAAAGAAAACAGTCCCAATTTAAAAAAAAAACTTTCCAACAATGAAAAAAACGACCAATTGCAAAACACAATCTCAATTACAAAAAAAAGAGTCTCAACTATAAAAACAATAGCCACAATTAAAAAAAATAGTTCTCAACACTGAAAAAATAGTCCCAATTAAAAAAAAAGTTTTCAATATAGAAAAATATAGCCCCAATTTTAAAAAAAAAACATTCCCAATTAAAAAAAAAAGTCCCAACTATGGAAAAAAAGTGTCCCCATTAAAAGAATGTTTAAAAAAAAAAACAGGTCCAACTATGAAACCGTCCCAATTAGTAAAAAAACTCGGAACACATTATCTTACACTGAACAAACATTCATTTATTTTTAATTTTTTATACGAATAGCTATTCCCAC
This sequence comes from Sambucus nigra, assembly GCA_949130495.1. Classification (NCBI taxonomy): domain Eukaryota; kingdom Viridiplantae; phylum Streptophyta; class Magnoliopsida; order Dipsacales; family Adoxaceae; genus Sambucus; species Sambucus nigra. Next base: position 751,977,090 of record OX422208.1, read on the forward strand.
ACCTTTCATGTATTTCCCCACACCATTTGGATAATAATGACAATTGTGCCCTTAGATTTATAAAATCTAAATGTCCAATTTTTTCACCTCGAACTAAAATAAATACATTTGATATAAAACAAAAAAATATAATTTCAATAAAAAAAACTGTGTATAAAACGTAAAGTCTTATCTATTTTTTTTTATTAAAAACTGTATATAAAACATAAAATTTGCTTTTCATAAGAAATTGTTTTCTTAAAAAAAATGTTTTTATTTGTTTACAAATTTTATTGTTGGTTAAAAAATATTTTTTTTGTACTATTTTAAAAATAATCTTTTTACTATTTTAAAAAAATATGGTTTGCGGCAGCGGTATGTACAGGCGGTCCGACCACCTATACATATCGCTGGCGCAGAGAATTTTTTCTAATATGTTGGTCCGCGCCAACGATATGTATAGGTGGTAGACTGCCTATACATACCGCTGACGCGGACCATTTTTTTAGATAGTAAAAAGATTGTTTTTAAAATAGTAAAATAAACAGCTTTTAACTGAAAAAATAAATAACGAAACAGTTTTTTAAATAAATAAAAGAAAAAATTATTAACTAGAAATGGCAAAAAGAATGTCCATTTTTTTTACATAAATAACGAAACAGTTTTTTTATCAACGTCAATTTAAATAAAAAAATAAGTTTTTTTTTATAAATAAGATAATGTTTTTTAAATGAAAAAATAACTTTTATAATTTTTATATTTTCAGAATATTAAAATTTTAATTTTCTAGAATATTAGGATTTTTATTTTCAAAATATTATGTTTTTGTTTTTTTCATAATATTATGTTTTTTAAAAGTAATAGAATTTTAGGCAAAAGATTATATTTGTTCAAATCATAAATGCATAGAGGGTTTTTTGGTCTTTTAGTTTTTAAATATTAAAAATGGCGTGGGGGAAGACATAGAGGGCGTAGGAATAGCTATTCCATTTTTTATTTTTATTTTAAAATTTTATTTTTTAAAATTTTTTTTCTATTTTTTTAAAATAAAAAAATGAAATTAAAAATGAAATTGAATTTTTTTTTAAATGAATATTTAATGACCGTGCTAATTGAGATGGAGAAATAAATGTGTGATAGTTGTAAGTGGAAATAAAAAAGGTTAGTCTGGTAATAAGATAAATTCCATTGTTTTCACCTGTTGAATTATTCACTTTACCCATGGTTTGAAATGGTTAAAGTTTCACCTCACTTTTCACCATATTCATTTTATTTCACCATGTTAAATGCCCAACCAAATACATATTTTACCTAGGTAAATTATATTTTAACACGGTAAAAAATATTTCACCACGAACCAAATGGACCCTATCTCTCATACAAGTAAAGACATGGCAGAATACAACACTTTAAAGCTAGGGGTAACAAAAAGGGATCTCCCTAACATTACTCTTTGTGTAATATGTATCAGGACCAATTTGAATTCAATATTTTAGTCCTGGGTCTATTTATTCCAAAGACAATTGGCAGGTATGGTGAAATATTTATTATTGTATTTAGTTATCACAAATTTAAAATATGAATTAACATTTATGCAAGTAAATTAGATTGGAGTACCAAACCTCATTAATTTCACCCTTCTTTTGTCGTACCAAGTGACTTCTTAAAAATATAGTCTCTCTTAGGCCATCTCCAATGCGATGGTGTAAAAAGATGTAAATTTACTTTTTTTGAACTACATTTTTTAGCTTGTTTCTGTAGTGGGATGGTGTAGATTTGAGGTGGCAAATGTAAACATTCACCTTGAACGGACATCTCTCACCCGTTCAGCTCCCATAATATCATTAGATTATAGCTTTTTTTTTTTTTAACTTGGAGCTTGGACGGCCAAACTCTTGTCCGTCCTAGATGTGGGACCCCCCATTACACATTTGTGTAGCGACAATGTAAGTTTACATCTCTGTTAGCTTTTCACTCTCCTAAATGTACATTTTTTTTTATAAATAAATGTTATATAAAACTCAACCGCTTAAGGGGCGGAACCTGTTTACAGGCAGTAAATGTACATTTTCTTCAACCCACTGCACAACAAATTAATGTAAATTTAGCCTTTTACATCTCCCATTGGAGATGACCTTATTGTTGTCTTTCATCTTATGCTTCTGTCACTTCAACATATATTTTAGTAATTTTTATATCAAATTTCTTTTATTTTTTCGTTTAATTAAATTTCCATTAGGTCTTTCAACTATTCAACCTGTTATGCGATAAAGCCTTTTCCACATTTTTTTTAGTTTATTGGATTGTTTTGTCTACGTATTTATTAGTTTCAATTTCAGCAATTTTTTAAATACAAAATAAATATATGCATATTTTATAATTAAATTTTATAAAACGTCCAAGCATCAAGCAACTTGAATACTAGTTACCAGGTAGTAAATAAAAAATGAAAATCGTTTACATTTATGAATAATGAGTGCATTTTTTTTCTTTTTGAATACCATGCTTAGCACCGGCAATTGGGCAAACATGAGCCGATTGAATAATGGTCGGGCTGGAAATGGTCTAGAACGAAAATGGGTTGATCCTCAGGGTGTTTCGGACTCGAGTTGGGTCAAGCCGTTGTTTTTAAATGTGCTTTTGGATAATATATAAAGTTTTCGGACCGGAAAGATTGTATTAGGAGAGAGGATGAGTGTAGGCCTGTAAACGGTTCGGAATCGGACCGGATCAGGAAAATTCAAATCCATATCCATTTATGTTAAACAGATTCGGATCCAATCCGTTTATTAATCGGATCGGATCAGGTAAATCCAAATCCATATTTGCAATATTTTTCGATTCAATTATCCGTTTATGCTAAACTTGATTTGCAACATTTTTATTTTCAACTCTTATTTCATTAAATTATTTTGCAAATGTTCCAAAAAACAGATAATGAAATAAAGAACTATTATAATAAATATTTAGAATATTATTAAATACAATATATATATATTAATCAGATTGGAATATTAATGGATCGGAGTATATGAATCCAAATCCGCTCCATTTAATAAACGGGTAATCGGATAATCGAATTTTAAGCATGATCCATATCCGCTTAAATAGATCGGATTCAGATTCGAATTCGGATAAAATTCGATCCATTGACAGGTCTAGGTGAGTGTGTGTATTTGTGTGTGTGTGTGTGTGTGTGTGTGAGAGAGAGAGAGAGAGAGAGAGAGAGAGAGAGAGAATGTGATTAGGGTGAGAGTGTGTATTTTTTATTTTTAAGAATTTTAAGATTGTATTAGTATGCAATCCATCTACTACTCATTTGAGCCCATTTCCAATCCGTTTTCAAGCTCATATCTATTATCTATTATTTACTCTAAAATGCAATACAAGAGAGTTAAAGCTCCTATTTGTTTAGAGTATCCACGTGGCTCATTTCTTTACCCCAGTATATTATTATTCGTATATCTCTCTCCCTCTCCCCAACCCTCACAAGCACGAGACTCTATTTTTCATATGCCCTCTCAAATTCCCATTTATTCTCATCCTCTCATCTTCTTCATTGAATTCTGAAATAAAATCCATCCCCTCATTTCACATTTTAAGACTACACGTCTCCTCTTTATAATTGTTGGATCCCTCCATCTCCTCTGTTCTCTTTATATATAAATACTTACGCCTAAATCATATCAACAAACTCTCTCCGGAATTAGTGCTTTTCCAAAGAAGTGGTTTATTTTTGGTAACATTCTACTTCTCATATTCAATAGTGGTGTCAGTAGAAGTTGAGTAAAGATTTTTCATAGGCGGGTTTACTTGGGCTATAAACGATCAATCCTGACGTTAAGGATGTTTCATAGGAATAGGTGTTTTATCAGTTTGGCAAAATTACCAATTTGAGATGGGTTTGGGCTCCTGGCATTAATGATGAGGAGCTGGTGAGGGTTCAAATTGAGGGGATGAATGGGAAGAGCCTTGACGAACATAATATTACTGTGAACGAGGCCCAATCACAAGGAAGCTGTGGTAGTGGAGGTTGATCTCACAGCGGATGGGGGGGGGGGGGGGGGGGGCGATAAGGTGGAGGCTATAGCGGCAGAGGATATGGCTATCGTGATGGAGGTGTTGGAAGTGATCATGGTTATGGAGGTTTTGGTGGTGGATACGATGGTTATGGAGTAGCAACGTTGACGACAGAACAAAGCAAGATGATTATTCAGTAAGGCAAATTATTTAATTCAACTGCTGGGGATAGAGATAAATGTTTAGGCGAACAGTCACTGTTAACTTGGTCCACTAAGTTTTTCCAGCGATATCTTCGAGTGAGTTAACTCGAAGATTTGTAGGATTGAGTTGAAAAGGAGAATCAGTGGTAGTGATCGGGTCATGGGTACTTTCGATTTTTTTGATTTTATATGGTTGATAAGTCTGATTATTTGTAAATGAAAACAATAATAAGTAAAAAAACTTATATAAATATTTGTATTGGTCATATTTATGACGATGTTCATTCTTATTAGGATAGCTGATGTCCTTTTTAAAGGTTTCTCCCATTTGGGTATTTTTGTTACCGGGGTTTATTCATGCTATTGCTTACAAAGTTTCATTTGGGTTATTTCACACAATATTTTTTTATATTAAATAACAATCAAGATGTTTATATTCATGAATATTTAATAAAGAGGGATTTAAAAACTTCTGCTCAGGTTTTCAAGCTACAGGAAAATAACCATTTGACCCTTTTGGTAAGATTTGCATATACAGATTTGTAACACCCCATATTTGAGAGAACCTAAATAATTATGTGATTAATTATTATAGTGGGATTAATTAAATTAATATGCGAGAATTAATTGGTAATTAATCCGGATTTTAAAATAATTATTAACTAGCGTGATAAGAGTTAATACTTATTAATGAGAATTATTGAATACTACTGAGTGAATAACTAATATGAAATTTCTGAATCTGATAAATTATCGAGAGTGAAATATACGACAGTTTGATATTTTAAGTCAGGACACACGTGTGAGTCGTGTCAGGACTAATTGAATGGAATATAAAAGTAAACTATTTTTATGTATCTCGTATGGTAATTTCGAATGCGCCGTTGAGTCCGGGAAGGTCGAAATAGTCAGAAAACACTACCCGAATATTTTATTTAGACTCCAGGAGGTTTTTAGGCCAAACCGGCACCCCGTAGGGGTAATTTTGTAATTTTCATTTTTGGAGGAATTAAATGGACGAAAATTGGAAGTTATTTAATCAGCCACGAGAGGTTCATTAGGGTTGAGAGATACAAAAGTAAAGAACGGCCACAGAGGGTGTGAGTGAGAACAAATTCCAAGAGGGAAGGCCTAATTAGCACCATCTTGCACAACCATCACCACCATCGTGTAGATTGGAATAAGCGGAACACACCCATACCAACAACATCAAGAAATTAGATGATTAATTCGAGACAAGTGTTTATTACTTGCGTGATTTAGTAATAATTATGTTCATGATTAGAATAGTTGATAACCCATTAAATTATGAGATTTAATTTTGATTAAAACTAGATGATTTGATTCATATTTGGGTCTGAAATTATAAGAGATTAAATTCCTTCATGTAGATAGGATGTCATCCACGAATTTGTGATAATTTCCATATACAAATCTTGGTTTAATTTGGAATTATGATCTTAAATTAAGAACTAGGGTTCTTGTTAAATAAACTTGGGGATTCTGTATTTAATTGATGTATGCTGAGGATTTAATGATTCTAGGTTATTGGAAATTATCTAAATATGTTAGGACATCGTTTGAGTTTACTGTTTGGGTGTTTGGGAATGAACAGTAGAGGTTTTAGGGTTAAAAATGGTGGGAAAATGATGAAATTCTGGGGAAGAGGACGAAACAGTAGGTCTCGCACGAAGTCGCTCGAGCGACACGTGGCAGTCGTTCAAACGACATTGCCATCAGGTTCGAGCGACAAGATGAATTTTTGGGAAACTTCTTAGGGGCAGTTTTGGAATTTTTCAGTTTATTTGAGTGAGAGAAATTGCCAGTTAACAGATTTGGAACGAGGCAGGTCTACGAGAAAGTATGTAAGTTTAATACTTTAATTAACCCGGAAAGAAGAGTTACTTCGAAAATTACTAGAGAGTTGTGGTAATTTAATAATACTATAAAATACGTAATAATGAGAATAAAATACGTATGGTAAGTATGCAACTAGGTTGGAAAAATACCTATCAACTTTAATAGGATGTGTGTATGCCGATTATTTAATATTTTGTTAAGTGCACTAATGGATGATAACCCGAGGGTGCGAGGTTATGTTGGTTAATACACTAAAGGTTGATAACCCGGGGGTGTAATGTTTTTATTTAGCGCACTAATGGGTGATAACCCGGGGGGTTCAAGGATATTGTATTAAGTGTACTAATGGGTGATAACTCGAGGGTGCAGGATTATTTTATTAATAGCACTAATGGGATTTGAACCGGGGGTGCATGACTGATATATATATATATATATATATATATATATATATATATATATATATATATATATATATATAAATATATATATAGGGATGATATGACTATATATACATATGTATAGTTATGAGAAATTCTACTAAGAGAAACTAGTAGTTATGGAAATAAAGACAAATGAATTTCATCTTAATGAGATAAAGACTTAAATATTCAAATAGTGGATGTGATAGGTAGTAACATGTGACAGACTACTTATGGGGTATTGTACGGGTAATATGGGAATACTATTGTTGGATGTAGAGAGTGTTAAGTGACTTGAACTAGTTAGGTTGGGTAGAGTTACTAGTACTAAATAGAAGATGCATTAGGAGTGCACAATAGAAGAGAGGTGAGATCTTCATGTGAGAGCACGAATCTAACATGCATATAATACTTGCTTTAAAGTATTTTTAAATACTTGGGAAATATATTTTTACACATCGGGCACTGACCCGTCTCTTGCATCTCTTTTCTCTCTTGCTATATATATATATCAGCCACATGGTCACCAAATTTAGAGACTTGGGTTGCTTGGTGTGCTGCAGCTGCTGTGGAAGCTGTAGGTATTTGCATTAGACGCTCCTATCTTTCCTCTCAGTTTTATCTAGACTTTTCATTTAGGGCATGTGTCGCCCATTCCTTAGACATTTTATCAGAGATTGTATTTAGTTTACTTTCCATTCATTCTAGTTGGATTTTGTTTATTGTGGTTCCTTGTCTTAAGGTTTTGAACTAGAATGTTTAAATCCAGTCGTATTTATTCCAGTAAGTGATTTAGATTTATTATTTATCTTTGTTGATTGGTGAATGGTTTATATTTAATTCTTGTTATTAAATAAAGATTTTTGGTTACAAGTTAGAAGGAAAAAATATTTTGGCACCAGCCTGATTTATATTAGGTGATTGTTAAAGTTAATGTTTTCGACAGTGATGCTAAGAATGAACCAACCGGATATTCTGTTTTAAAATTTTATAAAGGACTGATCACCCGATATTTAATTGGGCGGGGTGTCACAAGATTATGTAAACAAATAGAGAAAATAATCACCTCTATTTTTTATTTTTATTTTTAACTATAATTAATAAAAAAAATTATGACTTGGGAATTTCAACTATTGATGCTCTTGGTGGTTTTCTTTTCGAATGTTGGTTTGTGCTTTGGGAGTTCGAACATCATTTATCATTCTATTACATGAATATAAATTGTGTGTATGGTAGGTTTCAAGCTTCGAGAATGCCTAGTTTGTAAATCACAAAAATATCGTACATGACGCCTCGCTCGCCCATTGCGCGGGCTTACACCTAGTCTTAAAGATAATGGACTACACATTATGGACCACTCATTTTCATGGGTTGTAATTACCAGTTTTAACCAAGACTACTTAACACATTACCAAATTCTTAAATACACCAAATGTATTTTACATCTCACATTTATTTTAAAAGGGTAATATTATATACCCCAAATATATTGTTAAAAAATTCCTAAAATACATTAAGTACTTTACAATGAAATGAGGTCCACACGAAGTACAAACATTTAATATATATTCAATTCTAAAGAATTATATTCGGGGTACGAATTATTATTCACTTTAAAAAGACTAATGTTGTGATTACAAAATGTATATTATTAAATCCATTTATAATAATATCCAAGCATTCATTAATAATTTAGGGTTCGTTTGATTCAAAACTGGGCAAAATTGAAGATGGCAAAATTTTTCATGGATAAAATTTGCACATAGTTCTTCCACACGAAGCTATCAAAGAAAAATTAGGCGAAATTAAAGTCAATTCAATTAGTTTATTTAAATATTTTGTAAAAAGTTTTTAAACAATTTTTAAAACATTTCTAAAACAATTTTTAAATTTTTTTTTTTTGATAAAATAGTTTTTAAAATCATTTTTACACTATTCGAAAGAGTTTTTAAATTATTCAAAACAATTTTTAAACCTTTTAAAATAGTGTTTTTAATAGTTTTAAAATAAGTTTTTAATAAAAATTTTTTATAAAATATTTTTTTAAACCATTTTTAAAATAGTTTTTAACAGTTTTAAAACATTTTAAAAATATTTTTGTAACATTTTTTTATAAAACTGTAATTTATTTATTTATTTATAACAGTTTTTTTTAAACATTTCAAAGACAGTTTTTATAAAACATTATTAAAGCAGTTTTTAAGATAATTTTTAATGCAGTTTTTTTACAACATTTTTATAAAAAAAATTTTACAATATTCGAAACAGTTTTCTTAAATATTCAAAACAGTTTTAAAATAAATTTTTTAATAACACAATTTTAAAAAATAATTTTTTAAATAGTTTTTAAAATAGTTTTAAAACATTTTTTAAAGAGTTTTTAAAACAATTTAAAAACATTTTTTATTAAACATTTTTTTATTTAAAACAGTTTGTAAAATAGTTTTTAAAATATTTTAGCATAAAAAAATAAAAAAAGTACTTGTAAGAAGTGACAAATTATTTGGTAAATAATACTTTTCCAAATAGTAAAGCAAAATTTGTCTACTTTTCATGCATTAGAAGTGTTGTACATAGACAAATGGGTTGTAGATGAATTTTATTATCAAATAGATAAACAAGTGAGCAAATACCATATTTGCCCACTAATTTAATATTTGTCATGACAAATTTTTGAATCAAACGAATTCTTAATGAATATTTATTTTCAAGTATAGAATATATATTGATTTTTTACAATAAGAAATAACTAAAATACTAGCAGGATATTTCTCAAAGAATAACGCTACATAAATTCACTTTGATACCTTCTTTTTATATTCGATGTATAAAAATATTATAGATTTTACCAGAACATAAAATACAACTCCTTATTAATTTTGTCTTATTACAGGGATACTAAAGGGGATATGAAATATAGTGGTACTCTTCCTCAAAAGGTAAACAAAATTAGAAGGATGAAACAGGCAGAAACTAATCTAGCGACAAACACGCAGCTAATAGATTGATGCACGCGGTACGAGATAACCTAACCCTATACGCAACCATAAATGAACCGAGTACCTGTACCCTGGCCACCCACAGGTGGACGGAACAAACACTTAAAAAAATAAAACCCTTGTATACAAACAAAAAGCCCAAATTAGTAAATTCACCTAGTGTCCACAACCACAGTGACACCTCCTAACTTCTTTCCGTGACACCTCACACTCTACGCTCCCATTGTTTAACCGTTCAAATACGGTAACGTACTTGGGAATCTTTTTCCGTCTCTCTCTCTCTAAAACCAAACCTACTCGAATATTCTTTCGAGAAACCTTCTCTCTCCTCTATAAAATCACAGTAACCGCTACCAAAACAAACTAAAAACACCTTGGAGGAGAATACAGAGAGAATGTGTGAGGCGTTAAACAACGACTACCAGCTTTGCGAAGAGATCGGCCGCGGACGATTCGGCATCGTCTACCGCTGTTTCTCTGCTAATTCCGGCGAATCATTCGCCTGTAAGTCAATCGATAAACGTTCACTCTCAGATTCCACAGATCGTGAGTGCTTAGAGAAGGAACCCAAAATCCTCCAACTTTTGAGCGGAAACAACAACGTTCTTCAAATACACAGAGTTTACGAGGACGAAAACTACGTTCACATGATTTTCGACCTCTGCGAGTCGCCCGATCTCTTCGATCGTGTCTCCAAAGGTACGTTCTCCGAACCTGAAGCTGCGGCCATTTTCAAATCGTTGATCTCCGCTGTTGCCTACTGTCACCGTATGGGAATAGCTCATAGAGACATTAAACCGGATAATATTCTGTTCGATTCTCGAAATCGGTTGAAATTAGCTGATTTTGGATCTGCGGAGTGGTTCGGAGCTACCGATAGACGGACGATGACCGGAATCGTTGGAACGCCGTATTATGTCGCACCGGAGGTGTTGTCCGGGAGGGAATATACTGAGAAAGTTGATGTTTGGAGTGCCGGTGTAATTTTGTATGTAATGTTGGCAGGAGTTCCGCCGTTTTATGGAGACTCGCCGGCAGAGACATTTGAGGCGGTGTTACGAGGAAATCTCCGGTTTCCGACCAGAATTTTCAGATCTGTCTCACCGGAAGCTAAGGATCTGTTGAGGAAGATGATTTGTAAGGATTCATCTAGGCGGCTAACAGCAGAACAAGTTTTAAGTAAGTCATTCATGCATTTTGTTTTTCAACAAAATAGTAGGTAGCAAAACTATCGTGTTATATCTTGTTGTTTTGTAGAAAGTTGTAATTATTAACGCCAGGTAATAATAAAGCAGTACGTTGAGTTTGTTTGGCTTTATTCAGATGAATAATGATATTCTATCTCTTTGTGTTGTTGTTAATGTTGTTTTATTTTATTAATGCAGGGCATCCGTGGGTTATTAGTGGAGGAGAAACTCGATCCGAGATCGATCTGACCTAAAATATAATGAAGGAGATGAATGAAGAGAGAACGTCCAGTGAATCTGAATCTATGAGGCTGAGGACTAAGGGCTCCTTTTTTTTCTTTTTTTTTTCCTATCTGACTGTAAATAGGGAGGGGATGAGTGATGAATAAAGTGTGCTGCTATGTATGTAAAACAAGCAGATGCTGCTATGAGAATCCTTTGTTTCTTCCATGTTTTCTATATTCTAGTGGAGTACAAGGAGATGAGGAACTGAAAGTGGTTAAGGTAGGCAAATGCTTGTATGGAGTCTAGAAGAAGCGTCTGTTTAAGTGTTTGTGCAGGACTGATGTTTTTTTTTTTTTTTTTGGCGAGAGAAAATGTAGGGAAGTTTCCCATGAGGTTGCATATGGTTTTGGTAAATGTTTGCATATGAAAACCGAGTAAAGTATGTTTTATGAGTTTTGATGGAGACATGTGCTTTTTTGATTTGTGCGATTGGTCTTCCCCATTTTGTGGGTAAATTTGAAACGTGAATTAGAATTCTTGGTTGAATATGGCGTATCCAAGGCTTTGATTCCTTCTAGTTTTATTCCAAGCGTTCTATCAGAATATGCTTTATATGATATCTAGGTTATGCCATGAAATTACTCATAATTTAAGAATCAATTATTTTTCATTTAAAATTAATTCCCTAAGGCCATCTTCATCTTAGATATTTCATTTAAGATTAAGAATCAATTGTTTTTCATATAGCAATGGTGCTTATACGTCGACGCAAAATTTTGACATATTTCATGTCACATTGAGATGTGTTGTATTTGTATTAGTATTGGTTCATATTTAAGTTTTACATATGCCTCACAATTACAAAGTGAGTATCTTATAGAAATGGTTATTATGAAAGGAGAGACAAGATTCGGTTTTTACAAGTGCCTACAACGAAAGGAAAGAGCTTCATTTATAAGTCTGGACGCAAGCGTTCCTTCAAATCCAATAATCAAAAGATAAGGAAAAACCCAATAATCTAAAGATAAGGAAAAACAAAGATAAGATAAAGAAAAGAAGGAACTAGTTTTCAAAAAGGTTAATAGTAAACTATAAATAATAAATACTATTTAGTGAATAGTAAACACTACTTGCATGAATAGTACATACTATTTGCCTTTTCAAATAGTAATCACTATTTATAAAGTTTCGTCTGTTTTAACGTTTTGTTTCATGGACAACATATCGTGTGCTGATTAATTTTGCAGATTATCCTTCCATGGCATTAGCGATGTTGGTTTCACAGATGGAGTCAAGGAACATGCTGTCCATTGGTCTTTGACTATAAAGATGGAGCTCTGCTAACTCGTATTCCTCGGTATTACTTAACATTTCATAAGGAACGTCAAGTTTGCTTTTGTCCTTTAAATTTTCAAGGATTTCTTTTACCTCAGTTTTTTGCTAGTAACATAATTGATTGGTAAATTTGTGATGAAAAGTCTTCTTCTGTCAGTTGCCATAAATTTAAAATTCTTGTTCTGAATAGAAATAATTGGCCATGTTGGAGATATTGATCAAGATTTTTGACCAATATTATTTGTACACATATGTTCTAGGGGTTTATCATCATAATTGTTGTGGTTGATCTCATTCCATTCATAATTTTCAATTTTTTCGAGGTGTCAGATTTGATATGGTTGGTAAAATTTTTCTCGAACCCCCATCCAACAGAACTGGTGATATGGAAGACAAATATCTGTAATTCCCTCTGGATAATACATGATTGATGATGGTTTTAATCATCATCGGTAAATTTCCAAAATTTTCTGGTAAAATAGTTGGAAATATTAGTTTGTTTACTAATTGGTTCAATATTCCAATTGTCTTTCGTGAAGAAGTGCAGTTTTGGCAAATCATCATATAGATTGAGATAATCGGAAAAATGGATTAAAAGATTTTTTCTATCTTTTGATCCTGGTCCTCAATTTTTGGGAAAATTTTCATTTGAAACAAGGGGGTTTTGGGGAATGGTCCTCATAATTCTCAAAGTGTATAAAAATAGGACACTCGATATAATTTATAAATCTAATCCCTGTACTAAAAACATCATGAAAAATGGTTAAAAATTGTGTCGCTGGCGCGGACCAAAAAAACGAACTTCTGACTCTAAAGGGACCGTACAAATAAATGCTATTGTACCACAAGGACTAGATTTATAAATTTGAAAAACATTGTCCTAAAAATTCAAATATAGGAAGGAGCATGACCTTTACCTTAATTCTCTATTGAAACAATGGTCTCGGAAGAAGTTGTTTTGCTTTTTCAAATAAACAAATTCTTCGAATTGTATTGAAAATTTTATCAGAAAAATCATTTTCCAACAGTTCTGCTACTGCTAGAAAAATATTAATTTTTTCAAGAGAAAAATCCCCATTTTCATAGTTTATTTGTTTTAAAACTTGAAGACTGGGAGATTTTAATTGATTTAGAACTGCTGTTTGTTCAACAATTTTTTCTGATGTTTTTTTTTTAATTTGCCAAGGGAAAATGTAGGAAAGTTTCCCATGAGGTTGCATATGGTTTTGATAAATATTTGCATATGAAAACTGAGTAAAGTATGTTTTATGAGTTTCGATGGAGACATATGCTTTTTTGATTTGTGCGATTGGTCTTCCCCATTTTGTGGCTAAATTTTAAACGTGAATTAGAATCCTAGAGAAAATTTTCCACTTGGTTGAATATGGCATATCCAAGGCTTGATTCCTTTTAGTTTTATTCGAAGTGCTCTTGTATAAGAATATGATTTATATGAAATCTAGGTTATGCGATGAAACTAGTCATAATTTAAGAATAAATTATTTTTCATTTAAGATTAATTCCTTAAGGCCATTTCCATCTTTCATTTTTCATTTAAGATTAAGAATCAATTATTTTTCATATAGCAATGGTGCTTATACGTCGATACACAATTTTGACACATTTCATGACACATTGAGATGTGTCGTATTGGCTCATGTTCGCGCTTCACACTTGCCTCACAGTAGTGAAGTCCAGACACGAGTCGATATGAGTGCGAAATGTTAGTATGTTGCATCAAATGTGTGTCCGCTTATAATATTTAAATATCAATTAGTAAAAGAATATTATTTTTATATTGCAACCTTAAATCAAACTCAACCTGACTATATGCGGATGTGGTGACAATTATAATTCAACACAAATAGATAAGAGAAGCGCAATCACCAAGCACAATAAGAAATATAAAATACCAATCACACAGCAAGAGATGTACGTGGTTCAGTAAGAATGCTTACTTCCCCGGTGGTGCAGTCATTATTATTTCTATATACTCCGGGGAGCGATTACAGAGAATACAGTGCGTGCCTATTGCCCCAGGCCTAGGGTTTATTATATACATGTCATTTTCAGGGAGTGGGGGTGTTGGACTCCCCCACGTTTTCCATCTTCTCCTGGAACACCTCTTCACGAGATCATGGGAGAAGACCAGGTCATAACTGAATCGATGTTAAGAAATGAGGGGTTTTGAACTTTGGGCCGCTTAATGTGGGCTAGTTGTTCGGGCCCGTCATTCTAATTCCGGGTATCCACAATTGCCCCTAAGTTTGTTGGGCCACAATTTGGGCTCAATAAATTTAAATGATTTGTCATAATGGTTCCTTTGTACATCGTGCAACTCTTCCCAGAGTTTGAGGACTGATTTAGGCGGTACTTGCTTCGTGAACTGTGCACTATGATTAACAACACTCAAAAGCTATCCAGAGCGGTCATTTCTCAATCGTAGTTTCAAGCTTCTCAGTGCTCTCCCATTTTCTGCGAGTTCTAGCTTCACGTTCTCTTCTCCTGCTCTCCATTCTTATTGCTTTCGATCTTCCTCGTCATTTGGGCTTATGATTCTTCATCGTTCAAGTCAAATTTTCATCTTGTAAGTTCCCTATGCCTTCTCTTTGTATTTTTTTCTTTGAATTTGTAGTTTTTTAGGGTTTCCCAATGGCAAAAATTGGTAATAGATCAGCATCTGAGTTTACGAAGTTTTATAATATCCCAGAGTGGGTAGAGATTGAGTGCGCCTCTCCCCTAGAAACGTTAGAGAGATAGAGGGTGCCCATTGGATCCATGTCTTGTTTCTTTCCCAAGGGGGACTTACTTTTCCTCCCAACAATCTATTCTTGCACTTCTTTGGTTATTTCAACATTGTTCCTGCACAGTGTTCGCCCAATGTGTGGAAGATAATCAATGGTGTTCATAAAATAAATCAGCTATATGGTACCAAATTAGGGCTCTCCGAGGTCTGCTTTTGCTATTCTTTTTCTCGAACTAGTTCTGGTGTTCTCTATCTCAAAGCCAGGAGTCCTGACAGGGTATTGGTAGTAAACTTACCTTATTCCCCGGCTTCCTTGCTAGAAATTAACAGTTTTATCCCCAAACTGAGGGGTCGAGGTTTGATAGGTTCTCTATTCCCTTTCATGGGGAAGAATATATAGGTAATCTTTCCTCCGTTCCTTCAATTTCTTTACTGATTTGTGATTTTTCTGAATTTTCTTGTTTTTTCTTCAGCGAGGTCGAAGAACTTGGAACCTGCTCTCAGCGAGGTTCGTTTTTCTGAATTGGTCAAGGCCTGGAATATCAGGGAGCCTTTAGCTGACGACGAGCGTCTCCGGTCTGCTGCTTTCTTACTCGAATACAAAAACATTGGTTCTAATTTTATAGCGAGGCCGGTAGATAGTATCCATGAATTTGATACCTCTGAAGAGATTGGTGTTGATCCTATTCAGTTGGACGAGGAGGAGAGCAGTTCTGAGAGTGATATCGTAGGTGGTGTTGAAGGAAATTTTGGTGAGGCCAGTGGTGGTAGTTCTTCTGGCTCGGAGGAGGTTTCTGAAGCCCGAGAATCTTCGAGCACGTCCAGCAGTTCAAGCGAGGAGATGGTTCCTCCAAGGAAAAATTTGATTCGGGACGATGATGATGATGATCATATGCTCCTCGCTCAGAGGTCAAAGAAGAAGAAGTCCAGTACTGGAGCTGTAGCTACTGTCTCTCGGTCTTCTGCTCAGGAGCAGGAGAGGAAGAGGAAAGAAGAAGAACAGATGAGAGAGAGAAAAAAGGAAGAGGAGAGAAAGAAGATGGAGGAGAAGAAACGGATGGAGGAGAAGAGGAGGATAGAGAAAGAGAAAGAGGAGGAGAGGAGAAAGATGGAATCGAGGATGAAGGTTGGGCAGGCCTTAGTCCCAGTGTCCGCATTTCCCGAGGGGGCCTCAGTTGCTATTTCTCCTCAACTGGCCCCTGCGCTGCTCGAGAGGGCAGTTCTTCCTGCAGATCGCCAAAGGGCGCTGGGGTCCGATCAATTGGCTTTACAAGCTAGCCAGAGTCTAGCCTTGGTAAGACCTTTTCCTTTTTCTAATGCTTTAATAAGTTTTAGTTGTTTCCTTTTTCCTGATGTCTTCTTTGCCTTTGCAGTTCGTGACTGACTTTACCATGCTCTATCGCTCTCGCGATGAGCGGGTGAGCAGGAACAACGAGCTGGACCAGCAGAATGCTGCCTTGAAAGTGAGGGGCACTCAACAGGAGGCTTATCTGAAGACTGCTAACGCTGCCCGAGTTTCTTCTGACCTGGATCTCGTCAATTCCAACTGAGAGAGGGATGCGGCAATCAAAGAGCTGAATGAGCTGAGGCAGGCCTATGACCTGGTCTGCTCGAGCAAGTTGGCCATTATTGAGGAGAACAAGGTGCTTATCGAGCAGCTAAAAGAAACGGATTTTTAGGCAGCTACCCTCAAGGAGGACTCTTATAACTCCAGGTGGGCTGCTGCATATGAAGATGCCGAGGTTCAGATAGGCTACATCAGCCGTCTAAACTTCAAGAAGGGTTGGAACAAGGCCCTCATAGTCGCTGGTGTTGATGTCGCCTCTCCTCTGTTCGACGAGCATGACCCAGGTCCGAGGCCAATTATGGAAGAAGACCCTGCCCCAGCCATCGAGGATGTTGACCCTGCCTCCCAGACGATTCCTGCTGATGTTCTCCCTGCCTAGGCGACAGAGGTTATCCCTGCGGAGGGGGATGCTTCTACTGCTGCTGACAAGGGGAAGCAGCCAGCTACTTCTGGGCAGCTTGAGGTTGCTAGTTAATTTACTTCTAGGACTACTTTTGTATTTTTGCTTATAATTTTCCTTTTTGCTGATCGATGTACTTTGACCCTTATCAATGAAATGAAAAGGTTTCTTTTTCCCAGTGCACTGATTTATTTTTCTTTCCATTGCCCTTTTATTGCTTGTATTCGATTGATGTCGATGATTATATACCGGCCACTTCTTAATTGGGAAGAATGCTTGGACCTGATGTGAGTTCTGAAGTTCGCCATAATTTTGTGAGGATTTGCAAATCACTATGATTAAGGAACAAGCCCTTCATAGAGCAGATTGAGCTTGCTGTTAGGCTGAAGGACAGGCTCCAAGAGATGGATGATGTTGGTGCCTCAGTCCAAGAGGAGGTGGATGCATTAAGAGCGAAGCTATTAGATGCTTTTGAGATCAATCAGGTTGGAGAAATTCTTTAGCAGGAGAACGAGGCTTTGAAGAGAGAGGTCTCGCAACTTAGGGAGCATGCGCCGAGCACCGCTCCTGCGGTATTGTGAGGTTCTTCTTCGTCGCGAGCTAACGATGGCTTGAGAGACGTTCCTCCTGTGCTGCGAGGCTCTACTTGTCCATCCGTTCCGCGAGCTGGCAGGAGCACCAGGAGTTCAGATAGGGAAATGGAAGAGCTTCGTGGTGATGTCCAGCGAGCATATGTGATCGCCGTTGGGCTTCATAGAGACGTCACTCGGTTGAGGCATTTGTTTAAAAACGAACCTCGACGAGTATGGGCCGATGGTTACAATCAGGGTTGGCTAGATGCTCCAACGAGGCTAATAGAGTTTGAGGAACTCGATGCTTTGGTACCGTCATGAGATTTCTCCTTCCACCCTCATGCCTAACCCCTTCCGAAAAGATGATCAATGGATCCCCATTGATGCCATCCCTCGACAACCATTAGAGTCGGATGCGAATGAGGTTGAGGACGAGCTGGCCCCCCATCCTGACGATGGTCGAACAGCTCAAGTGGCTGATTATCTTGTTCGGAGGCCTCAACCCCATTAAGATTTTTGCCAGTAATGCTCCAGTGTATAAATGTAATGATATGATGTACTTTTTTATGTCTTGGGCGAGCTCGCCGACTAAACATGTATTGCAATTGTTGTAAGTGCGATGAATAAGTATAAAATTTATGTTTTTGGCGAATTTTGTCGACTAAACCATTGTCTTGCATTTGACATGCTAGAGGATAAATAAGAATGATAGCACAACGGGTTTAAATGATTTGTGGAGCTTTACACGTCGCGAGGTCAGATTCGGGTGTGACAAAATAAAACAGGGCGGAGTTGGGTTTAGGGTATATAACTTTGTAACACCCCGTATTTTTGAATATTTATTATTAGTATTTAAATTAAACGAATTTAAATAAAATGAGTAACAATTTAAATAAAACGAATTTAGTATAATACCCCGTATTTTTATGGCTTTTATTATGGGGATTTTATTAAATTAAATTGGGATGAAATTTATTTATTATTAATCCGGATTTTAAAATAAATATTTACTAGCGTGATAAGAGTTAGTAATTATTTGGTGGAAATTACTTAATGAGTAAAGTAATACATATAATTGGACTTATTAAAACTGTTGCGAGTGAATAACACGACAATTATAGAATTTAAGTCAGGACGCGCTTGTGTTGTGTCGGGACTAAATTAATCGAATATAAAGTAATTAAATCAGAAGTCGCTCGTATGGTCATTTCGAGTGCATCAAAGTGTCTGGAAGGGTCGAGATAGTCAGAAAAATGTACCCGGGGGTTTAGTTTCGGTCTCAGGACGTTTTTAAGCCTAACCGATAATTCGGGAGGGCATTTTAGTAATTTTCCTTTTTAAGGCTTAATTATGGACGAAAATTGAAGGGGTATATCTGATGGGAATTAGATTCCTCGAGGGTTAGAAGTTATAGAATTGAAGAGAGGCTAAGGAAGAGGGGAGAGAGAAGTCTTCCAAGGAGGAGAGCCACTAAACTACAACACCTTTGCCATCTTTCTCCACCAATGTGTAGATCGGGAAATGAGGGATGCAACCATACCCATCAACACTTGAGAATCAGACTTTCATATCTGAGGCAAGTATCTATCTTGCTCGAATCTTGGTTGATATTACACCCATGCTAGTGTAAGAATTAATTATCTTATGTCTAATGAAAATATATTGTTGTTTGGGAGATTGATATCACTATTTGAAGTAGAAATTATGTAGTATGAATGTCTGGTCATAAGTTGTATATTAATCACGAAATTTGATGAGAGTAGAGATAAGAATCTTCTAATCAAAGGAACTTTTGAGAAAAAAATTATATAAACTAGGGTTTGAGGATAATTTCTTGAATTAACCTTTTGATGATGACTCTTGATGAATTAATGTAAACTTTACGTTAGAAATCATTTATAATCGTTTATATAATGATCTTTATGTTTGGTTGGGAGTTTGTAACTCACTAATGGCGATTTGGTGAAGTTTTATGGAGCAAACCCGTAGGTTAGAATTACAGAATCTAGGCAAGAACTGCTAGATCGATCGATTGACTCAAGAAGGTCGATCGATCGACCCCTCCAGGAAATTGTATAATTTTTCTTTTTTTATGTTAATTCTATCAATATGCATAGGAACCCTTGGATATAAATTAAAGATCATAATGGGTCATGGGGAGGACCAGTAGGGTCTAAGTAGGTTCCGGTAAATGAATTTTTATACGAGATTTAACAGTGGGGATAACGGGGGCATATAATTTATTAGAAATCATGCGTACGTTAAGTGAGGTATTGGAAAACTCAAGAAAAACTTAGATTAGTATGTTAGTGAGGGTACACCTACTGAATTTACCTTCAGTAAAAAAAAACACTTCGAGGGACGAGAAGTACTCATTAAATGGCGACAATTGAGAATAACCGGGGTGAATGGTGCCGTGTATAGTTAAAATATTACTATGAATCGTGGGTGAACCTAATTAAGATATGTGAAAATATATATATGTCGAGTGCTTGTGTATAATGTATATATCTCTGTATAATCATACCCGCGCTACTTGTTATCACGAAGGTTGCTGCGTCGGGACAGTCTTATCTCTATGGGACCTTTTTGGGGGACATTGACTCGTACCCTAAAACATAGGTTTCCTTTGAATAGGCTATCTGAGAATGATAGTCAGACGGTCCTAAGAGACGCGAGGGTATGTTCTGACCTCTTATTGACTTGGAACTATGCTTTGCCTCCATTATGTGTGTATGGTGTTAATGCAGTTCGAGAGTGATTCCGAACTAGTATTTTACTTTGTACGAAAGATATGGGGACTTGATTGTAGAGTATGATAGTACCATAGATTTACGAATCATTTTAGTTACAATAGGTGTGCACACTAGATGAGAGGTGAGAATTCTCAAGAGAGTGTCGCGTACTAACATGTGTGTCATATCAACTAGTAAGCATTTTAAATACTTGTTAAACTATTATAATGATGTTTTACACTCGGGCTCAGGGAATGATGAACGCAATTGAAGTCTCAGCCATTGTTGCTCAGGAGGTGAATGCAGCGTTATCGGTGGTGCAGCAGGCCCGACCCCAAGTTCAGACCGTAGCGCCAGTGCCATCACAGCTTCCCACGACATGGGAAAGGGTTAGGGATGCCTTTCAGAAGGCACATCCCCCGGAGTTCTTCGGGTAGTTTCAATATTGTCATCGCCAGCATATGGAAGAAAGACATCCAGAGGCATCTGTGCATGTATGAGTGCACTGGCATGTAGAGACAGTTATTGGCTTCCCTCAAGCTAGTGGGGGTCGCTTTGCAGTGATGGGAATCCACCACCACTTTGGAGGAGAGGGACAACATGTCGATTCAGACTTTTTAGGTGCAGTTTGACCGTAAATATTTTTCAGCTGTCATGCAGACTGAGATGAGGCGGAAATTACTGAATCTTAAGCAGGAGAGTATGACGGTTGCAGAGTATGAGGAGGAGTTCAGCAGTATTCTCACTATAGTGCCGGATGAGGCATCCACCGAAGAGAAGAAAATCTTCCTGGTCTTCGATTGATTGGCCTAGAAGATTCGTCAGCATCTCATAAGTAATCTGTTGTTGAATACTTACACAGATGTACTCAACGCCGCTCTGTTGCATTGCCAGGATCACCCAATTCCATCAGCAGGTAAGAAAGCGAGCAGGGAAGTCCAGCCAGTAGGGCTGAACTGGAGGTAGTAGTGCCAGTGGGCCACCAGCAGCTTAGGGGCAGATCCTCCATAGTGAGCAGAGTTCCCATCAGGGGAACCCTGCTAAGAGATTTTGACCCGATGATACCAGGCAGGGATATGGGGGCTTTAGACAGGGCCAGTTCAGTCAGCATGGCTAGCAGGGCCAACATCGTCAGTAGCAGGGTCAACAAAAGGGCCATCAAGGCCAACATCATTTTCAGCAGGGCCAGTGACGGGGTGGTAACGACCATTAGGGCCAAGGTCAACAAGGACAGATGGGAGGAAACTTCAGGGGTAGGTGTTTTGGATGCGAAAAGAATGGCTATAGGCACCAGGATTTCCCAGAGGGAGATAGGGCCCCACAACAGCAGGGTGCCCATCATGAGCCGCATAGGCCACTCTTCCCAGTCTCCTTCCCAATGCCAGCTCAGATCCAGCCTTACCATCCATACCAGCAGCACCCGTTCAGCAGGGGTAATAGCAGTATGGATGTGTCTATAACGTCCACCATCCAACAACATCGCAGGCACCACCCGCGATTGAGGGTACCTTTCCTATCCATGGCACTAGAGGGCGTGTTTTATTTGATACTGGGGCATCACGCTATTTTATAGCCACTAGCTTAGCACGGGTCATGGGATTATTAGGCACAGTAGATAGTATAGTAACATGTGTAGACTCACCATTAGGGAATGGGTCTTTGATTTTCTTTATACGTTGGGGAGTAGGTATAGGAATTGGTAGATTGATTTTACCCACGGATATGCTAGTTTTAGATATGCATGAGCATGACGCCATCATTGGCATGGATTGGCTAGCGACTTATAGGGACATGATAGATTACTTTGGTAGGAGTGTTATCTTTGCCATTCCTAGTCAGGAGATTTTTTGGTGGCGATGCCTCACCCCAAGGGAGGATCGTCCACCCATTTATACTACATAGAGGAGGAGACCTCTAAGGAGATTATGATCCCCTTGGATTCAATTCCAGTTGTTCGTGAGTTTTTGGATGTGTTCCAGGAGATACCGGGCCTACCCCTAGTAGTGAGATAAAATTAATTATAGACTTGATGCCGGGCACTTGGTCGATAGCCTGTGCACCATACCGTATGGCCCCAACTGAGATGAGGGAGTTGCGGGATCATATTGATGAGCTGTTAGGACAGGGCTTCATTCGTAGGAGAACCTCGCCTTGGGGCACTCCGGTGTTGTTTATGAAAAAGAGAGATGGTTCATTGAGATTGGGCGTGGATTATCGAGAGTTAAATAAGGTCATGATATGGAATAAGTATCCGTTGCCCCGAATCGATGACTTATTCAATCAGCTGAGGGGAACTGCCTTCTTTTCAAAGATAGACTTGAGATCGGGATACCATTAGTTATGGATTAGGGAGCAGGATGTGTCGAAGACTGCTTTCTTAACGAGGTATGGGTACTACGAGTTCAGAATCATGCCGTTTGGGCTGACAAATGCTCCAGTAATATTCATAAACTTGATGAATCGGGTGTTCAGAGAGTTCTTAGATCAGTTTGTTATTGTCTCCATTGATGACACACTGATTTATTCATAGACTGAGGAGGAGCATGCCGAGCACTTGAGGCGGGTTCTTCAGACTCTGCGAGAGCATCAACTGTATTCCAAGTATGAGAAGTGAAGATTCTGGTTACATAAGGTACAATTTTTGGGGCATGTTGTGTCAGAATTGGGAATATCCGTGGACCCGAGCAAAGTGTCGACAGTGAGGGAGTGGGGACAGCCCAGGACATCGACAAAGGTGCGTAGTTTCTTGGGGTTAGCCGAATATTACAGGCGGTTCATTCGAGGATTTTCAAAAATAGCGGGTCCTTTGATGAATCTGACTCGCAAGGGGGTACCGTACGTATGGGATGGCACTTGTCAATTGGCTTTTGACGAGCTAAAGGATAAGTTGACTTCGGCGCTAGTTCTGGCTTTACCCAAGCCGGGGGTGGAGTAGTTGGTGTATACTGACGCCTTTCTATAGGGACTTGGGGGTGTACTTCAGCAGGAGGAGCAAACTATAGCTTATGCCTCTTGCAAGCTTAAGCCTCATGAAAGAAATTACCCCACCCACGACCTGGAGCTAGCAGCAGTCGTGTTTGCATTGCGGATTTGGAGGCATTATTTTCTAAGGGAGAAGTTTTTCTTGTTCACAGACCACAATTCACTACAATACTTGTTCACTCAGCGGGAGTTGAACATGCGTTAGCGCGGGTGGCCGAAGTTTGTGAAAGACTACCAGTTCGAGATACAGTTCCATCCGAGAAAGGCTAATATTTGTCGATTTATAAAATACCGCAAGTGCACGGGCTATTATAGAATAGCGAGTGTAAGTACGGGTCAAACCCATGAGGATTTGTCAATTTTAATTACTAAAAGAATTGCAACTGTCCAACTAGATCAAATGGGGTAGAGAATAATCATAAATTACACTAAATAAAAGCAACTGCGATAAATGAGAGTAACAAAAGAGATTTGTAAACAATTAGGAAATAATTAGGATTCGAGGTCCATTTATCACGTAACTGATATTGCACACTAATTTAACGTTGTCATTCCCTTTTTATAACTCAAAGTAAACCGACTCTCGTCGTGTTTAATTCGGAAAATATGATAGTTATGTCTGAAATATGTTTAATGTCTCTAATAGACGACTAAAATCCCTATTCCATTAAAAAATACAAGTTTTAAAATTCGCAAATGTATTTAAGCATGGACTATCAAAACAATCAAAGTGCAAGCATAATCTATAAAAAATACTATCTTTAAATTTCAAAACTTTATTGACAATTTTTTTTGAAGGTTTTAAAATACACTCCCGTGTCGCTTTAAAATGGATAGTGAATCTTTAATAATAATTAAAACAAGTAGAAAAAAAACAATGATAAAATTAACGTGACAATATTAACTAACTATGATAAACTTCACCCTACTCCTAATATAAGAATCAAGCTACCATAATGAAAGAGAAATCGCAAGAATGAGTAGAGATTTTCATTAATAAACCAAACTTACAAATAGTTCTGTCACAACAATCTTCAATCCTTTAAAACAAATGTTAAAAACTTGGCCCTCAAATTGATTACAATCACTCAAAGTTGCTCCCCGGAATCCTTCACGAAATTCCTCTCTAATTGTGACGGAATTATGAGCCCAAGGGTTCTTTTTATAGGACAAGTGGTGAGGTATTTGAGTTGACTCTTTCTGATTGGTCGAAGGGTGTTTGTAACTATCTCTCTACCTATTTAATCTTTGGATTGTGATAAGGGATGGAATTTCGCCCCACTCGAAAACTCTTATATTTTCTTGCTGAACACGCATGCCGAGTTTCGTCCAAATCGGAAAATAAAAATTTCTAACTTTTTTACGATTTCAGAAGTGTAAAAATAACTTTTTTTCGAACGACCATAAAAATCAGCTTTTCGCTCCTTTTTTGAATTGGTCATCAATTTGCACCAAATTCCATCATTACCCGCAAAAATTTCACTTGAAAACTATTTTCACAAATTAGCACAAGAATATTATAAAATTATCAAAGTGCCCATTTTTGACTTAAAATTGCCATTTTCAATATGAATTCAATCTTTTTCTCATTTTTTCCTCTTTTTAATAAAATAGTCCTAAGAACTTATTAAATACACTAAAATGGGACTAACAAAGTATAAATTTGGGTATAAAATATACAAAATAATGCACTCATCAAATACCCCCAAACCTCAACTTTGCTAGTCCTCGAGCAAAACTAAAAATTAAAATCTAACTCACTTTCGTAGGAATCACGATTGCACTTAGCATGTGCAACAAGTCGTTAAACCCCTAGGTTACCCTAATGGATGAGTTTTGTCTCGTGAGGATTTGCAGTAAATATATCCACAAAATTCAAAAACTTGACTCAATACAAAAGACACTAAAGTAATATAACCAAGTTTGAATGCAAACTTCATAAATATAGAAGAACTTCATTTTTCAATCTCAACTTATCGTGGTGTGTGCATAGCCAATATAACCGTCCATTTCAAAAGATTTGATCGTTACATTTCTTATGCGAAAGTTCGTCTTGATTTTAAAACCTTACGGGATGCACTCACAATCGAACACTAGGAGATAGGTTATTTTCTCTCAGTATATGTGGATAAAAGAGTAAATTTTTATGAACAAATTTCACATATACATGATCAAAAATGAAGTTTTTTTTATAATGGATGAATATGATCTCATGAATGGAAAATCGATTACTTTTTGAAAATGTTGAATCACACCACAGATCTTATTCATCTTCTCTCCACACTATAACTAATTTCACTTGAGATCGATTAGGACTTTCTTTGGTTGTATTGTAGGCTCAGGTTTGGCTAGAAAGAATGGTTTTTTAGAGTTCAAAATTTCTGAGAATATAGAGGTTTTTCGGTGTTTTGACTTTTAGCCACTTTTTCTCACCCCCAATTTTCTTTTCTTCTTTCCTTTTTCTTTTCAACTCACATTTTTCATCATCTTTTTTCTTTCTTTCTTTCTTCCCCTTTTTTCTGACACATCATTCTTTTGCGAACTTTTTTTTTTGGCCTTTTTTCAACCGTAATTTTATCCTAGTATTATCAGAAAATGGGTATGACTTCTTTTTATGGACTTCAAACTCTCAGTTGGAGTTAGGTAGGATAATGGGTTTTCAACAAAAGACATATTTTCGTTTTGGCTTGAATGGGCTTGCAAGGGAATAATGTATAAAGGTTGAATTTTAGGCTTAATTTTGGGCTTTCAAACGATGGCCTAATCTCATTTCTCAAGTTTCGTTCAGTTAATTTATGTCTCAAGACGACTTACCAAGACTTCTAGTGCTTTAAGATTCACATTTTGACCTTTTATTTTCAGTAATCAAACAAAACCAAGAATTTGAGATCATCAACGAATTTATCAGTGAAGGAAAGTTTGAGTTATTTTAACTCGGATTGATTTAAATCTCTCAAAAACGATGAATGGCACAAAAATCTCACCGGGTTAAAATATTCACATTTATTCGTTAAGCATATTAACTTTCACCTCAATATCCATTTTCGATCATATTATATGGCTAATGTGAAAAAAATTTCATAAGTTGAGAGATCGATGAATTAATTCTATATTAAGAAATCGTTTCAAAACTCAATTATATTGAAAATCTTTTTGATTTTTTGAAATTTTTTTGATATTTTTTTTCAAAAATATCATCCTTACCCCCAAACCTAAATTTTACATTGTCCTCAATGTATGATCAAATAAAAATATGGACAAAGAAAATAAAGTAAAGAAGTAAAATGATGATACATGTTAACTAAAAAATAACAAAAAGAAAAAAAAACACAAATAATATACAAACACATGATAATTACCATCCTCACCATAAATTAATAATCGAAATAGTTGTGGGTCATTCCAATTAATAAACTTTATAGCACTAAGTGCCAAAATATCATAAATTTGAGAGCATGACCGCACAACACAAATTTCAATCTTAAATCCATGGTCATAATGGTGAGCACCGACATCATCAATAATAAATAAATTTGAATCGCATGAATCATATGTCGATGCATCACATGGAGGTAATAAATTGCAATAAGGATCTAAATATTTATTATCCCTTTTTCGAAAATAGTCACGTAAAATTGGGGATGCATACTCCACTCCTAAATGTGAGATTTTATGAAAAGCGTGGGAAGAAGATGTATCACCGGGTGATACACTTTCTTCATAAAAAACAGGAGGACCATCATAAATACTTGAAGTATCACTAAAATCGGATGACGAATCCTCAAATAAATTTTTCCACATATAAAAAGAAACAACATTTTACTCAATTAAATTAGGAGAAAAATCTTGACAAGCATCCAAATCATCACAAGTATTACGTGTGTCAAGATTGTCAATTTTTTTTCTCCTCACAAAATTGATTATCCCCAATTAATTCATGATTATTTTTAGAAATAACATCATTATACCATTTGTTCACCTCTCTCCAATTGATACACTTTGGTGGATCGATAGTAATTATAGGGGTTGGAGACTCATCCATACCTTCTTTAATTTTTAAAATGACTACTGACCCATCTGAATTAAATTGAAATGCGTAGTCATCTAGATTTTTAGTATTTTGTAAAAACACGTCCACAGGATCCATTGAGGAATATGAGAAAGATGACGGGATAACAATATGAGGATCACCCATTGTAATTTACAACACATGAATTTATTTTTTTATTTATTTTGGATAGCTTCTACTCTTTGACAAGGGAGAATTTGAAAGACGACCAACTACGGTTATCTCCTCAAATTCTGATTTCATCTCCACGTAAGTGGTCGGTACGAAGACTCATTAAAAACAACCAATCCTAGACAAGGTGAACCGAAATCGATTTGACAAGTTCGCGTTGGTGTAGCTTTTAATTCTAGCCTCCTTAAGAGTTATTTATTTATTTATTTATTTATTTTTTTAATGAAATTTTTACTAAAAAATGCAAAAAGTAAAACAAACTAGTCCGAAAGTCGCAACTTCTTTTAAAAAAAAAATTCAAATCCCCGGCAACGGCGCCAAAAACTTGTTTGTTAATGTATAAAATACCGCAAGTGCACGGGCTATTATAGAATAGCGAGTGTAAGTACGGGTCGAACCCACGAGGATTTGTCAATTTTAATTACTAAAAGAATTGCAACTGTCCAACTAGATCAAATGGGGTGGAGAATAATTATAAATTACACTAAATAAAAGCAACTGCGATAAAGGAGAGTAACAAAAGAGATTTGTAAACAATTAGAAAATAATTAGGATTCGAGGTCCATTTATCACGTAACTAATATTGCACACTAACGTTGTCATTCCCTTTTTATAACTCAAAGTAAACCGACTCTCGTCGCGTTTAATTTGGAAAATATGACAGTTATGTCTGAAATATGTTTAACGTCTCTAATAGACAACTAAAATCCCTATTCAGTTAGAAAATACAAGTTTTAAAATTCGCAAATGTATTTAAGAGTGGACTATCAAAAGAATCAAAGTGCAAGCATAATCCATAAAAAAAATACTATCTTTAAATTTCAAAACTTGATTGACAAAACAATTTTGAAGGTTTTAAAATACACTCCCGTGTTGCTTTAAAATGAATACCGAATCTTTAATAACAATTAAAACAAGTAGGGAATAAACAATGATATAATTAACGTAAAAATATTATCTAACTATGATAAACTCCACCCTACTCCTAATATAAGAATCAAGCTATCATAATGAAAGAGAAATTACAAGAATGAGTAGAGATCTTCATTAATAAACCAAACTTACAAATAGTTCTCTCACAACAATCTTCAATCCTCTAAAAAAAATGATAAAAACTTGGCCCTCAAATTGATTACAATCAATCAAAGTTGCTCCCCGAAATCCTCCACGAAATTTCTCTCTAATTGTGTACGAAATTATGAGCCCAAGGGTCCTTTTTATAGGTCAAGTGGTGAGGTATTTGAGTTGTGTTGGGACTCTTTCTGATTGGTCGAATGGTGTTTGTAGCTATCTCTCCACCTCTTTAATCTTTGGATTGTGATAAGGGACATAATTTGCCCCCACTCAAAAACTCTTATCTTTTCTTGCTGAACACGCATGCCGAGTTTCGTCCAAATCGGAGAATAAATTTTATTAACTTTTTTACGATTTCAGAAGGGTAAAAACAGTTTTTTTCGAATGACCATAAAAATCAGCTTTTTTGCGCCTTTTTTGAATTGATCATCAATTTGCACCAAATTCCATCATTACCTGTAAAAATTTCACTAGGCAACTTTTCACAAATTAGCACAAGAATAATATAAAATTATCAAAGTGCCCATTTTTTACTTAAAATTGCCATTTTCAATATGAATTCAATCATTTTTGTATTTTTTTCCTCTTTTTAATAAAATAGTCCTAACAACATATTAAATACACTAAAATGGGACTAACAAAGTATAAATTTGGGCATAAAATATACAAAATAATGCACTCATCATCTAACGTGGTTGCTGATGCATTATGCCGTATGTCGGTAGGTGAGGTAGCGAAAATATGGAAGGAGAAGTGGAAAGATTTGGGACACCAGGATGCGGTGGCCTGATCCTTTGTATCTGTGATGACGGTCACACAAGGGATTATTACGAGGGTGATCCATAACCAAGCAACTGATACGTTTTGTCAGGATCAGGTTGTACGGCTCCTAGCTGAAGGTGTTGAGTCCTATTTAGTGAGTTCAGTGGAGGTTTGCGATTTAATGGGAGATTGGTAGTCTCGGAGGGAGAAGACTTACGTCATGCAATGATGATGCAGTCGCCTGGGTCCAGATTTGCGGTACATCTCGGAGGGGATAAAATGTACCAGGACATGAGGCGGTAGTACTGGTGGAGTGGGATGAAGAAGGACATTGCAGAGTTCATGTCCAAATGTACCACCTTTCAGATGGTGAAGGTGGACCACTAGAGACCTCCAGGATTACTTCAACCGCTAGAGATACCTACGTGGAGATGGGAGAGCATTTCCATGGATTTCATCACCGAGTTGCCTACATCACAGTGGGGTCACGATTCCATATGGGTAATACTGGATCGATTGACCAAGGTAGATCACTTTCTGCCAGTGCGGACAGACTACACTACGGGCTAGTATGCATAGTTATTTATTACCAAGGTAATGAGATTGCATGGGGTGCCCCTGGATATTGTGTGTGATAGAGATAAGATTTTTGTGTCACGCTTCTTGGAGAGATTTCAGGAGGTTATGGGTATAGAGTTGAGATTGAGTTTAGCTTATCACCCATAGACAAACGGACAGACTGAGCGTACCAATCAGATGCTGGAGGATATGCCACGCATGTATGTCCTTGATTTTGGAGGGGGTTGGGAGCCGTATCTTACATTGGTGGAGTTCGCTTATAATAACTCCTATCAGTTTACGATCGACATGGACCCATTTGAGGCTTTATATGGAAGACCTTGTCATTTTCCCACTTGTTGTCTAGAGGTGGGAGACAACAAGTTGCTCGTGCCAGAGGTGATTCAAGACACGTCATCCAGAATCGAGTTAATCAAGAATCGCATTCGGGTAGCCCAGAATATGCAGAAGAGCTACGCCGATGTAGGCCTATCAATGGGTCAGAGGTGGGTCGGGTTTAGGGAGATCCAGATCCGTGTAATCGGGTCTTCATCGGGTTTGGGTCCGGGTCTTCATCGGGTCTACAATATTGGATCCAGACCCGGATCCGTTCGGGTCTTCGGGTCTCGGGTTCGGGTCTGGCCAAATATATACATTTATTTTATATTTATTTTATTTTAACCCCCTTTATTTTTTTAATCTTAAATTAAATATTTTGTAATGTATTATAGCATATTATTAGTATAAATAAAACATATATTACTTATATTTATTAGATACATATATATATATATATATATATATATATATATATATATATATATATATATACATATATTAAAAAAATAATAATGTACAATTCGGGTCGGGTCTTGTATAAGATCCAAACCCTACCCGTTTAATAAACGGGTCTTCGAGTATTCGGGTCTTCGGGTCTAAAAAAATATGCCCAGACCCTATTATATAGACCGGGTTCGGGTCGGGTCCGGGTCTAGACCCGACCCATTGACAGGCCTACATCGATGCAAAGAGGTCTTTCAGGGATTTTGGCATGGGAGACCAAGTATTGATGCGAGTGTCTCTTATGAAGGTAGTAATGAGGTTCGGAAAGAAAGGGAAATTGGCTTCGAGGTATGTAGGACCATTTTCCATTATCTAAAGGGTAGGACTGGTGGCATACAAATTGGGATTGTCAGAGAACTTGCACCGTATTCATGATGTGTTCCACATTTCATCGTTGCGGCGATATCTTCGGGATGATATAGCCCACACTCACATCGCGATAGAGGAGATTGACTTACATCCAGACAGTTCTTATGAGGAGAGACCAGTCGCTATCCTAGACCATAGCGAGAGGAGACTGAGGTCGAAAGTAGTTCCACTTGTACAGGTCCAGTGGGAGCATCATAACGTGGAGGAGTCCACTTGGAAGCGCGAGGCAGATATATATGAAAAATACCCAAATTGTTTTTTTTCTAGGTATGCCTTATTTTTCGAATTTCGGGACAAAATTTCGTTATTAGGGGGGAAGTATGTAATTCCTCGTATTTTTATGGCTTTTATTATGGGAATTTTATTAAATTAAATTAGGATGAAATTTATTTAATATTAATTCGGATTTTAAAATAAATATTTACTAGGGTGATGAGAGTTAGCAATTATTTGGTGGAAATTACTTAATGAGTAAAGTAATACATAGAATTGGATTTATTAAAACTGTCGCGAGTGAATAACACGAAAATTATAGAATTTAAGTAAGGACGCACTTGTGTCGTATCGGGACTAAATTAATGGAATATAAAGTAATTAAATTATAAGTTGCCCGTATGTCCATTTAGAGTGCGCCAACGTGTCCAGAAGGGTTGAGATAGTCAGAAAAATATACCTGAGGGTTTAGTTTGGGTCTCGGGACATTTTTAGACCTAACCAGTAACCCAGAGGGTATTTTAGTAATTTTCCTTTTTAAGGATTAATTATGGACAAAAATTGAAGGGGTATATCTGATGGTAATTAAATTCCTAGAGGGTTAGAAGTTGTAGAGTTGCAGAGAGGCTAAGGAAGAGGGAAGAGAGAAGGCTTCCAAGGAGGAGAGCCACCAAACTACACCACCTTTGCCATCTTTCTCCACCAACATGTAGATCGGGAAACGAGGGACGCAACCATGCCCATAAACACTTGAGAATCAGACCTTCATATCTGAGGCAAGTATCTATCTTGCTAGAATCTTGGTTGATATTACACCCATGCTAGTGTAGGAATTAATTATCTTATGTCTCATGAAAATATATTGTTGTTTGGTAGATGGATATCACTATTTGAAGCAGAAATCATGTAGTATGAATGTCTGGTCATATGTTGTATATTAATCACAAATTTTGAAGACAATAGAGATAGGAATTTGGAAATCAAAGGAACCTTTGAGAAAAAAATTAGATAAACTAGGGTTTGAGGATAATTTCTTGAATTAACCTTTTGATGATGACTCTTGATGAATTAATGTAAACTTTACGTTAGAAATCATTTATAATCGTTTATATACTGATCTTTATGTTTGGTGGGGATTTTGGAACTCACTAATGGCGATTTGGTGAAGTTTTATGGAGGTAAAACGTATGATAGAATTATAGAATCTGGGCAAGAACTGCTTGATCGATTGATCGACTATTCGATAGATCGACCGACCCCTCCTGGAAATTGTATAATTTTTCCTTTTTTGGTTAATTCGATCAATATGCATAGGAGCCCTTGGATATAAATTAAATATCATAATGGGTCATGGGGAGGACCAGTAGGGTCTAAGTAGGTTCTCGTAAATGAAATTTTATACGAGATGTAACCGTGGGATAACAGGGGCATATAATTTATTACAAATCATGCGTATGTTAAGTGAGGTATTGGGAAACTCAAGAAAGACTTAGACCAGTATGTTAGTGAGGGTACACTTACTGAATTTACCTTT
The DNA here is from genome assembly GCA_949130495.1 of Sambucus nigra. NCBI lineage: Eukaryota > Viridiplantae > Streptophyta > Magnoliopsida > Dipsacales > Adoxaceae > Sambucus > Sambucus nigra. The sequence goes on from OX422208.1 coordinate 752,009,915, forward strand.
AGTAAAAGAAAAAACTTCGTGGGATGAGAAATACTCATTAAATGGTGATAATTGAGAATAAAAAGTAATGGGTTAATTATATGTAGGACTGGGGTGATTGTTGCCACGTATGGTTAAAATATTATTATGAGTCGTGGGCGAACCTAATTGAGATATGTGAAAAAAATATAATATATATAATATATATATATATATATATATATATATATATCGAGTGCTTGTGTATAATGTATATATCTGTGCATAATCATACCCGCGCTACTTGCTATCACGGAGGTTGCCGTACCGGGACAGTATTATCTCGATGGGACGTTTATGGGGGATATTGACTCGTACCCTAGAACATAGGATTCCTTGGTACAAGCTATCTGAGAATGATAGTCAGGCGGTCCTAAGAGATGTGAGGGTATGTGCTAGCCTCTTAGTGACTTGGAACTATGCTTTGCCTCCATTATGTGTGTATTGTGTTAATACAGTTCGAGAGTGATTCCGAACTAGTATTTCCCTTTTGTATGAGAGATACAAGGACTTGATAGTAGAGTATGCCAGCACCATAAATTTTATGTGAGGTGCCGATTAGTATATATATTGTATGAGAAATTTATATATATACTTATATCTGGAATTCTTCTACTGTGTGTATAAGTAGACAAATATTGAATAAATGCTTTTCATTATAATAAGAACTTGATATATCCCAACAGTATTGAGAAATACATAATTGACTTAATTGATCCTTAAGAGGATGGTATTTTAAATAAATCATGGGCATACGAATTCATGAATAGAATTTACGGAAGGAGAATTGGGTTAGACTTACGAATCATTTTAGTTACGATAGGCGTGCACACTAGATGAGAGGTGATAATTCTCAAGAGAGTGTCACGTACTAACATGTGTGTCTTATCAACTAGTAAGCATTTTAAATACTTTCTAAACTATTTTTAATGTTGTTTTACACTCGGGCTCTAACCCATTTCCTGTCATTTTTCCTTCTCTTGTATATTTATATGTATATCTTATAGGTGCTCAGCCACAGGGGCGTCAGGCCTAGATCTTTGAACCATTGACATGCTGCAACTAGTGTGGAAGTTGATGGTCCTTGTAGTAGATGACTTCATCATTGTCTTCTCATTATCCTATTTTAGTTATCTCTCACTACACCAATTCTGGGCGAGACAACTTTGTTTGTCACGAACTTGTCACGGTCATTGACCGTGACAAGTTCATTAGAATTGTCACGGTCGTGTCACGGTCCTCGACAACGACAAATTTTGTCACGGTTAAGGACAGTGACAAACCCGTGATAATGTTTAAAAAAATTTCACGATCAATGACAGTGACAAGCCCGTGGCAAATTTCTTTGTCAAGGACTTGTCACGGTCAATGATCGTGACAATTCTGGGCAGAATTGCAAAAAATTTTGCTGGGCAGTATGGCCACTGTCACTGCCCAGCAGTATATTTATACCTATTATAGCAACGTTGTACCTATTCAAACATCATATATCCAAATAAAATAGAGATAATGCAAATATACATTCAAAATAGAGAGAATATGCATCACCATATAATCCAAATATAATTCAAATGTAACTACTAAAAACAATTCAATTCAACCTTAAAACAATTCAATTCAAACTTAAAACAATGTCACTAAATGTCTGGGGTATGGTTAACTAAATGGCTGGTGGTACGACCGAACCCTGTGGTGGTGCCCATGGTGTTCAGATAGCCGATACAACCTGTAGGAGGAAAATCCCAGCCCCCACGGGTAGGATATGCCGAAGGAGAAGGCGAGGGAAAACAAGCGAAGATGGACAATAAGAGGAAGTTCAGACGAGATCGAGAAGACCCACCGACACTGCCTTGCATGATCGAAGAAGCTGTGAGTTGCTATAACAAAATGCTATTGGAGGGAACAATGTATGAACCTAAAGGCGTCCCCACCGAGGAACTAGATGCGATAACAAAGGCGGATCCCAAGTATTTCCAGATTCATCGTAAGATCCAACATCTAACTGGAAGTTTCTTCACACCGATAAAGATCATTGACAAACATGTGAAAAATGAGACCTTGCAAATCCCACCACAGAATGTCAACAAAAACCCACTTCCAGCACACGGGGCCAATATGGTGGTAGATTATGATGAGGACGCAGATGAAGGAGCAAGAAGACGGGAGAGGCAAGTGCCAATATGGAGGAAGGGTTTGAGGAAGCATTGGAAGGTTATACCAGAGGGATGGAAAACATAGTGTTAACATACGATGAGGCAAGTGCTAGGGATATCGAGGAGGCCTACAATGTTGAAGGTGAAGAGGTTGATACAGCCTTGGAGTATTGTGATATTTCAATATCCCCAAAGTTTACCTGGTTCTTTGACCAGGCTGGGATGTCCAAAGAAAGCATAATGGAAATAACTCAGGCGATTCTGGATATCGCGAGGAAGAAAGCATCCCCCTCGCTGAAATGGAGGGGACTAATGGCAAGGATGGTGAGAAAATTTTTGTTTGAAATCACATTTAGTGATATAGACATGGATGTGAGGTTTCCTCACAATAGATAGTTATATGTAATAACCAGCATTAACGGGGTTCGCTTTCCAAGGTCACTCATGGATGGGGGTGCCTCGATAAACATCATGCCAATCAGCTTGTAAGGACACAAATTTCCAATTGAGTCCATATATAGTTTTGGCTCAATTCCGGACAAAAACATTTATTCATAGGTTAGTAATTTATTGTAATATTCTCAAGCCTATGAAGTGTGTGTTGAAGACGTAGCGGCAAAGAATTTAAAGCTTCATCAAAATGCCGGTTTGTGTGCCTCGTTTCTACGTCATCAACTAAGGTTCCATGCTCCCAAGGTATGAATGTAATTATATTTATATAGGAGCTTGGAACAATTTGTATTGGGTGTTAGGTGTATAAAAACTGCATTTTATTTTCAGAAAGAATCAAATAGAACTTTAATATAAGTATATAAAAGTTTCTGGGCCAAAATCGAATTTTTCAATCTTTCTGGTCGTTCGTTAGAAATGTCGTTCGAACGAGTTTTTTCGTTCGAACCTGTTTCGTTCGAACGAGTTTTGTCGTTCGAACCAGGTTCGTTCGAACGAGTTTTGCGAACGACCCTAACTGGTCAGTCGTTCGATATGTCGTTCGAATGAATGCTCGTTCTAACGAGGTATCTAACGAACTTCTAACGACCCCAGGCTGGTCACTCGTTAGAAGTCTCGTTCGAACGAGAATCACGTTCGTTCGAACGAGATTCTAGCGGGAACAGTTATTTGGCAGTTTTTTTGCAGTTTTTCCCCACTCTTCCACTTGGTTTTCAACCAACTTTTTTTCATACATTATTATGTGCGGGAAACACATTTTCCAAGACAACTTTTCCAACATTGTTTATCTCCAAAAGAGAATTTGAGAGCAAAATTAGTTGAGGAAAATGTTCAAGTTTTGAGTGTTAATTTTTAATGAAGAATTCATACACACTCTAGTTTACACCCAATAATTGTTTATCCAAGTTTCTATATTTATATCAATTGCTTGGAGTTTTTGGCACCGGTTTTCTCTACCGATTTCAAGAGACGTTTCGGGTTTGCTTCTACACCCCATCACAAAGAAGACTTTTGTTGAGATTCTACCCACACGGAGAAAGGCTCCATGCTTGGGTGACGGTGACCATATAAAGTCCCATTGGTGAATTCCGAGACCACGGTGGAGCTCCGTTGGTTATCCACTAATTGGAAGTTGATACAAGAAGGAGCATCACGGCTTGAGAGGGTTCGAGTTTAGGAAGTAAGTCTTTTGTCTTGTATTTTGTAATACCGTTTTTAGTGGATTTGAGGCTAGGGCCGTCCCGAGGTTTTTTCCCGTTAGTGGGTTTTTCCTCGTACATCGCGGTGTAGTGTGACATTGTTTATTTTTATCTTGCACAAAATTTAGAATCCATGCTTAGGATAATTTTGTTTTAATTCGTTTTGAGATATTAAAACTAGTTGTTATTTTTGAAAGTTAAAACCATCTCCACGCTTCCGCATTTATTTAAAAGGAAATTATTTCTTAATTTGTGTTTAGTAAAACCCGGGGTCTTTCAAATTGGTATCAGAGCCAAAAATGATAAATTATTTCGTTAAGATTCTTTAACTTTTGGCTAAAATGGATTTTTCCCCATTTTCAAAATTTCCTATTTTTGATGGTTCTAACTACGCGTATTGGAAAGCGCGAATGAAATCGGCACTTAAATCTCTCGATGAACGTGTTTGGATGTCTGTTGTTACTGGGTACTCCCCACCAACTCATCTAATTGAAAATGAACGTGTTCCCAAACCCATCGATAGATGGACCGAAAATGAGTTTAAGCTTGCAAATTTTAATTCCCGTGGTTTAAATGCCTTATTTAGCGCTGTCGCACCGGATGAATTCCGACGTATTATGACGTGTGAAACCGCTAAAGAAGCTTGGGATATTTTACAATTAACTCATGAAAGAACTAGTGTCGTTAAAGCTTCAAAACTCCAAAACCTCACCACTCAATTTGAAACTATCAAAATGGATGAAAAAGAAACTTTTGATAAATTTTATGCTAGACTTTCTGATATTGTTAATTCATCCTTTAACTTGGGAGAGAAAATACCTGACGACCGTGTAGTAAAGAAAATTTTAAGGTCCCTACCCGATAGATTTATTCCAAAGGTGACCGTTTTAAATTCTTTACCCACTTTAGCCTCTACGAAATTAGAAGAGCTTGTAGGTGATTTACAAACCTATGAACTGGATATGTTTCCCTCTAAAACTGAAAAGAAAATTGAAAAGGGTGTTGCTTTAAAAGCCTGAAAAGAGGTCAAACAAGTAGTAGAGAGCGATAGTGATAGTGACTCAGAAGACATGGCTTTGTTTGCTCGTAAATTTAGAAAATTTCTTAAATTTAACAAAGATAAAGTTAAAAATGATTTTAAGAAATTTGATACTTCTAAACATGATAAAAGCGAGAAGATTTCTAAATCCGAGAAAATCCCTAAACCTAGTAATGAACATTTAGATAGGGACGAGTCTAATAAGTGTTTTGGTTGTGAAGGTTATGGCCATAGGGCTTATGAGTGCCCCACTAAACTAGGGAAAGATGGTAAGCGACCTATTTCATATAATGCAACCCTTAGTGATAGTGATAAGGAAGAAAAGCCCGATTCCCCAACTAAGAAAAATTTTGTGGCTTTTATGGCTAGTCATGTGAGTGATTGTGACAACTCATCGATTGATGAAACGATAGCACATGCCACTTCCAAGGTCATTGTTCATGATTCCCTTGTTTTAAATGATAGTGAGAGTGAAGAAGAAAGTGAGAGTGAAAATGAAGAAGAGGTTGATGTGAGTGAACTTCAAAATGCTTTTCATGAATTATATAAAGAATCTATTAATTTGAAAAGAACTAATTTGAAGTTAGAAGCTTGTTTAAGAAAGAGTGTCAAGGTCGTTGATGATAGTGCCTTAATAGAAGACCTTAGGACACATGTGAGGACTCTTCAAGAGAAGCTTGAATATGTAGAAGGCGAAAGAGATAGCCTTAGGGGTTTAATGGAATCCTTGAAAAAGGAGCTTCTTGCTTTTGAAGAGCGAAATGTTTTACTAGAATCTAACATTGTTGAATTGGAAAATAAATTAAAAGATTCTAGTAATGTCAAATTTGATTTGGAATGTCGTTCGGAAAAACTTGATAAAATGTTAGGAACGATCCAAATTAAAAATGACACTTGTGGTTTAGGCTTCAATCCTTGTAATGAATTTACTCATAATGCCCAAACCAATGTTTTAGGAGAATCAACTAGGAATACCTTTAAAGATCACTCCTTAAGTAAATCTTTTCGACATGTTCTCACTTGTACACATTGTGGTCGACAAGGTCATCTTAGGAAATTTTGTTTAGATCTTAAACGAATTCCTAGAAAATCCCATAGTAAAGTAACCACGATAGCTAACGTTCCTACACCCCAAGATAGTAATTCTTCATTAATTTGGGTTAGGAAATCCGACTTGGTTGCCTTACAAAATAGGGATTTTGATTCTCATTTACTTTCACATCCTTCCTCCCTTGCTAAAACTAATGGATGAATGTGTTAGTGTTTGCATACTTTAGCGTTTGTACTTCATGCAATATTCATATGCTAAATGTATGCTTGTTTAGTCATTCTCTAGTCATTGCCTTATTTCATATCACATGCTAGAAATTATGACTTGTTTATCTTTTTGTAGTATATTTTGTGTTTGAATCGACTGCATAATATAAAAAGATTTTTGTTTATCATTTGTGTTTTATTTATTTCATTTAAGCTTAATGAAAAATACAAATGATTTTTGTTTGTCCTTTTGAGTAAATATTTATTTTTGATTAAAAATGTTAAAAACTCAAAAAGATTTTGTTTTGTGTGTATTTTTGTTTGACACACTTTATGTGGCATATATTTGTGTTTGAATCCTATCGTTTACGCTTCCATGTGGCTAGAACTTTTGGTTTAGATTTTCAATCCTTAAAATGTTCTTTACCATGCTTTATATGGAGTAGTTGGATTTTGTATTGTTTAAATGGATTCTATTTCTATATGCCTCTATTCACACATGCACGAGCTCTTTTGAAATCTTAATGTCACATGTTATATTTGAGCTTGTTGAGGTGTTCTCCTATCAATCTAGTCATCTACATATCCATGACCTAGGAGGACTAGTGCATGTCAAAATCCGTTGCATGTGAGATTTGTGTGAAAAATGAAAACATGATAAATTCATATATGCACGGGGAAGGGCTCCGAAAGGATGAATTAAGTCCTTTGCGATTGTAAGCCACCGTCGATTAGATCTGAAAGAAATACGTGATCCAAAGGCCTAAAAACAGAATATTTGGCATTAAACAGAAAGCAATTGCCAAGGCCTATGTTTGTTTGATAAATTCATTCAAAAACAAAAGAATATATATGCTCATTGAGGGAGAATCACTACACCAAAATGGGCAAATTGTCACCTTTCAGCCGACCAGCCTTGTCAAGGTCATTGACCGTGACAAAAAAACACGCGTTTTATGTCACGGTCATTGACCTTGACACGACCGTGACAACTAATTGTCACGGTCATTGACCGTGACAATTCGTGTCACGGTCAATGACCTTGACACGACCGTGACAACTTTTCCAGCAAAATCACTTTCCCCCTTCTTTTTTCCCTCCCACCGTTCCCTCCCCCTCTCTCTCTCTCTCTCGACTCGACGCTGCTCTCTCTCTCTCTCTCTCTCAGGTCCAATTTCTCTCTCTCTCTCTCTTCCATTTATATATATATTTGTTTGTATATTTATGTGTGTATGTGTGTATATATATGTGTGTGTGTATGTGTGTGCGTGTGTGGGGGGTGGGGCGGGATGGGGCAGGGTGGGGGAGGGGGTGGTGGAGGGGGGCAGGGGGTGGGGCGGGGTGGGGCAGGGTGGGGGAGGGGGCGGTGGAGGGGGCAGGGGGTGGGGTGGGGTGCAGTGTGTGTGTGTGTGTGGTGGTGTGTTTTGGGGGAGGGGGGGAGGGGGTGGTGGAGGGGGGCAGGGGGTGGGGTAGAGTGGTGTGTGTGTGGTGGTGGAGGGGGGCAGGGGGAGGGGGTGGGGTGGGGTGGGGTGTGTGTGTGTGTGTGTGGTGGTGTGTGTGGTGGTGTGTGGTGGGGGTGGGGCGGGATGGGGCAGGGTGGGGGAGGGGGTAGTGGAGGGGGGGAGGGGGTGGGGTGGGGTGGGCACACCTACGCACACACGCACACCTACGCCACACACACACGCACACCTACGCCCCTACGCACACACGCACACCTACGCCACACACACATGCACACCTACGCACCTACGGACACACACACACCCCACCCCACCCCACCCCCTGCCCCCCTCCACCACCCCCTCCCCCATCATTGTGTGAATAGGTATGAGATCATAATTTGGAGGAATTCACGTCCAAGAAATAATTTGGATTCCCTTTAGGGTTTTATGTTTTGAATTAATTTGAGGGGGTGGGGGTGGGGGCGGGGGTGGGTGGGGTTTTGAATATTATTTACATTCAAAATAAATAATTGATAATAATTGGATAATAATTGTTTTTATACCTATAGAACAGCTTAGATAGTGTGTGTGTGTGTGTATGTGGTCAATACATGAATTTCTTTTTGTATTTGAATTATCCCATGAATTTATTTTTGTATTTGAATTATCCCATGAATTTATTTGTGTATTTGAATTAACCCATTATATGAAACATACTTGAAATTAAATATAGTGCGCATAGATACTAGCATTCTAGTTCTTATGCGTACGCATTCAATAACCCTTAGACCCGTTCGAGAGTCATTACCCCTGTAATGAGATCTCTCGAATTGTCCCGTTTGGACAGTTTGAGACTGTATAATTTTTGTATAATATTCTTATTGGCTTAAAGTTGTTACTTTTGGAGGAAGTTCTGCAGTCGTATCTTAATGTTCTCTGGGTACGTACTAGATTGACAAGTGTGACTGTTATTTTCACAGTACCATGGATTGCAGAGGCAATGACTTGGCATGCTAGGGCAGAAGTAGGGGGTAATATCATGCGTCATCCTATTGATTCTACTGCCTGGCGGAGGATGAATTATGAGTATCCCGATTTTGCTCGAGAACAACGCAACATTCGTTTGGCTATATCAACAGATGGTTTCAATCTATTTGGAAATCTAAGCACCAATCAGAGTGTATGGCCAGTGATCCTAGCCCCACTCAACCTCCCTCCTTCACAGTGTATGAGACCTGAATTTTCGATGATGGCTTTATTGATACCTGGGCCAAAGGCACCAAGTGAAGACATTGATATCTACCTGGCTCCTTTGGTAGAAGAATTAAATGAGTTGTGGGAAGATGGTGTGCAATCATTTGACTCTTTTAGAAAAGAAGAGTTTACGCTGAAAGCTATGTTGATGTGGGCAATTCATGATTTTCCAGCTTATGGGACATTATCCGGATGTGTAGTACATGGTTATTTGGGGTGTCCTATTTGTGGAGAGGAGACTGAATCTCTTCGTCTATCCTCCAGCTTAAAAAATGTATACCATTGCCACAGGAGGTTTTTACCCCCAGCTCATAGTTTCAGATTTGAGAAAGCTTCCAATTTTTTATTGGGCGGAGTTGAACATAGGCTACCGCCGAGACAACTTTCGGGTTCAGAAATTGAAAGTAAATCTTCTCAATGTGGCCCAAATATGCCAGGTAAGAATCCCAAATTTAAGAATGTCAAGCATAAGAAGACCCCAACTGGGAATGAAACTGAGATAAGAAAGGCATGGTCTCGGAGGTCAATTTTATTTGACTTGCCTTATTGGAAGAAAAACCCGGTGCGCCATGTATTGGATGTGATGCATGCAGAGAAGAACTTCGATGAACATATTGTGGGTACTTGCCTTGGGGGGAGTCATTCGAAGGATGGAGAAAATGCACGAAAAGACCTTAAAACGTTAAAAATTAAACCACAACTATGGTTGAAAGAAGATAGTAGGGGAAGGACAATAATTCCCCCTGGTGCGTTTACTTTGACGAGTGAGGAAAGGAAGGTGCTTCTAGACACAATATATAATTTGAAGGGCCCATCTACTTTTTCGTCCAACTTGCAAAGGATTGTGAATTATGCTACTCATGATTTACATAAGTGTAAGTCCCACGATTGGCATGTGATCATGCAATTGGTTCCTCTATTGTTTAAGCACTGTTTCTCCAAGCACAAGGATTTGCGTAGGGCTATTATGCAAATTAGTATTACCTTTTCCCTCTTGTGTGAGAAGGTAGTGAATCGAGAACACATAGTGGCCGCAAAATTGGCTGTGAACGAAGCGATTTGTGTATTGGAGAAGTACTTTCCCCCAGCATTCTTTGACATAAGTGTTCACTTGTTGGTACACCTATGCGAGGAGGCACTTCTTTGTGGTCCAGTTAGATATCGGTGGATGTATCCGTTTGAAAGATTGATGAAAGTTTTTAAAGATTACGTCAAGAATACGCGATACATTGCAGGATCAATTGCAGAGGAATACATCACCGTGGAGTCATCAATATATACTCGGGAATATATGACTGACTCTACCAGCGTTGATGACACTGATGAATTCCTCGATGATGGTGGTAATGTGATGGGAAAACGAGTGAAATTAACGAGTTTGCAACATGAACAAGTAGCTCGTTATCTATTTGACACACATGAAGATGTCGAAGAATGGAAAAAGTAAGTTTCGAATATTATAATGTTTAACATTATTTTAGATTATTTTATACATGATTAATTTTGTAATATGCAGTAAATATGAAGCCTGTGAGAACAATAAAAGACGAAAAACAGTGGTACAATCAGACAGCGAATTTAGGCTATGGTTGACACAAGAGGTAATTACAATGAAAATAGTCGTTATATAACGTTACATTACACTCATATTTTACCACTAATATAATTAATTTATCTATATTCTCAGCTCCTAAAGATGGGTGATGCGACATCAAGGCTTGCTCGTCTAGCCACTGGACCCTTGTTCGTGGCACAAGAGTACAAAAAATATCGATTGAACGGTTACATTTTCGGCGCTAAAGTGTACGAGGAAAGTACAAATGTACAGAACTCGGGTATTTCATACAACGCTCTTACTTTCTTTCGAGCAAGCGCAAAAGATAAAAACCTCGTTGAAGCTGAAATGACTTACTATGGTGTAATTCAAAATATATTTGAATTGGATTATATAAGCTTCAAAGAGGTTGTATTTTACTGTGAATGGGTAAGAGTTGAGGATAAAAATGCTTCTAAAGTTGATCCTGTCACCAATTTGATCATGGTTGACTTGTCCAAGTTGAAGAGCAACGACCACGTGAGCGATGAGCCGTTTGTTTGTGCATTTCAAAAGGTTAAGCAAGTGTTTTACTCGGAGTATATCAACAACGAGCCGTGGTCAATTGTCCAACACGCGCCAAGGCGTCTAAATAGTAGTGTGGATGACTTGGCTGCTCCTACCGAATATCAATCCATTTTTTATGATAACCCGAATTTGAAACAATTTTTCAATTTGTACCGAAACATCCATTTTTAATGCTTTTACTTGATCTGCACTTTATCATTTTCACTCTTGTGTAGTGTGCGTGTGTGGAGAGGAGATTAATACATAAATATTCCAACTACATCTAAGTTTTGTTTATACTAATCCATGAATATACGCTTCTTACCTTTAATAGGTGATTAGTACATAGTTATTTGGGGTGTCCTATTTGTGGAGAGGAGACTGAATCTCTTCGTCTATCCGAACACTAAGAAATACCATAATCCTATGGAGCGATGCTCTGCAAATTCCTCCCAACCGTTACGTAGCCAAACATCACCGGTTGAAGTTGTCAATTCCACTTTCCATACCCCACCACTTTCCATACCCCATTCAAAGGTGGAGTTGACAACTTCAACTGCTGATTTTTGGCTACACAACGGTTGGAAGGAATTTGCAATGCATACCTCCATAGGATTATGGTATTTCTTAGTGTTTAGATATGAAGAGAATTATAATTGACACGATTGCCCGGGGTACATTAGTTGGAAGGAGGTGCCATATGAGCTCAAGTTAGCTGTTTGAGTGACACTACAGGTAATGTATTTATATTTATATGTCAATTTCGATTTCGATTTCAATTACAATTTATATTTATCTATATTTGAGGGGCGGATACTAATTTTACTTTATTTCGATTCAGGGAACAGGGAGTGGCCCTAAGGGTAGGCCACATATGCTCTATACTTATGTGGCTACTCGGACGAGAAGGGAAGGATAAGGAGGTGTTCCCGAGCGTCGCGGTACAAAATCTCTTTTCCATGCAAATAGTTTGTAGATTTGAGATAAAATGATGGTGATGTTGTTTCTTTTTAAATAGTTTCTTATTTGAATATATATTTGCATTATCTTTAGTTTGTTCGGATATATGATGTGTGGAACAGGTACAACGTTGCTATAACAGGTACAAATATACTGCTGGGCAGTGGCAGTGGCCATACTGCCCAGCAATTTTTTTAATTCTGGCCAGAATTGTCACGGTCAATGACCGTGACAATTTTTTTACAAAGGGTCACGGCTTTGTCACGGTTTATAACCGTGACAAACGTGTCACGGTCATTGACCTTGACACGACCATGACACAAAACGCGAGTTTTTTGTCAAGGTCAATGACCGTGACACGACCGTGACAAAAAAAGTTGTCTCGCCTCGAAATGTCACGGTCATTGACCTTGACAAGGTGAATTTGTCAAGGTCAATGACCGTGACAAATGGGCAGATTTGGTGTAGTGAATTGGATGGTATATCAACGGTTTGCACAATGTCCGTTTATCCTAGTTGTCTTTAATGTCATGACTCTATTTGGTTTGTAGAATCATCATCATGCTAGGCTTGTATGCATTGTGTATGTTTGTTCATTGAGTTCAATCTTTATATTGTCACATGAGGTTATATTTAACTGTGATGAAGTTTGCAATCAAATGAGAACTCCGTGAACGTTTCTTAAGTGTTTGGGTCTAAATTTAATTGTTGCTAGTTCACACCCTTACACTTCCGTTTCCATATGACACATTTTTGCCATACGAGTGTGTAAACTTATTGTATTTTGTGTCATGTGTGTGTTTATATCTATCTATATATGCACGTACTTATTGGTATATTTATAGTATATATATATATGATATTTGTTTGTCTTTGCCCTGCTTTTATTGCCCATATGCTGTCATGTCTTTAATTTAAGCTTCCACATGATGTTTATTAGTTCTTTATCCTTTGCCTATTCCCGAACAAAAAGGGGGAGAATGATGATAGGGGCAGATTTATCTTAGGGGGAGACGTCTTTCTAAGTAGGTCATGTGTTTAAAGGGATAATTAATTTAGGGGGAGTAATTAATTAATTGCATTTAATATTTTGATATTCCCTATGCATTTGATGAGTTTGCTTAAGTGTGCAGGAATCTTTCTAAAGCGGCATCTTTCTATGGCAAAGCGTTTGATCCTTGGGTTGAGTCAAGTTTGGGCGGGTTATGTTTTTGAGTCTAGTGAGCTTGACGGCCCTTTAGGATTTTTGTTTGGTTTTTGTCCCGGAATAGCCAAAGGGGGAGATTTGTAAGGACACAAATTTCCAATTGAGTCCATATATAGTTTTGGCTCAATTCCGGACAAAAACATTTATTCATAGGTTAGTAATTTATTGTAATATTCTCAAGCCTATGAAGTGTGTGTTGAAGACGTAGCGGCAAAGAATTTAAAGCTTCATCAAAATGCCGGTTTGTGTGCCTCGTTTCTACGTCATCAACTAAGGTTCCATGCTCCCAAGGTATGAATGTAATTATATTTATATAGGAGCTTGGAACAATTTGTATTGGGTGTTAGGTGTATAAAAGCTGCATTTTATTTTCCGAAAGAATCAAATAGAACTTTAATATAAGTATATAAAAGTTTCTGGGCCAAAATCGAATTTTTCAATCTTTCTGGTCGTTCGTTAGAAATGTCATTCGAACGAGTTTTTTCGTTCGAACCAGATTTCGTTCGAACGAGTTTTGTCGTTCGAACCTGTTTCGTTCGAACGAGTTTTGTCGTTCGAACCAGGTTCGTTCGAACGAGTTTTGCGAACGACCCTAACTGGTCAGTCGTTCGATATGTCGTTCGAACGAATGCTCGTTCTAACGAACTTCTAACGAGCCCAGGCTGGTCACTCGTTAGAAGTCTCGTTCGAACGAGATTCCAGCGGGAACAGTTATTTGGCAGTTTTTTTTGCAGTTTTTCCCCACTCTTCCACTTGGTTTTCAACCAACTTTTTTTCATACATTATTATGTGCGGGAAACACATTTTCCAAGACAACTTTTCCAACATTGTTTATCTCCAAAAGAGAATTTGAGAGCAAAATTAGTTGAGGAAAATGTTCAAGTTTTGAGTGTTAATTTTTAATGAAGAATTCATACACACTCTAGTTTACACCCAATAATTGTTTATCCAAGTTTCTATATTTATATCAATTGCTTGGAGTTTTTGGCACCGGTTTTCTCTACCGATTTCAAGAGACGTTTCGGGTTTTCTTCTATACCCCATCACAAAGAAGACTTTTGTTGAGATTCTACCCATAAGGAGAAAGGCTCCATGCTTGGGTGACGGTGACCATATAAAGTCCCATCGGTGAATTCCGAGACCACGGTGGAGCTCCGTTGGTTATCCACTAATTGGAGGTTGATACAAGAAGGAGCATCACAGCTTGAGAGGGTTCGAGTTTAGGAAGTAAGTCTTTTGTCTTGTATTTTGTAATACCGTTTTTAGTGGATTTGAGGCTAGGGCCGTCCCGAGATTTTTTCCCGTTAGTGGGTTTTTCCTCGTACATCGCGGTGTAGTGTGACATTGTTTATTTTTATCTTGCACAAAATTTAGAATCCATGCTTAGGATAATTTCAAGATAAAATTCGGTTTAAGTCTCACACTATATTAAAATTGGACTTTAATTTAATATTGGGTAAAATTGGTTTATTCAAGTCACTTGCATTAATTTGGTTTCGCCTAACTTTGGATAATTGTTAATTATGACTTAGGCATATTCTAGGACTTGAATTTTATTTTAATTCGTTTTGAGATATTAAAACTAGTTGTTATTTTTGAAAGTTAAAACCATCTCCACGCTTCCGCATTTATTTAAAAGGAAATTATTTCTTAATTTATGTTTAGTAAAACCCGGGGTCTTTCACAGCTCCTTCCACTCAGCCAATATTTCAAAAGAGAGGTTGGTGCCAATGCCTTTGGTAATCTCTGGTTACGATAACCAGTCTTTAAAATCCATCGGATATGTGAATGTGGGGATTGTAATGAGAAATTTGAGTTCTCATGTTAAATTACATGTAATAGAGAGTGTAACTTCCTACCACTTTTGAATAGGAAGGGTGTGGATGAATAACCAGGGTTCCCTTAATCAGCGAAAGAATGGGACCTGTGAATGGTCAAGAGGGAGAGATGATGGGCAATAAAGGACCAATAGAAGAGGCCCACCATGTGGTTCCTCGACCCCATAAGGTCTCGAAGCAACAAAAAGACAAGGCGAGGCCCAGAATGGATCCAATGGAGCATGAGGTCCAATAATAAAGCGTATTGAGTCATTTTTCAGGGGTAAGAGTTACCGAGGCTTTTAAGGAAAAAAAGAGGAAGGTAGTTGCAACTGCTAGCAGACAGTGTAAGAAAATGGTTACTAAAGAGGGAAAGGTGGTATATCGATTATAACGATGTGAACCGGAAGTCAAAGAAGCTATGATAGAGATGGATGAGGAGGCTGACCCGATATCTGAATGTTTTCTGGTGGATCAACGAGGGAAATGCATGGTGATAGACAACTCCAATATATAGGAGTTTATGGGGGATGTCATTGAAGAACTAGATTACATGGCAGATCAACTGAAGCCACAGGTACCAGAATTAGAGCAGCTAAACCTAGAAAAGGAAGGAGAGGACCCAAGGACCATTTTTATCTCGAAGGATCTTGGCGAAGAGAAATGAGGGGCCTTAGTTGAGTTGATTCAAGAATTTGTGGACGTCTTTACGTGGAAGTACACGGTAATGGAAGGGCTGGATGAAGAAGTAAGCTGTCACAAGTTGAACTTGATGTCTTCAGCCATCCCAGTCAAACAAGCAATAAGAACATACAATCCTAAGTTGGACTTGAAAATTAAGGAGGAGGTCCAACATCTGTTGATAACAAGGTTCATCAAACCAATACAACACCCTCTTTGGCTATCTAGCATCGTTCCAGTAGGAAAGAAAGATAAGAATCAAATCAGGATATGTGTGGACTTCAGAGACTTAAATAGGGTTTGCCCTAAAGATGAGTTCTCTCTACCTTCCATTGATATCTTGATAGATACAATGGCTAGGCATGAGATGTAAAGCTTCATGGATGGGTATATTGGGTACAACCAAATCAATATGGATCCTATAGACGCAGAGAAGACAACATTCAGAACTCCGTTGGGCAACTTCATGAATAAAGTAATGCTAATTGGACTGAAGAATGCAGGGGCAAAGTACCAAAGAATGATGATGGCCATTTTCCATGATTTCTTCCACAAATTCGTGTAGTTCTATGTGGATGATTAGGTCATTAAGTCTAAAAAGGAGGAGTCCCATCTAGATGATCTCAAAAAGGTATTCGTCAGGTGCAGGAAGTATAAGCTAAAGATGAGTCCCCTGAAATGAGTCTTCGGGGTCACTAGTGGTAAATTCATAGGTTTTTTGGTGGATTGGAAAGGGGTGTAGATGGACCAGGATAAGTAACGAGCAATCTTAGAGATGCCAAGTCCAAGAACGGCGAAGGAACTGAAGAGTCTCCTTGACAAGATTTCCTACCTTAGGAGATTTGTCCCGAGGTTAGCTAAGATAACACACCCATTGATGCAACTGCTACAAAAGAACAAGAAGTTCAAATGGGGGGTAGCTCACCAGGAGTCTCTTACAAGGCTGAAGAAGTTTCTCATTTCACCACAAACCATGATTCCTCCAAAAGCAGGAATACCATTGCAACTATACCTCACATCCACCAAGAGGTCCGTTAGAGCTCTGCTGGCTCAAGAAGTGGATTGGCAAGAACGACCAGTCTACTAACTAAGTAGAATCATACATGGCCTAGAGGCCAGGTATAGTAGTTTGGAAAGACATTGTTTAGCCCTAGTTTTTGTAGCATAAAAACTTAGACATTATATGCTGTCTTTTACAATTCATATTGTAACAAGATGTGATCCCATTAAGTTTTTGTTATCAAGAACTATATTGAGCTACACCAAATCTTTCGAATTACCACGGTCATTAACCTTGACAAGTTGGACTTATCAAGGTCAATAACCGTGATAATTATGAGGGTGACAACTTTTTTTATCACGAACTTGTCACGGTCATTGACCGTGATAAGTTCGTTAGACTTATCACGGCCATGTCATGGTCTTTGACCTTGATAAGTTTTGTCACGGTTAAGGACCGTGACAAATCCGTGATAATGTTTAAAAAATTGTCACGGTCATTGATCGTGACAATAATCCTTTATCACGGACTTGTCATGGTCAATGACTGTGACAATAATCCTTTATCACGGACTTGTCATGGTCAATGACTGTGACAATTCTGGGCAGAATTAAAAAACAATCTGCTGGGCAGTATGGCCACTGCCACTGCCCAGTAGTATATTTGTACCTGTTATAGCAACATTGTACCTATTCAAACATTATATATCCAAATAAAATAGAGATAATGCAAATATACATTCAAAATAATATGCATCACGATATAATCGGAATACAATTCAAATATAACAACTTAAAACACCAATTCAGTTCAAATAATGTTGATCTCCCAATCTCAGTTAAATGGCATTATAGAATGGATCTTCTTGGAGTTCAATCTGTCAAAATTTTTAAATAGGTTGTCTTTCTTTCATCAAGTTATCATTATCTTGTATAAGCCACCTTGGTAGGGCTTTTCTACCATCTGTAATAAGTCTGGGGTATATTTTCCTCTTATAAAAAACAAATCAATTAAAATAATGTCACTAAATGTCTTGGGTAAGGTTAAGTCTGAGGAGGTGAGTAGGCCATATGATATACGAAGTGACACACCCAGCAATATACATCGTGTCGCATTATTCGCGCAAACACAAGGGGGAGTTCTCCTTCCCGAGTATCACATGCGTGACGAGCACCTTGGACTCGATGTCTTGAAGCAAACGTCCATGAACTGGCATACCTTGGACGGTATTCGGGTCCCTCAACCCCCGCCCTATCCGATTGCCATCAAATATGTCCAGTATAAACACGCTCGGCCAACCAAGTTTCGACATCGGTCGGTTGAAGGGAGCCAAAAAGGGGAGTGGATCATCAAAGTTCGCACGTGTCGGTAATAAAGCAGTGAGGTCCACATCCTCGTTATCCTGCACCTCCTACTCCACCACCTTCTCCTTACCTTTCCCCTTACGATTTTCTCCCAATGAACACTTCATGAATGAGAACATATCTTGGACCGTCACCTCCAAACGGGACAGCTTCCCGTCTTGCGAGTCCACCGTTCGAGCCAACCCGGTGTCGCTCGTCTCCAATCCGATAATCTTAGATTTGGCCACCCGCGAGCTCACCCCCTTATCCTCCCCTTGCGATTAGCGCCAAGCACTTGGCTGAGTGCGTATATGGATAAAGATGCCTTGTCGGCATCAGACCGTGACTCATGCACTTCCTTAAGCTTTGCCTGAAATGACATAAAGCACATGATTAGTAAAATAAGTAAATAAAAAAATTCTAACGTTATTAACAAAAAGTAAATTGTTGGATTACTTACAATCGTGGCTGCGACGCTCGGGGACATCTCCTTGTCCTTCCCCTTCTTCGTCCAAATATCCACATAAGTATCAAGCCTATGTGGCCTACCCCCAAGGCCACTCCCTGTCACCTGAAATAAAATAAAGTAAAATTAGTATCGGCCCCGCAAAGTAAAATAATGCAGAATAATATATTCCTATAGTTATAGAAAAATTAAATCTTACCATCATCCTATGCTCCACCTCGGCGTAAGACATCCGGACGGAGTAGTGCACGTCCGTCTTTTTTGCCCGATTTTCTCTCCCCGATTGGCGAGATGCCAATTGTCTCTCCCCGATCTCATTGTTAATGAACTATTGCCATTTTTCCAATGAGATCGGCTCCTTCGATAACGGACTCTCGGGTCTTCCCAAAGTACCGGGTCCGCATATTTTTCTTCCATGTCTTGTGTTGCTCCCTCAACTGCTCCAAGACGGAATCGTGTAGTTTTGGATCCAGGCTGAATTGTTCCTGTCCAACAAATACAATGTTAGTTGCGAATAAATATAAATATAAAATGAAATTGAAATTGAAATTGAAATTAAAATATCCATATTCATATAAATATAAATACATTACCTGTAGTGCCACCCAAACAGCTAACTTGAGCTCATTTGGCACCTCCCTCCAACTAGTGTACCCCGGGTCGATGATCGTCTTTAGCAGATCGAGGGATATCGCTAATAGCCCCGTCTTGTTCTCAACGGCCATCCCTAATTTTCCATATTTGGGAGCCTAGGGGCCGAAGATCCCTCGTCGCCTCCGCTACGATCGAGCCCAGACAATATCATCATAACCAACATCATCATCCTTGCCTTAATACCTGAAGGAGACATTTGTTGTAAAAAAATGTTGTTATTAGTACAAATCAAAATGAATTAGAAGAAGACATGCAAATATGTACAATTACTACAAATCCAAATGAATTGTTACTGTATAACACCTCAATTCTGAATTCCAAAATAATAGCATCTAGCTCATAATATGTACAATTACTACAAATCCGAAACATCCCCACCCCTACCCCTACTGCCCACACACACGCACACTACACAAGAGAGAAAAGGATAAATTTCAAATCAATTAAAAGCATTAAAAATGGATTGACAAAGTACAAATTGGAATATTTGTTACAAATTGAAAAATTATTTCAAATTCGGGTAATCATAAAAAAATGGATTGATATTCGGTAGGAGCATCCAAGCCATCCACACTACTATTTAGACGCTTTGGCGCGTGTAGGACAATTTACAACGGCTCGTTGTTGATATACTTCGAGTAAAACACCTGGTTAACATTTTGAAATGCACAAACAAACGGCTCATCGCTCACGTGACCATTGCTCTTCAACATGGACAAGTCAACCATGATCAAATTGGTGACAGGATCAACTTTACAAACATTTTTATCCTCAACTCTTACCCAGTCATAGTAAAATACAACCTCTTTGAATCTTATATAATCCAATTCAAATATATTTAGGATTACACCATAGTAAGTCATTTCAGCTTCAACGAGGTTTTTATCTTTTGCGCTCGCTCGAAAGAAAGTAAGAGCCTTGTATGAAATGTCCGAGTTCTGTACATTTGTACTTTCCTCTTACACTTTAGTGCTGAAAACGTAACTGTTCAGTCGATACTTTTTGTACTCTTGTGCCACGAACAAGGGTCCAGTGGCTAGACGAGCAAGCCTTGATGTCGTATCACCCGTCTTTAAGAGTTGAGAATATAGATAAATTAATTATATTAGTTGTAAAATTTGAGTGTAATGTAACGTTATATAACAACCATTTTATTTATAATTACCTCCTGTGTCGACCACAACCTAAATTCGGTGTCTGATTATACCATTATTTTTCGTCTTTTATTGTTCTCACAGTCTTCATATTTTCTGCATATTACAAAATTAATCATGTATAAAATAATCTAAAATAATGTTAAACATTATAATAATTTAAACTTACTTTTTCCATTCCTCGACATCTTCATGTGTGCCAAATAGATAACGAGCTACTTGTTCATGTTGCAAACTCGTTAATTTCATTCGTTTTCCCTTCACATGACCACCATCATTGACGAACTCATCAGTGTCATCAACGCTGGTCGAGAAGGTAATACTAATTTGGATAATATCTCTCCATAAATCCTTGTGCTTGGAGAAACAGTGCTTAAACATTAGAGGAAGCAATTTCATGATCACATGACAATCGTGGGACTTACACTTATGTAAATCATGAGTAGTATAGTTAACAATACTTTGAAAGTTGGACGAAAAATTAGATGGGCCCTTCAAATTATATATTGTGTCTAAAAGCACCTTCCTTTCCCCACTCGTCAAAGTAAACACACCAGGGGAATTATTGTCCTTCCCCTTCTATCTTCTTTTAACCATAGTTGTGGCTTAAGTTTCAACGATTTAAGGTCTTTTTGTGCATTTTCTCCATCCTTAGAATGACTCCCCCCAAGGCAAGTTCCCACAATATGTTCATCGAAGTTCTTCTCTGCATGCATCACATCCAATACATGGTGCACCGGGTTATTCTTCCAATAAGGCAAGTCAAATAAAATTGACCTCCTAGACTATGCCTTTCTTGTCTCAGTTTCATTCCTAGTTGGGGTCTTCTTATGCTTGACATTCTTAAATTTTGGATTCTTACCTGGCATATTAGGGGCACATTCATAAGATTTACTTTCAATTTTTGAACCTGAAAGTTGTCTCGGCGGTAGCCTATGTTCAACCCCGCCCAATAAAAAATTGGAACCTTTCTCAAATTTGAAACTATGAGCCGGGGGTAAAAACCTGTTATGGCAATGGTATACATTTTTTTAGCCAAATGAGAGACGAAGAGATTTAGTCTCCCCTCGACAAATAGGATACCCAAAATAACCATGTACTACACAATCGAATAATGTCCCATAAGCAGGAAAATCATGAATTGCCCACATCAACATAGCTTTCAGCGTAAACTCTTCTTTTATAAAAGAGTCAAATAATTGCACACCCTCTTTCCACAACTCATTTAATTCTTCTACCAAAGGAGCCAGGTAGACGTCGATGTCATCACTTGGTGCCTTTGGCCCAAATATCAATAAAGACATCATCAAAAATTCAAGTCTCATATACTGTGAAGGAGGGAGGTTGAGTGGGGCTAAGATCACTGTCCATACTCTCTGATTGGTGTTTAGGTTTCCAAATGGATTGAAACCATCTATTCATATAGCCAAACGAATGTTGCGCTATTATCGAGAAAAATTAGGATAATCATAATTCATACTCCTTTAGGCTGTAGAATCAAAAGGATGACACATGATATTACCCCTACTTCTGCCCTAGCATGCCAAGTCATGGACTTCGCTATCCATGGTACTGTGAAAAATCGCTTTAATATAGGCCCAACGGGAAAATATTTCAACACTTTTTGAGGCACTTTTGAGCTTGTGCCTTCCTTACTAGTAGATTGGACATATCTAGGTTCATCAAATACTGGACAACGATCGATATTTTCATACTGCTTTCGGTATAGTATGCAGTCATACACACAAGCATGAATCGATTTATACTTCATTCCCAAACCTTTCAAATTGTTCTTCATAACAAGATAGCTATTTGGTAGCGTATTCTCCTTGGGTAATAACCCTTTCACCCATTTCAAAATTTCTATCATGATATCGCCAGACAAACCGTACTGCGTCTTCAAACTGTGCAGACCAACCATGGCATGTAAAGTTGTTTAATCTTTCTCACATCCAGAGTATAATGGTTGGGTCTCCTTAAATTTTAAACTTTGGTAGTCATCATCAAGGTTTGTCGTGATATCTTCACGAGCACTTGAACCTTGTACATCATCAATAACCTCATTCTCCTATGCTTCATAAACTCCGTACGCATCATCAACTAAATCCTCTAACATATTATGATCTATGTCGTCCCCTTCTACATCTATCCTACTTGTTGAAGGTTGTTGTGAAGGTTATTCGGGGACAAAAGGAACTTTTAATTCACTGTGAAAACTCCAAAATCGATAACTATCTTGCATACCCGATCTTAACAAATGTAGTTCAACTGTTTTCCACTCAAACACCTTACCATTCTTACACCTTGCACACGGACACGGAAACTTGTCATAATTATGACATCTCTTTGCGTATTTCACAAATTCATTAGCACCTCTGCGAAACACATCCCCATTCTATTTGTCTCACCCATCCACTCTTCGTATTTCGGATATCCCATCACAGCTACCACAACTAATCACCTATTAATGGTAAGAAGGGTATATTCATGTATTAGTATAAACAAAACTTAGATTTATATTATGTTTTATTTAATTATGTCTTCGATTCTTAAATTTCAAATTGAAATTCAATTTATAATAGAAATTCCTATTTCCTCCATCTCCTCTAAAGGGTGAGTGGTCCTATCCCATTCAAGACCGCATATTGCTGTAATATACTTAATAGCTCATGCACATTGTTACGATTTGAGAAAAATTCGCCAGCATATCCCCGTAGTTCTCCAAGTACACGACGTAAATTAGCAAGTGTGAGTGTTATTTCAATTGATTAATTGAAATAATAGTCACACCTGTTAATCTAGTATGTACCTGGAGAACATTAGGATATGACTGCAGAACTTCCTAAAAAAGTAACAACTTTAAGCCACTAAGAATATTATTAGACAGAAATTATGCAGTCCCAAACTGTCCAAAACGGGACAATTTGAGAGATCTCATTACAGGGGTAATGACTCTCGAACGGGTCTAAGGGCTATTGAATGCGTACGCATAAGAACTAGAAGGCTAGTATCTATGCGCACTATATGTAATTTCAAGTATATATATATTGTTCATTATACAAAGTAATTTTAAAAAAAAATGAAAAATCCCACCCCCATATGGACAATAATCCAGTGGTCATGCCACTTTTAAAATTAACCAACCCAATATCGATCCACTATAATCCAATCGCAATGGCAACAACAAATGTGTATCCCGTACTCCTTCTAATTCATCTACTCAATTAATTTTTTTCATCAATTAAACTAACCATTAAAGTATACAATTATTAATTTACTAATTTACTAATTTACAATGAGGGGCAATCCTACTTTCATATATTAATTTACTAAAAAAATTAATAATCAATCAATTCGTTTACAAGGGACACTACTTGCATATAAGGGAAAATATCTAATAAACCAATCAAAATTTAATAAAAAAAATTAACAAGCCCCCCCCGCCCCATTTCCCCTCCCCCGCCCCATTTCCCCTCCCCCCCTCCCCCCCACACACACGCGCGCGCGCGCGCACGTAGCCCCACCCCCGCATCGTTTCCCCTCCTATACATACGCACAAACATGCACACTACACACACATATACACACACGCGCGCACACACACACACACACACATAACCCCACCCCCTCCCCACCCACCACCACACATATACGCACACTCACATACACCTCCTCCCCAGCCCCCAGTGCCCACCCACCACACACACATGAGCACACACACACACACACACATGCACATATATTCATACCCACACACACACACACACACACACACACATATATATATATATATATATATATATATATATATATATATATACAAATGGAAGAGAGAGAGAGAGAGAGATAAAGTGGAGGGAAACAAAACGGTGAGAAAAAAAGGAGGGCAAAGGGTTATTTGCTGCTAAACTTGTCACGAACATGTTATGGTCTTTGACCGTGACAATATTATAAGAATTATCACGATCAATGACCGTGACAAGTCTGGCCTGCTAAAGAATGCCAATTTGGCCTTTTTGGTGTAGTGTTGATTGGTAGGGTAACTAGGTGGTTCCTTATACTCTCAAAGTATGATTTGAAGTGTGTGGTCCCTCGCGCAATCGAGAGCCAAGTATACGCAGACCTCTTGGAAATCTTCCCCTCTGGGACATTTGAGCCACCTAGGGAAAGCATTCCAGGGGATGATTTACAGGCCAACCATTTAGACGCGAGCGAGGAAGAATGGACAATGCAGTTCGATGGATCTTTGACAGAAAATAAAGGAGGAGCATGGGCTATTCTTTCAAAAGGAGTTAAAGAAATTTGTCTCTCCTACAAGCTGGGTTTCCCTTGCTCCAATAATGAAACAGAGTATGAAGCATTGGTACTAGGGTTGATGGAGGCCATTCGAAGGGGAATACGTTCACTCTACATCAAGGGTGATTATAACTTGGTGATCCAGTAAGTGAATGGGGAATATGCACTGAAGAACCTCAGTTTGACCCCTTAAAGGCTTCTCAACCAGTTCCATCGGACAAAGATAAGAGGCATCCCAGAACGATGAATCGCCATCCATATGCCTATGCCACTATTGCCCAGAAGATGATTATGAAGGAAGATTCAACTACAGTAGTGCTCCAACGGAGAATAGCTCCCTCAATGGTACAGGCAATACTGCCAATGAAAGATGATTCTGACTAGAGGGGAGCGATTAGGAAGCAACTGTAGTCTAGAGAAGGAAAGATGGAGCTAAGGAAAGTGGCAGAATATTTTATAAATAGGGAAACCTCTACTACAAGAATGCAGGAGGATGGTTGTCAAGATGCATCGGTCTAGAAGAAGCAGAACGAAGGTTAAAGAAGACACACGAAGAGCACTATGAAATAATTGAAATCCCTCTTTACAGAAGAATTCAAAGAGAGGGATACTTCTGGCCCAAGATGAAGCAGAGCTATAATGAAAGTGCGATAAGTGTCAACTTTTCTTTGAGGCAGCTAAGTGCCATTTCGTTGAAGCTTAACCAGATTGGAGGCAACCCTATATTTATTTTATAAATGATGAAGTTGTCCCAACAGAAAAGATTGACGCGATGGGACTCAAGAGAAGGGCCCCAAGATTCTACGTTCAAGGGGGACAACTGTATCAAAGAGGGTACTTCAATAGCCATTGTGTTGCATCACGAAGGAAGCGGCAGTCGAAGTACTAAAACAAGCTCATACCTAGCTCACATAGAAGGGGAAAAGTTCTACGATCAGTTAATGACGTTGGGTTATTATTGGCCAATGATGGAGAAAGACTCTGCAGAGTTTGTTAGAAAGTGTAAAGCTTGCCAGTTGCATGGAAATATGATTCATGCCCCATCGGTAGACCTCCATTACCTAAAAACTCCGTATCCTTTTCACACTTAGGAGTTTGATCTAGTAGGGGCAATACACCCTTCTTCAAGAGGAAAGATTTGGATACTAGTGGCAACAGAGTGCTTTACAAAATGGGATGAAGCGATACCACTAAAACGAGAAACTGTGGGAGTAGTATCCAACTTTATCAGGGAGCATATCATTTGTCATTTAGAGATTCTAAAAGTTATTTTCTCTGATAATGGAACTCCATTTGTTAACTCAGAAGTAACAATGCTGACGAATAAATACTCTATCATTCATCATACCTTGATCGTGGCATACCCAAAGGGGAACGGATAAACTGAGGCAACCAATAAGACGTTGGTCAACATTCTGACAAAAATGATGGAGGATTTTCTAGGATCTTGGGATGAAAAGATCCCAGCGGTGTTATGGGCCTATTACACGATGAAGAGGAAGCCTACGGGGTACACCCCGTTCTCCCTCATTTTTGGGGCTGAGGCAATCCTTCCAGTGGAGTCGGAAGTTCCCTCATCCCGATATGCCTTGCGAAGTAGTATTCTCCCTCAGAATAGACAAGTACAATTAGAAGCATTGGACGAGCACAGAGACAATGCGATGCAATACTTCTAAATGCACACAAAGTAGGTTTCAAGATCGTATGACAACTTGGTGAGACCAAGGAAGTTAGTGGAGGGAGACCTTGTTTTAAAGGCAGTAGTAAAGCACATCAGGGGGCTTCCTCTGCCTAAGTTTGTAGCAAATTGATAGGGACCTTTCATTGTAAAGGAGGCTCATGATTCAGGTTATTGCTTAATTTCTAAAATGGAAGAAGATAAATCATTTAAAATTAACAATAAATGGTTGAAGTCCTATCACGTATGAGTAATCGACTTGGATCACCGTTGTATCTAGTGATTTTGTTATGAATATACAAGCCGTTGTTCCTAAAAAAGATGTATTTTATTACAATCTGAATGAAGATGAAAAATGGCAGAGTTTCGTAACTTGTGTAAAGCAGTCCCATTACAATGAAAGGGCATAAAAAAATATACAACACTTTTTCTTCTCATTCATAAACGTTGGGATATTACAAAATTGGGAGCTATTGCCCAAGAATTACACAAGGAAAAACCTACGAGAATGAAAAAAATTATTTTCACTGGCCCAAGAGGAACCATAGGCCTGGAGCAGTAAAAAAGTCTCCAGCCAACCCCGAAGAAGCTGCTAGGTATGACCGTTTGGCGTTAATAGAAACATCTAGCCTAGTTTGAACTTGTGCCTGCTTGATAAGGAGCTCCTCCCATTCTATCTTTGATACACGAAGAGTTTCTTTGAGGTCCTCCATCTTCTTATTAGCAACCTCTAGAAGGGATGCTAGCTCGGATCTCCCTCAGTTCGTTGGCCCTCTCGATGCTGCAATAATAACTCCCTCTAGCCTTCCAACTGTTGGCTCTTTAGATTTTTTAAATGTCCAATCAGTCATTTGAATTGGAAGCCATCTCTACCCAACTCCTTTAAATAACCCAAAAATTGATTGAGTGAGGGCCTAATGACATTTGAGGTTGGGGTGCTAAACAAGTCCCTGATAACCATGGCCATTCCTTGAAGTCTAAGGCTCATCACTGGAATGTTCAAATGAAGATAATCAATAGTGAAAGTCTCTGGATGATGGATGTAAATTTGTTCGATAACTAAACGGTGGATGGCAGACATCTGAGGAGAATGTTGAAGGACCATGAGGCAGAGATCATGGGGTGCTAAGGAAGGTAGAAGAAGCTCATAACCAGACTCGCTATGAGCCACAGTCCCCATCGTGGAACCCTAGTCATTAGGACTAGAATCTTCTGGAATAGCTGGTTCCCGATGGGGCGAAGCAGTGGGCGAAGGGACTGGGGGAGACCTCTCTCCATCTTGAAGAGACTCGCTAGGAACCTGAGAACGGTTAAAATAGGTAATGAGTACAAAAAAATCTTAACAAGTTTTTATCATTGTTAAGTCACCATTATTGGTGGAGTTTGACGAAAACCTTAACAAGTGGTTGTCATTGTTAAGTCATCGTTACGGGTGTCATCGTTAGAGGTGGATGTTGAAAAAAAAAATCTTAAGAAGTGTTTTTATCATTGTTAAGTCACCATTATTGGTGGAGTTTTGACAAAAATCTTAACAAGTGTTTATCATTGTTAAGTCACCACTATTGGTGAAGTTTTGACGAAAATCTTAACAAGTGTTTAACAATGTTAAGTCACCGTTATTGGTGGAGTTTTAACGAAAATCTTAACAAGTGTTTATCATTGTTAAGTTACCGTTATTAGTGGATTTTTGACGAAAATATTAACAAGTGTGTATCATTGTTAAGTCACCATTATTAGTGGAGTTTGACTAAAATCTTAGCAAGCGGTTGTCATTGTTAAGTCACCATTATGGGTGTCACTGTTAGAGGTGGATGTTACAAAATAAATCTTTACAAGTGGTTTTCATTGTTAAGTCACCGTTACTGATGGAGTTTGAAGGTTTGAAAAAGAGATTCTTCTAGATTTCACAGTGCCAAGTAAAGGACAAACAACGAGGAAGGAAGAGAAAGTATAGAAATACCTCAGCAATAGCTGGAGACATAATAGGAGTCGCTATGGAAGCAGTAATGGGGGGAAATCTGGAAGGCAAAGCTGTCTCCTCGGAATCCCCCATAAAACCCCTAACAGTGGGAAGCTCAACGTGTGTTGAAGCTCCTATGCCAATAAAAAGTACGAAGGCCAATATAGGAGTAGTCTCGCTTAGATAAGGTGTTTCACCTTCTAGGGATGCTCTAATGGTAGTAGATGCAGAAGAACCACCACTGGCCTTGGGGATAGGAAGACCACCAAACAAAGATGGTGGGATAAAATCTGGAGAAAACTGCGAAAATAAAGGCAAGTGTTAGAAATGGGTAATAAATACAGAAGAAAGAAGAAATATCTCTAAGTTTTACTTACCTCAGTTATGGTACTAAAGAGGGGAACTGCATTTATGGGTATCGTCAACACAGCGGGAACAAAAATATTAGCTAATAAAGATGCCATTTCGACCTAAAGCATCCTAACAGATTAAAGTTCAGCATGGTAAATAAGAAAAAGGGATGGAATAGAGAAACATCGCCAAACCTAACAGTCATTGAGAATGTGTTACCTCGGGAGAACTTTCTGCAAATGGAAATATGGGCAGAAGAACCTAGGGCTGAGGTGATAATTCAGAAGAAGCTGGGGGAGTTATCTATGGTTGAGAGGAGATTCCCACGGACTCAATGGAATCACCCCCCACAGCAGCATCCTTCGCACATTGCGAGGACAAAGGGCGAGAGTAAGTAAGCCCAATCATGGGGGAACGAGGAGGATCTACATCGGTCTGAGAGGAACCGAAATGTCCCCCCACGAAAGGACTCGCGGGGGGGGGGGGGGGGGGGGGGCTGGACCTTTCTTCTTCAACCTTCTGCACCAAAGTTGTTAAGAGTTAGACAAATGCAATTCATTTTAGAAAAATAGGAGTAATAACAAAAACACACATGCATACTTCAGATCCAGAGGGAGAATGGGAGGATATCACCATTGGCAAAGTAAAAGGGGAGGCAACGACAGAGGGAGCTGGGATGGGATGTATATCTGGAGCTTGTTTCTTCCGGGACTTAGTAACCAGAGTCTTTTTCCTCTCACCCGCATTACTATCACTTTAAGCAACCCTTTAACTCTTTCTCCTCTTTGACCCTAGTTCCGTGGGATCAACTAAGATAATAGGGAAGGCGGTAGCAGGAGGAACGACGGGAGTATGTCGTCGAAACTCATCATTTATTCACTCCACCTCAGCCTGAATTCTCCTTCTCAACTCCTCACTCACCTATGCAGGCATGGGAGGAGGAACAGAGGCGATGGGGAATGCTTCTAAAGGAGTTTGAGATTGAGTCTGGGACTCCCAGATTTAGACCTCCTAGTTTTTTTTGTTGACGGTAGGGAATGTCCTTCTCTAGAGGCTGCTGCTCCAGCTGAACTCCTTCATCAAAAACATCTTCAGTAGGGGCAGACTATTTGGGGGTTGCAACAGTATTAGATTTGGGCATGGCAGTAGGGATCATTGGGCAGTAAGGGGGTAACTCGATGCGAGTATCTTTAACAGTCTTAATTAGAGGGAACTCAACTCCAAGAATAGAGTTGCCTTTGAGGCCCAATTCCAAGGAAGATAAAGAAAGATCTCAGGGATACTGGGGTACTTTGTATGAACTCACGAATCATGGCCAGTTGCATCAACCGAAATTTGGTGGCAAAAGAGGTAGGCACGTCCCCTTTCCTAGTGGCACTGGGGAGGGTGACTCGACCATCTATAGTAGAGGTTATGCCAAGTAGGGGTGCACAGTGGGACCAAAAATCAAATAAACTAAACCAAACCGATGGCACTGGTTCGGTTCAGATCAGTTATTTTGCTCAATGGTTCGATTCCGATTAAAAAAAAATGATACTTTGGTTCGGTTCTCGGTTCCAGGAAAAAAAACCCAATCCGTTCTGATCCGAACCGATCATATAGATACATATATATTTAATATACAATATAAATGTATATACTAGTAAAAGGTAAAAACCCTAAAGCCCATGGATCGCATATAATAACTTAACTTAACTTACTAACCCCATACATATTCAGCCGCTCCTCTCTGTTATGTCTTTCTCCCAAAAATCCTAACCACGTAAACTACAAGTTGTTCATTTTCGAAGCTCTTCATTTGTTAAGATCGTATGGGAAGGGAGCAACTTCGTTTCTCCCAAGATCAAATGGGTAGAAACCCTAAAGCCAAGTACAACTTCGTTTCTACCATTGGTTCAGATCGGAGCCCTTCATTTCTCCTATTTGGTCATTTTTGAAGCTTATTTGTTCAGATCGGATCGGAGCTTAGTTTGTTCAGATCAGATCGGAGATGAGTTGATGGATCAGAGCTCATTGGTTGAGATCGGAGCTCAGTTTACGGATTTGTTCAGTTGATGGATCGTTTCTTTCTCCCATTTGTTATTAAATGTTCTCATTATTGTGGAGTAATATTCAAACACCAACTTACTCAGATCTATTTTTTTATTCAGATTTAAAAAAAATGAGAATATTATTCAAACACCAAGTTGAGGACTTGGTGTTAATATTGTGGAGTATTTTTTTTGGCTAGAAACCCTTTTTTATTGGACATTCGTTTTGGGTTAATTACTGACCAGAAACTAAAGGTAGAAATCAAATAAGAAGAAGATGATTATTCCCATATCCCAAATCCCAGTTTTTAATCAAGGATGGAAATCAGACTAGAAAAATATGATTATTCCCAAATCCCAGTATGTTGATTACTGACCAGAAACTAAACAAATAATGTAGGATTAAAAACTTCAACTTCTTAAACTTCTTGATACTGAACTTGAAAATTATATGGGATTAATATGATAAAACATGGAGGAAGAACAAATGTTGTTTTTGAGCTACAAAAATATTTTTGAAATGTAGTTGAATTTTTTTATTAACAAATGTGATTAGAATCGAGAACCGATCTGAACCGGTTCGATTCCAAAAAACATCGGTTCTGGTTCTAGTTCCAAAATCTTAGAACCGGATCACCCCGGTTCTGGCTCTGGTTTAGTAGTGAAACCGAACCAACTCGAACCGTGTGCACCCCTAATGCCAAGTACCGCTGCAGAAAGGTAGAAGGTGCAAGCCTCAGCAAAAAAAGCCCTCCGATTCGTTAACTGAAACATAGGTCGAGAAGCCCCCTGATCAAACTCGAACTGCATGCTACACCTATTGGGGTTATAAGGTTCAGAAGTATATCCCCATTGAGTGAATGAAGGAAGAAACTCAGGAGTGACCAAAAGTACGACGACTTATGCAGGATCTTCTACAACTGGAACAAAAGTGACAGTTCTAGTTGTAGAAGGAAAAAAATTCCATGTACGGGCGAAGGTTGATTCTCCGTACGACCTCATGACAAAGGAATCAAAACGGTAAAAAAATCCCATTATTTCCTTTCGACACTATTTTTTATGGAAGCATAAGAGGCGTGGTGGTTTAATGCCTTGGCTCACGGGATAAGGGACAGATTTGGCAGCAATAGCAGGAAAACGAGTATAGAGGAAACC
Source organism: Sambucus nigra (assembly GCA_949130495.1). NCBI lineage: Eukaryota > Viridiplantae > Streptophyta > Magnoliopsida > Dipsacales > Adoxaceae > Sambucus > Sambucus nigra. The sequence continues at coordinate 752,041,580 of OX422208.1, forward strand.
CGTTAAGATAACGGTATTGGCAAAAATTATCCAAGTTGTAACGACCAAGGGACCGTGCCATGTCAAGGTAGGTTCGATCCGACTAACTATAGAGGGACCCCAAAGCAATGGCGTCCAGAGGAAGATTGAAACCCCTGGCCAAATGGATAGAAATGTTTATAAGGTCCCTCATGGGCTGGTCGTTGGGTTTCCCAGTTAAGAAGAAAAGGGAAAGCAACACAAGAATATAGGTTGGTAATTATAAAGATGTACCTTTACCATGGCTCGTAATAGTAATGACGTCCTTCATAGTAGGAGGCTCGAAGAAATAGCTAATAAGTGGAGTAAAAGTAGCCTTGTTATAAGACCCAGTGCAACGGTGGCAAATTTGATCTAGCTCTACTCGGTCAGCAGGTTCTTCGGCATCTAAGGCCTAATCAAGATAAGTAAACTCACCCATGGGTTCGAACCCAAGTAGCTCATAAACATCTTCTAACGAAATAGTGAACTCCCCCCAGGCAGTGAAGAATGTATGAGTTATAATGTTCCATCTGGAAACCAACACTTGGAGTGCAACGTTGTGCTTAAAAAGAGTGAACTCCCAAAACTAGCTGGCTCGGTGAAGACCAACCTTGGCAAGAGCTGCAGCGTGAGAGCTTTGCATGTGTACATGCCAGGCAGGAAAATGAGATGGAGATTCCCCAAGCACTTCAAAATCGATCTGTGAGTAAGGTAAGTCGCCACAATTCAACTGAAAACATAGAGTCCCCTCTGGAGGAAGAAAGACCCACTTGGATGAATCTTCGTCTTCATCACCCAGCAGGAAAGGGTCGTACTTAGCTAAAAAATGGCAGGTTTTGCATGCATAAGAGAACTCATCACCCTTGCCAAAGATGGGAGACAGATGGTAAAAACTTAGTTGCTCTTGACGAGCAACATCCAAAGGGTTGGTGCTAGTGGTAGCAGTGGCAGCAGAAGTAGTAGAGGAAGAGATTGGCTGAGAAGCAGTGGTGGTAGCCTTGGGGACACTTGAAGAAGCCATAATAAGTAGCGATGAAAGAAACAACTTGGTAAGGAAGGGCTAGGGACAAAAATGGAGGAGTACAGCCATAGGTGGTGGTATAAGAGATGATGGGAAGAAGGAAACCAATTAAAAGCTTGACAATAATGGTGTTCTGAGGGTTTTATCTCTCTAAGAATGATGAGAGTTGAAGACGACGAAGATAAAGTAAGAAAAAATTGGCTAAGTGTTTGAATAATATCCGTTTGCAATTTTTGGGTTCGTCTTTTGAGTTTTCTACCACCACACATGCAAAGCCACCTATAATCATTTCAAACAGACACATGGCACTTCGGGAAGTGTCCTGACAGCTGAAAAGACATCACCACATCATTAATGAAGTGACACATTCCTAGGAAAGTTTGAGTTTTGGGGCTAGAATTTTTGTCACACATATCCAATAACTCCCAACGAAGAAGCTATCCCAACGATTCAAAAATCTACGATGTTCCCTCCCACAAGTCCAAACGTTGTTTAAGTATGACTCAGCTACATCAGGGAGAATTTTTTTACTTTTTCAAACATGACGAAATGATGGCGCAGCAGAGCCCAAACAAAGTAGAACCTTTCAATAGGGAGAATTTCCTATCAAGAAGTTTACAAGGGAGATTTCACAAGTCTCAATGATAGAGGCAGTCCTAACGAAAAAAACTCACTCCACAATAAACGGGAGGATTTCAGTTACCAAGAATCATAATGGGTGTTTGGGAAAGTCAGCTGGTCTATTGGGAGAATTTCAAATAGTCAAGGAAAAATGGTTGAGGCTCGGTAACAGGAAAAAGTTACGATGTCCCTTCGCTAGAGTGGCAATAAGCTACAACATTTTAACTCAGGCACATCGAGGAGAATTTTACTTTTTCCTAAAAATCTTAACTGCAATAGTTGTAGTGAAGGAAAAGATGCCAGAATTTTTTCACACAGAGAAGGTTCATCGGATTGAGAAGTTTTTGTGCAGACATTTCTTGTTCCCACAAAAAATCTCTCCACAAAGGGGCAAATATTGAGGGGGCTTAAACATAATCTTTAGATTAGAGATAATCCCCACATTAACAATAGTGTTTGGGGATTAAGGCAGGTAAAAAGTGATGTAGCTCAGTAAGACAGCGAGCCAGCACAACGGGGCAGCCCAGAGGGATCTTTCAGCGAAGAAAATAATTGAGAGATCTTATCCTTTAGTCCTGTTCTTTAATTTAGCCTTGTCGTATCTTTTGCTTACATTGACTGTGAGATATAATGATTGTAATGATGTAATGATTATAACGGCATTCGGTGTGAGGCCGAACGGTACTCGCGAGAGACTAGGCTTGGTAGGGCCTGTGAGAGCTTTGATGCTCTATCGAACGACCTCGTCGTGGAAACTTTAAAGGGACTTGATTTCGAGGATTGAGAAGTGAGGCACCGTTGGGGCTTGTCCTGACCATCTTAGATACACCTGGTAAAACACCAAAGGACCCTGACTGTGAAACCTCGGGCGGAGCATCTTTGAGTTCCATTGGGTGTTGAGTTGTAAGCCAAACAACCCTCTACTTAATGTCACATCTACTTTACGTGATATCACTAACCATCTAGGCAATATTAAATCTACACTTGAGTAAACCAATGTGGTATTTGGGGCTCTTAGATGGTTAGTTAGACACCTCCATGACGACAACCCCCTGACACACAATGGTTAGGAAAAAGGCATGTCTTGACATTTAATTTTTATGACGTGGAGCTAACTAGTGCATCAGGCATTTAATGTTTGTGACGTAAAGTATGAGGGATGTCTTTCACAGTCATTAATGTCTGAGTTACCTCGAGAGTGGTGTGGGGACTATTTAAGAGACCCAACCAGCTCCAAGGAAGGGATGTTCTTTTTGAGGGTTCAAAAGTTATTGCTAGAGATAATATACATCAAAAAGATATTTATTACAAAACCAGAGAGTTTACTCACCCACCATTGTCACTTATTACGAAGCTTTAATATTTGATAGAGATCTTAAAGTGTGGTTTGGGTGTTTGGCTGCCTACTAAGGTGTATCTAGGGTGATTACTTATCTCTCCCTCTGAATGAGTTACTTCTGAGTCCATTATTGTCATTTGAGTCATACACGAGAGAATTTTTAGTTCAAACTGAGTTTATCTTCACCAAGTTGTGTTTGCATGTCTTGTAGTTAATCAATAGCGTGATTAGTTAACTTATCATTACTGTACTCAAAAGGGTTACACCTCCATCTAATCTAAATTACCCTCTTACATTATGCATGTTTTACTTCATATCATAGTTGGTGAAACGAATATGATTTTGGGTGGATTTACATAAAAAATGGAATTTTGGGAATGATTACATAGAATTGGATTTGAAAATTGTTCCATATGAATTTTGAGATTTAATCTTAACAAAAGTATATAATCTTGAATGAGAAAAATTGTGGATTAGGTAAATCTTAAGAGTAATTAATAAATATTGCAATTCTTGATTAAGGCGTTGAATCCCATGAATTAGATTATGCTTGGATGAATTTAAATATGAAAAAAGGTAGAATCATATTTGGAGTTAATAGAGAATGAAGTACTTGGTTTGAATTGATGTTATGCATTAGAGTGAGCGATGGGGAGATATCAAACCTCGTATTGGAAGAACAGGGCCACTACCTAGAATCGAATTGATTCGGTTCTCAAGGGCGAATCGATTCGGCAGGCCAATTGATTCGGACTTGCTGTGGGAAATAATTTTGTTTGTTTGGATTTCCAGGTGCCATTTGACGTTGAATGAATGTAGAGGGTTCATAAATAAAGAAATTGGACTTCTGGGAATTTTTTAACATATTACGTTGCCTTGGGTTAGTCGGGAATAAATCCGGGGTATGAAATCATAGGTGTTTAGGATGAACGACGCTCGAAAAGTAATTAATGAATTCGGTTTGGAAATTTAATTAGAATTGGGATATGGACTGGATGGGAATATCTTAGTGTATAGGTTTAAATATTATATTTGTGAATCAATTGAGCAAGGGACTATTTATGTATTCGGAAGTCGGGATTAGACTCAGGGATTATGGTCTAGTTCTATAGGTGACATAGGCACGGTTAGACAATTTTAATTGTGTGTATGTGTGTGTGTGTGTGTGTGTGTATATATATATATATATATATATATATATAGAGAGAGAGAGAGAGAGAGATTATATTTATGAATATATACGTGTGATTGATATAATGTGAAACATACATACTCTAAAAATGCTATCGGTGGAGGTTGCACATAGTGGACGGTCCACCGTGGTGTTGACCAGTAGGTGTAGGATCGATTCCCTAGATCAAAGGTCTGTCGCACAACAACTGAATGTGAGTTTAGAGTCTAGTGGGGTAATGTGTTCTGGTTATGACCCATGGATGTACGACTATAACCCCTTTAGTTTTATGTTTACTATTTGGGCTTGGTAACGAGATTCTAACCCGGTTGCCTTGGTGTGGTACCATATCTCCTTAGAGGCTGATAGTATACTATAGAATTGCTTCTGCGAGGTAATGCTCTGGGGATTGCGATTATATATTTATATATGTATGTCTGTATGTATGTATGCGTATTGTATATGATATGAATATACGTATATAAGTGTGATAAATATATACGGGTAAATAAAATAAATGTGTGAATATTAAATTAATATCTCGCGTGAAGTTATTTGCACCGACTAATGATGAGAACTAAGATGATTTAGTATATGTGTAGCTAAATAATAAGTAAAGCCAAGAATAAATACATGTCACACAGTTTGGATAGAAGGTTAGCGTATGGGCTAAGGTAAACGTTAGCACTAGTTAGGTAGGGTAGCATAACTAGGGTGTTTAAAATACACGCGTTAGGTGCGCACTATTGACGAGGGGTGAGGATTATCTCACGGGAGTGCGATACCAGTTTAAATATGGAAGATTGCATTGCATATTTATTATGCATTTTAAACACTAGCAAAATATTTTCAAAAGGTTTTGGGTTTAACCCGCATCAAAATATTTTTGAAAACTTTTAGGTGCCCAGCCACAGGGACGCCATGGATGATTATTCCTTCCATTCAGTCAGTACTGCAGCAGCTGTGGATGCTTGTAGGGATTTACTTAGTCGCATATATCTTGAGTTCTAGATAGGAGTCCATTTAGTTGTTGTTCGGGTGTGTTGCCCATTATTAGACAGTTAGTTGTGCAGTTTTTATTTAGTCAGTCTATGGATTGTTGTATCAGATTATTATCGGGTGTTATCCGGTTAGAGTTGGATTATTATTATTTCATTATTCAGTTATTATCCGTGGTGAATGTATTAATTATTTTGAATGATTTATGGTGAATGGAATTTAATTGTGGTAAAAATATGACACGGGGCTTAATAGGTTTGTACTTGATAGCACAAATATACCACCTTACTGCGGATGGTATTCAGCTTCACATACAGGGCGGGACCATACCTCATACCTCATACAGGGCACGGCCGTACCTCATACAGGGTGCGCCATATCTCTTACAGGGCGTGGCATCTCAACGTGCCGCGTTATCCACACAGTCCAGGGATCGGAACCTGTCTTTTGCCAGAGGATGCGGCGTTTAGGTAGTTTGCCTTGCAGGCCGCATCCCCCTCATTCGCAACTACTCTAGACTTGATACATATCACGTGCTCAGGGCACGTGACACAGTGCACATACCTCTTATAAATAGAGGACCACACGTCGAAATAAGAGGATGAGACAGATGGATTCCACACACACCCGGGGCAGGTTCTAAAGCATTGATTCTCTATACACAACCTCACCATACAGTTTGAGGACTGTTCATCCACATCGCAGCTACCACTCCGACACACCGAAATCCTCAATACTGCCATGTACTCTCCATTATTCTCATACTTGTACGCCTCTTTAGGCACGATTATATTGTACAATGCAATACATATAATGAGAACGGAACAACACAGTGGACGCAGGCCTATTTTAAAGGCTGAACCATTCTATATCTCGCCTTCTCTCTATTTACTTGATTGCTTTATTCAATACATATTTTACACTTTGACTTGTTGATACGAGAGCGACTGGTGGGCGATTTCTTGTATCATCCATCTGGCTCCGTCTGTGGGAAACGAGATATTCCAATCTTGTTTCTCTGCATATATGAGTTCTTAAACACCTTATTCAATCCATGAGGGTCCTGTGGATCATCTTCTCACAGGTCGATTCTGGTTATTGAGCTCCGTACTATATTTGCCTCCTTAAATGGGTATTCCTTATATCTGGATCTGCTCTTGGGTCTTCATTTGATGACCTTAGATCTAATTTACATACCCCTGTGATATCATCTCATCTAGATAATGCTGAAAAGCATGATGGACTTTAGTCCCGAAAAGATGGATGATTAGGGAAGGGTCATATTTACACCCTTTTTGCTGATTATCGACATATGATCTAGGGTTTATCATTGAAATTGTGCCGTTTTGTGCATCGAGAGGTTATTTACTCATGGACAAACCCTAGTACCTATGCTCTCCATAAGTTTTAGGAGAAAAGCTCAATTCTCGGGCTTAAAATTTTGGATTGCTCCCTTCGCTGCCTAGGAGGGGATTTGGCCGGGCAGTTCAAATGCCTATATGGCCGCGGCCCCTACTAGTGCAACTGAGTTACAGAAGATTCAAAACATCTAGGAATGGACTCAAATGGACCCCAGCTCAACCTCGGTGGATAACATACAAGGCCGCGGCAGTGCACCTGTGTGCCTTACTGGCCGCGACCTCGACAGTAATGCCGTGTAGTGGTGTAAATGCTGCATCCTCATTTCCTACTTGGTTGTTCCAATATTTCTGTGATTACTCACTTCTGTTAGTTTTGTCTCAAATTCTATATACTTTATAAAGACTAAAAAAAGAAGAAATGGAAGGAGAACCAGCCAGAGTGCAGAAGTCAAGGATGATATTATGCAACTGTACAATCACCTTAATCACCTCTATGACAGCCATGCCTCACTTCAGACCCAGGTCAACTATCTAACTCAGAGGGTCCTAATTCTAGAGGCCGCGACCTCTCCAAATGTGGGTGCGGCACCCACGGAAGAAGCACCAACAGTCTTTGATGCCGCGTCATTTCAAGAGGAGACGGCCGCAGAAGCAGTCAGCAGGAGCCAGAAAAAGAGAGTGGAGAAGGCAAAGAAGAAATTGGGGGCCTACACTCCGTTGACCTTCCCGATTGAAGAGATCTTTGAGTCCATCAAAGAGGACAAGCTGTTAAGGTGGCCAGAAAAGCTGAGAGCTCCACCCCACAAGAGGAACAAAGCTACCTGGTGCAAATTCCACCAGGACCATGGCCATGAAACTAAGCCATGCTAAGCTCTGAAGGATAAAGTTGAAAGGCTAATTCGGCAAGGGATGCTGCAGCGATTCTTAAAGAATGCATAAAGGATTCAGCCAAACCTGACAGAGGCTGCATACCGCATCTCATCCTTAGTTTTTCCAATTTCAACTATTTCTATTTATGTTTTATGAAGCTCATTATAGCCCTAATATTCAAGACTTTATGTTTTATTAATAAAGTTATTAGCTGGAGCATACATATATAAATATATGAATTAGCAAATTTTGTCGTATCTGATTTTTCTCTTGTCTTCATAATCTGTTATCTCACAAAAAGACCTTTTGTCTTAAACAGATTCCAAAGGAAGAATGATAAATTATCTCGAAAGATTATTATTATTTCAGGATGCACCTATGGAGGGATTGTGATCTTAATTATCTCAGAAGCTCCCCTCACGATGTGCAACTATATCTTATCATATGATGATCATATTCGCGAAAGCATATGAGGATTCAAGGAGATTTTATTAGCACCGAGGGCTTACAATTCCCGTTCTCAGCTTTCAAGATGATACAATTAGCCATGGGGGCTTACAATGCCCGTTCTTAGCTTTTGGAAAGTGTAATTAGCCACGAGGGCTTACACTGCTCATTTTTAGCTTTCAGGATGCGTCATCGAGCCGGGAGGCTTATAATATCCAGCCAGGGATGGCTTTATATATATTAGCAGCTGTGGGTGGCTTAATAACATAACCCAGCCTGGGGAGGCTTTATAGTATCCCGTATATTAGCTGTGGGTGGCATAATAACATAACCCAGCTTGGGGAGGCTTAAAAATATCCTATCTGATAGCTGTGGGTGGCTTGATAGCATAACCCAGCCTGAGGAGGCTTGAAAATATCCTATCTGATAGCTGTGGGTGGCTTAATAACATAACCCAACCAAGGAAGGATTGAAAATATGATATATGTCTACAGAGGCACATTGTTCAGATGCAATGGCCAAAATTTATCAAGGCCCACCGATATGGTTGCAGGTCTCTAGGGGCCATTCATTCATGAAAGTGCTAAGGCATTGGCATCCTGGAGCATGAGAAGGCTACAAGGTTAAATACCATAGTAGAAGAGGATCAATTGTATCAAGGCTGAGAAAAATAGAAAAGGTATAACATCCCTAAAAGACTTTCTTCTCTGGCACGGTGATTTGGAAATTATAGCACTAGAAGAAAGGCCTTCTCTACATATTCCAAATTGGTTATGGGATGACAAAAAGAATTTTAGGCAACCAAATACACATCAGAGTGCCGCAGCCTGAGAAGATCCATGTACTCAGAGTGCCGCAGCTTTACAAGTACGCCTGCGGCCATCAAGTGAAATCTTTTAAAGGACGCGGCCTTATTCAGGGGCAGTGCATTCGTTGAAGATAGAGAAAGGGGCGCGGCCCATATACCGCAGCCTTGTGAAACAGCGCAGCCAATGGCCTATACTTTTGAAGGTACCGTAGTACTATTTATGTGGACGCAGACATCAGCAAATGATCATCTTATAAAGGAATCGCATGGTATCCGCGGACTAAAAATATTATGTTCATCTAATCAAGGATGCATTTTCAAATATGAAAGCAGTTACATTTAACCATCAATTATAGCAAGCAATGTAAAAGACCAAGAGTTCCAAGCAATCAAATATGGCCGCAACCATGATATTAGTAGTTAAGATTACAGAAAAGGAGGCTGCAGCCACAACAGAAATAAAGTAAAAGGAGGGACGTAGCCCTGTATTAATGATGAGAAACTGAATACAAGTTCAAGAAGCTGCGTCATCATTCTCATCAGCCTCCTCGTCGTCCGCGGCCGTCTCAGTTTCTCCGTCCGCGGCCGCCGCTTCTGCTTCAGCCCTCAGCCTCGCTCTCTCTTCGACCGCGGCCTTAAGCTCAGCGATGCATTCTTGATGTTTGATATCGCTTAATTTCCAAGCAAGGACCTCCTCCTTTGTCTCAGGGAAGCTCTTTATAAATCTCTGCCGTAGCTCCTGATAGCCGCGGAGGTATGCCCTATTGTTGATAAGAAAGAAGTACTTGGAGCCTTTGAATGACTCTACGGCGTGGTCTATGGCTAGATGGAGGGCATCGCCATGATCAACCTCCATTTTTTATTTCTGCGACATGCTCTTGGGCTTACTGAGTAGACTTCGCCTCTAGCTCTTCGTACTTCTCCTGAAGAAGAGCGAGATTACTGCTTGAAATATCTGCGATACGGGCAGCTTACGCAGTCTAGGCCTGGGAGGTTTTAAGGGATTCCGCGGCCTGTTTGAAGTTCTCTTCCTCTTCCTCCCTCACCTTGTTCGCTTTCTCCAGGTCCATGTGGGTTGCCTGAAGTACCGCGGTAGAAGACTTCTTGCCAGATACAAAAGATGAGGTCCGAGCATCTTCCAAGTCAGAAGTATGCACCCTATCTGTAGCCTCTTTCAGCTTATAAAGGGCTTCATACTTCCTCTTCAGGGCCACCATAACATCCGCGGCCTGAAATAAAGCAAGTTAGAAGCGAATTATGGGATGCAAAAAAGTTGGTAGCAAAAGTAAAGAATGATAGCACTTACCCTCAGGAGGCTATGGAGACCACAGTCTTCCAAGTCGTCGTGGTCTACCCCCACCAACCTATCCAGGTCCTCGACATCAATAATACTTTTCATTCTTTGCGAAGCCATTGCTGTAGTGTTCCACGAAGACTCTGGGTCAGGCTGCCTCAATTGGGGCCGCGGTCTACCATCGGGATCAGCTTCGCCACGGAACTGAGGAGGTGCCAGATTTGCATTTACTACAACAACAGGTGGCGGCGGCGGAGAAGTTGTATCTACAGGGACATCATCAGGCATCAAACCTGCCGCAGCTAGGTTGGCCCCAATGTCATCATCAAATTTAGACGTTGGATGGGCGAGAACAACAGTTTTCTTCGCGGCAGGAGTAGAGGCCACGGCCTGTGTATTTTTGTCTGCAGGAGCCTCGATCGGCTCCATGGCTTTGGACCTTTTTCTCTTTTTGCTTCGCGCAGTGTTGTTTAGGATGACTTCATCCTCGTCCATTTTCGCCAATTGTGCGGTCAGCAATTCCCTGTTGACTTCCTCACCTGAAAAAGCAGCAGCAAATATTGGGAAAGGAATCTAAGAGCATAAATGATCACGGAATAAAAATCATGACGCAGTGAATTACCTTTCGTGCCCATATGTTGAGGAATGGACTTGTTTGGGAAAAATCTTGCTTCAAATATGGTCGCTGATGTAACAAGAGTGCTGAACTTTTTATGTTCAGCAGGAACTGCCGCGGCCTCAACGACTCTCTTTTCCTGCCGCTTGTTCAAATGCAAATTGTCAAGAGCTGCAGAAAAGACAATGTAAAGGTTAGTGGAAGTTAATATACAAAATATGATGAAAGGACGCGACTATAGTCTTAATACCTAATTTAGAGGGAGACCCCCATTACCGCGGCATTCTATATGACCTTTCCCTCTCATTCTCCTCAGGGTGAATCTCCCAGCCTTCGCCGGAGATGTAAAAATATTTCCACTTCCAGTTATTCACACTGGTCGGCCTCCCAATATAAAGGGTCTCGTCCCTGTCGCGGACAGAGAAGTAGTAGTAACCCGTGGACTTCACTGAGTTCTCCTTTGGGCGGTAGAAGTGAAAGAATTCCGTGGGAGTGATGTATTTTTTGAATAAGTTCTCCCAAAGGACAACCACGACAAAAATGACTCTCCAACTATTAGGATCTAACTGGGCTAGGGCCAATTTTATTGTCTGAAAAAGGCGACAGATGGGAACAGGAACAGGCAGCCGCAACCCATAAATAAAGGCATGGAGTGGGAAGTAGACTCCATCGGCCAGAATCGTGCAAGGTCTTTGGTTTGCGGCAGGTGCCGAGCACATCAAATTTTTTAGAAATTTGAAGGCCTCAGCCACCTGCTCAACCCAGTCTTGGGTCATGGCGCTGCGGATATCAAGTGCAGGTAAGGATCTCTCAGCCCTCCCAGATGTTCCATCTGGGTTATCTCTAACTTCCGCGGCATCATGTCCTGCACCCAATGGATGATTACTTGAGTTGGCTTCTTCTTCCATCGGTGAGAATTGAAAATCCTTCCCAGATGCAGAGTCCACGGAGTTTGAGTCAAGTATCACGCAGTTTGGGCAATCCTTTAGTTTACAAGGCCCTATTGATCTTAGAGGGGGAACAAAAGTGAGTTCAGGAGGAGATGTTCCAAAGTGCTTTTCCCAAAAGCCTTTCAGGAACTCGTCTGGGTCAAATCTCATATGGCTGCAGCAGTACCTGAAAAGCAGAGTTCGCAGTTAGGCACCCCAGCCAGTATGGTTTGGAAAAAACTTCAAGGAGCCGCGGAAGGATTATTTATAAATAGTAAAAAATTATTCAAACTATACTACTTGAACACAAGGGGTCATCTGGCCCTACTAGCCGCAGCCACCCACTTCATCAGCAGGGGACCATATATTGCCATGGATATAGGCTCAAATTGATTTAATAGATTTTGGACATGACCATCATGAAATTGCTAAAGTTGATCTAAGGGATTCTAGTAGAAAATGCAGTTGTTTAATATGGATGTGCATTTGGTTCATGAAGGCGTGAAGGCTGTTCAAAACTACAAGGGTGGTTGTTCAGAGCCTAAAAAGACTATACAACCGCGGCAGAATACGTTGGTATGCATCAAAGTGTCGCGGAGGATAAATTAAGGGACCGCGGCCATTTGGCACTGTATGACGCAGATAAGGACCAAAACAACTCCGGGGAATGGATTATTAAAATCCTATCATGCCGCGGCCTCTCTCATAAATAATTGAGTATCTTGCGTTTAATCATTTTTAGAATCAAATTCACAGAATGTGAAGAGTTTGTTTATGAACAACAAGAATGACTATATGATTTTCATGGCGTTTGGAAGATCAGGGGTCATGTGCAGCATATGAGGGAAATAGAAAATTATTCAAACAAAACCCTAGATTTCTATCAAATAATCCAGAAAAGTGCAAGTGTTGATGATCAAAAGGGAAGAATTCATGCGTTCATGTAGTTAAAGAAAAACTATGAACTTCGAAATCTATTAAAAAGGTGAGCAGTTAAAAAATTACCTGGAAATGAAGAAACTTGCAATACTCAGCTTCAAACCGACTTGCACCACCGCACACAGCCTCAGAAGGTTGCCGGAATATGAAAGAGAAAGGAAGAACATAATTCCTCTCGATTTGCTCTCAAAGTTTTGGGAACGTAATGAAGTCCACGGCCAGAAACAATTTATATAAGAGAGCGCGGAAGACGAATCGTCGCTTTGGAAGTACCGCAACACCTAAGCAGACTAATCTAAGTCGCAGTCCCAATTAAATTCTCTTAGCACTACGACTTGGGGGCTTATTGATAGCACAAATATAGAACCTTACCGCGGATGGTATTCAACTTCACATACAGGGCGCGGTGGTACCTCATACCTCATACAGGGCGCGACCGTACCTCATACCTCATACAGGGCGTTACACCTCAACGTGCCACGGCATCCACACAGTCCAGGGAGCGAAACTTGTCTTCTGCCAGAGGATGCGGCGTTTAGGTAGTTTGCCTTACATGCCGCATCCCCCTCATTCACAACTACTCCAGACTTGATACATATCATGTGCTCAGGGCACGTGACGCAACGCACATACCTCTTATAAATAGAGGACCACACCTCGAAATAAGAGGATGAGACAGATGGATTCCACACACACCCGGGGCAGGTTCTAAAGCATTGATTCTATATACACAACCTCAGCATACAGTTTGAGGACTGTTCATCCACATCGCAGCTACCTCTCCGACACACTGGAATCCTCAATACTGCCATGTACTCTCCTTTATTATCATACTTGTACGCCTCTTTAGGCACGATTATATTGTACAATGCAACGCATATAATGAGAACAAAGCAACACAGTGGACGTAGGCCTATTTTAAAGGCTGAACCACTCTATATCTCGTCTTCTCTCTATTTACTTGCTTGGTTGATTCAATACATATTTTACACTTTGACTTGTTGATACGAGAGCGACTAGTGGGCGATTTCTCATATCATCAGTACTAATTAATTGTATTTTCGACAATGATGCGAATAATGAGCTAGCCGATATTACTGTTTTATTTGAATAGAGAATTGGCCACCCATTATTTTAATAATCGGGGTGTCACAACTGGTATCAGAGCATTAATTTTTAGTGTCCTTAGGATCTGTATGAATTTATTAGGTTTTTCAGCGTAGCATTTTTTGATATACAGTCCTATTATTAGGACTGTTGCATTTAATTACGCATTTACGTTCTTCTGCTGATATAAATGATATTAATTGTGGACCTATACAAATTTGGCCTGGTTTCAGATGCCACCAACAGAGGACAACAAGTCAGGGCCTTTGAAAGGGCCAATGAGGGAGAGCCTCAGCAGGAGCCATAGGTGCCACAGGGGACATTGACGGCCACAGAGGTGGCCAATATAGTTGCACAGGTGGCTAATGCAACCATTACCGCCATGACACAACATCTCCCACAGACTCAGTCACAGTAGTTGGTGGCACCAGTCATCCAGGACCACCCGGTCCATTCCTGTGGGAGAGGGTTTGGGAGGCCTTTCATAAAGGGCATCCACGAGAGTTCCAGGGCAGTGCAGACATGGTAGCTTCCAGTTAGTAGAAGGACATCTAGCATCCTCTCCGCATGGTTGAGTGCGGCTACACTCAAAAATATATTTTTATTACGTTCAAGTAGACCTAGAAAAATGAGGCACGACATGATAACACAACACGAATCGACAAAAAGTTATAAGTTAATGTGTAAACCCTTAATGCACTACACCAAAATGGCCAAATTGTCACCTTTCAGCTGGCCAGCCTTGTCAAGGTCATTGATCGTGACAAAAAACACGCATTTTTTGTAATGGTCATTGACCTTGACATGACCGTGACATGACCGTGATAAATTTACTTGTCACGGACTTGTCACGGTCAATGACCGTGACAATTCTTTAAATAATTGTCACGGTCAATGACCTTGACACGACCGTGACAATGTTAACAGCAAAAACCCTTTCCCCCTTCTTTTTTCCCTCCCGCGCCGTTCCCTCTCTCTCTCTCTCTCTCTCTCTCTCTCTCTCTCTCTCTCTCTCTCTCTCTCTACTTTCAGGTTTAATTTTCTCTCTCTCTCTCTCTCTCTCTCTCTCTCTCTCTCTCTCTCTCTTCCATTTATATATATCTTTGTGTGTATATATATGTGTGTATGTGTGTATATATGTGCGTGTGTGTGCATGTGTGGGGGGTGGGGCAGGCAGGGGTAGGGGGTGGGGCAGGGTGGGGGCATGGTGGGGCAGGGTGGGGGCAGGGTGAGGGTAGGGGGTTATAAATGTAAATAAATAAGTAATTTTCTATAAATTTCCAAAAATAATATCAAAAAATGTAAATGTAAATAATATCCAAAAATAATATCCAAAAATGTAAATTTGTAGTAATTGTCATCCGAAGTTGCTAAAAGCATCCGAAGTTTAAAAAGCATGAAAAATAAAATATTTTTTAAGATTTGTGGTGAATAACTAATGTTAAAAAAAGTATTACTTTAGTCATTAAATTACTTTTTGAATTCGGGCGATGCGCGTAAATTTGTAGTAATTGTCTTATAATAAAGATCAATTAGTCTATGTTGTTGAAAATTTTGATCAAATTGGTGAGCCCTTCATATTTTAAAAATGTTGTTTTTATTCCTATAGAACAACTTAGATAATGTGTGTGTGTGTGGTCAATACATGAATTTATTTTTGTATTTGAATTAACCCATGAATTTATTTTTGTATTTGAATTAACCCATTATATGAAACATACTTGAAATTAAATATAGTGCGCATAGATACTAGCATTCTAGTTCTTATGTGTACGCATTCAATAGCCCTTAGACCCGTTCGAGATTCATTACCCCTGTAATGAGATCTCTCGAATTGTCCCGTTTGGACAGTTTGAGACTGTATAATTTCTGTATAATATTCTTATTGGCTTAAAGTTGTTACTTTTGGAGGAAGTTCTGCAGTCGTATCTTAATGTTCTCTGGGTACATACTAGATTGACAAGTGTGACTGCTATTTCAATTGACCAATTGAAATAACACTCACACCTGCCAATCTACGTCGTGTACTTGGAGAACTAAGGGGATATGCTGTCGAATTTTTTTCAAATCGTAACAATGTGCATGAGCTGTTAAGTATATTACAGAAAAATGTTCACTTGTTGGTACACCTATGCGACGAGGCACTTCTTTGTGGTCCAGTTAGATATCGGTGGATGTATCCGTTTGAAAGATTGATGAAAGTTTTTAAAGATTACGTCAAGAATACGCGATATATTGCAGGATCAATTGCAGAGGAATACATCACCGTGGAGTCATCAATATATACTCGGGAATATATGCCTGACTCGACCAGCGTTGATGACACTGATGAATTCCTCGATGATGGTGGTAATGTGATGGGAAAACGAGTGAAATTAACGAGTTTGCAACATGAACAAGTAGCTCGTTATCTATTTGACACACATGAAGATGTCAAAGAATGGAAACAAGTAAGTTTCGAATATTATAATGTTTAACATTATGTTAGATTATTTTATACATGATTAATTTTGTAATATGCAGTAAATATGAAGCCTGTGAGAACAATAAAAGACGAAAAACAATGGTACAATCAGACAGCGAATTTAGGCTATGGTTGACACAAGAGGTAATTATAATGAAAACAGTCGTTATATAACATTACATTACACTCAAATTTTACAACTAATATATTTAATTTATCTATATTCTCAGCTCCTAAAGATGGGTGATGCGACATCAAGGCTTGCTCGTCTAGCCACTGGACCCTTGTTCGTGGCACAAGAGTACAAAAAGTATCGATTGAACGGTTACATTTTTGGCGCTAAAGTGTACGAGGAAAGTACAAATGTACAGAACTCGGGAATTTCATACAAGGCTCTTACTTTCTTTCGAGCGAGCGCAAAAGATAAAAACCTCGTTGGAGCTGAAATGACTTACTATGGTGTAATCCAAAATATATTTGAATTGGATTATATAAGCTTCAAAGAGGTTGTATTTTACTGTGAATGGGTAAGAGTTGAGGATAAAAATGCTTGTAAAGTTGATCTAGTCACCAATTTGATCA
This sequence comes from Sambucus nigra, assembly GCA_949130495.1. Taxonomy (NCBI): domain Eukaryota; kingdom Viridiplantae; phylum Streptophyta; class Magnoliopsida; order Dipsacales; family Adoxaceae; genus Sambucus; species Sambucus nigra. The sequence continues at coordinate 752,058,148 of OX422208.1, forward strand.
TGGTTGACTTGTCCAAGTTGAAGAGCAACGACCACGTGAGCGATGAGCTGTTTGTTTGTGCATTTCAAAAGGTTAAGCAAGTGTTTTACTCGGAGTATATCAACAACGAGCCGTGGTCAATTGTCCAACACGCGCCAAGGCATCTAAATAGTAGTGTGGATGACTTGGCTGCTCCTACCGAATATCAATCCATTTTTGATGATAACCCGAATATGAAACAATTTTTCAATTTGTAATAAATATTTCAATTTGTACCGAAACATCCATTTTTAATGCTTTTACTTAATCTGCGCTTTATCATTTTCACTCTTGTGTAGTGTGCGTGTGTGAAGAGGAGATTAATACATAAATATTCCAACTACATCTAAGTTTTGTTTATACTAATCCATGAATATACGCTTCTTACCTTTAATAGGTGATTAGTACATAGTTATGTGGGGTGTCCTATTTGTGGAGAGGAGACTGAATCTCTTCGTCTATCCTAACACTAAGAAATGCCATAATCCTATGGAGCGATGCTCTGCAAATTCCTCCCAACCGTTATGTAGCCAAACATCACCAGTTGAAGTTGTAAATTCCACCCCACCACTTGGAACTTCTAGCAAAACATGGGAGACCATTGAAAGGTGGAATTGACAACTTCAACTGCTGATTTTTGGCTACACAACAGTTGGAAGGAATTTGCAACGCATAACTCCATAGGATTATGGTATTTCTTAGTGTTTAGATATGAAGAGAATTATAATTGACACGATTGCTCGGGGTACATTAGTTGGAAGGAGGTGCCATATGAGCTCAAGTTAGCTGTTTGAGTGACACTACAGGTAATGTATTTATATTTATATGTCAATTTCGATTTCGATTTCAATTACGATTTATATTTATCTATATTTGAGGGGCGGATACTAATTTTACTTTATTTCAATTCAGGGGACAGGGAGTGGCCCTAAGGGTAGGCCACATATGCTCTATACTTATGTGGCTATTCGGACGAGAAGGGAAGGATAAGGAGGTGTTCCCGAGCGTCGCGGTACAAAATCTCTTTTCCATGCAAATAGTTTGTAGATTTGAGATAAAATGATGGTGATGTTGTTTCTTTTTAAATATTTTCTTATTTGAATATATATTTGCATTATCTTTAGTTTGTTCGGATATATGATTTTTGGAACAGGTACAACGTTGCTATAACAGGTACAAATATACTACTGGACAGTGGCCGTGGCCATACTGCCCAATAGATTTTTTTTAAATTCTGCCCAGAATTGTCATGGTCATTGACCGTGACACGTCCGTGACAACTGTTGTCACGGGCGTGTCACGGTCAATGACCGCGACAATTTTTTTAAAAAGGGTCACGGCTTTGTCACGGTTTATAACCATGACAAACGTGTCACGGTCATTGACCGCGACACGACCGTGACACAAAATGCGAGTTTTGTGTCAAGGTCAATGACCGTGACACGACCGTGACAAAAAAAGTTGTCTCGCCTCGAAATGTCACGGTCATTGACCTTGGCAAGTTGGATTTGTCAAGGTCAATGACCTTAACAAATGGGAAGATTTGGTGTAGTGATGGGTTCGGGTCATATCAGTGCCAACCAGATAAGACACGATAGTTAATGGGTTAGGTTAGTGTTGACCCCCTTCACCGGTTAATATCCGATAAGACCCGTTATGACCCATTAATTTAAGTAAATAAGATATACTCTTGGAACTTATAACTAATTTATGTAGCATAATGTTAATTTACTCATAATGAATTTTACTAATTGAGAGATTTAGTAATGTCAATGAATTAATGGGTTTACTTAGGTTAAAAAATGAGATAACATGTCAACTTGTTTACTATTTAAAATAATTCATTATCTTAATGGGTATTAACGAGTGAACACGACACGACACATTAACATAACGGGTCTGGTTTGGATATGATTTTTTCACATGATAAAAAAATCACCCATTTAGACACGAACCAAATAAGACCCAAACACGATAAAAAACCACCCGAACATTACTCGACACGACCCATTGATAAGTCTACGTTCAAGTTGGTGGGAGCAGCCTTATAGTGGTAGGAGTCCAACACCATATCTGAGGAGCGGGATACGATGACCATATCAGAGTTTTGGGTGCGATTTGACCGCAAATACTTTCCTTCGGTGATATGGACTGAGATGCAGATGAGGTTTATTGATGTTGCACAAGACCGGTCTGTGGCCGAGTATGAAGAAACTTTCACCCGTCGGGTAAACTTTGTGCCTGACGAGGTGAACACTGAAGAGATGAAAATGCTAAAGTTTATTGATGGGCTAAATTAGAGGATCCCACAACACTTACTTAGAAACCTGGCATTGAAGACATTTACAGAGGTCATCAATGTTGCATTACTACACTATCAGGATCATCGCTTCCATATAAAGGGAATTAAGAGAGCAGGGAAGTCTCGCCATCCAGGCAAGTCGGGAGGCAATGGTGCTTGATGATGCTGGAAATAGCACCACCAGTCAAGGTGTTTACAAGCTCAAGCTAGTGATAACAATGGCAGCACAAGAGTATACTAAATATAAGAGATTGAGGTGAGGAGAAGAGGATGTACACTTGAATGTATGTGGTTCAGCCAATCAGGCCTACATCCACTGTGGAAGTGTGTGATTAATATCACTGTATGAGGGCTATAATGGCCATAGATACAATCTCTCAAGCTTTATCTCTCTACTGTATAAAATGACAGAGTTTCAACTAGGGTTGTAATTTTGTATCCTTATCCAAGTAGGAGAAGGCATGTATATATAGTGTGTGGGGGGTGTAATGCACCCCCTATGCATGCAATGAGCATGTATGTGTTGATATATCCAATCTGATGAAGACACCTATCACTGTCACATGTAGAGAATGATGATGAAATATTCCCCCACGTGAGGGGATTGATTTGTTATAACTGATTGGGTACACATGTTTCCAGTCACACATATGGGAGTAAAGGCTCGGTTGTCTTCCCTTGATATCAACCTCGACCTGGAAGAGTATGAGGTTAGTGAAGTCTAGTTAGTGTCTAATTTCAAGACCATTCATGATGGCCTCAGCTCATGTGAAGTCGAGGTAAGGCGAGTGAAGTCATAAGGTCGGCCTGGGCCGAGGTTAAGCAGGTGAAGATTAGGACCATGGGCTGATTCTCTACCGAGGTTGGTTATGATGATGGTGAAGCTCTTGTAACCGCGACTTGAACCCAATCGAGGCTATCAACCTTGGATGGCCTGATGAATAACTGCCATTATGAATCATGAGGGACTCAACTTTTTCATGGCTATGAGGCAACTAGTAACGTCGGCCATGGCCGACCTTACTGGGGATGAGGCCTCTGGTTGTCATTCTAAGGCCCTTCTCACCCCGGCCATCTCCTTGGCCGAGGTTGATGTCTCTGAGCTGTTGGGCACATATAGGGCATATCAATCACCCCTAACCCTTAGTTATATGTGGGAACAGGTGATTATGGGGTGTACAGCTCTGAGGTTTTTTTTTTTTTTTTACTTTGTGCCAATATTCCTTTGACACTTGTCAATGACTGAAGTGGGTGGCGTGCCTGGCAAGCTCAATGATGTCAGTTTTCCTTTGGGCTCCCAAGGAAATGACGGGCCTTGGGATGCGTGCAATAGCTTTTGAGGGTTTTACCCCTTTCCTTTCTCTTTCTTCCTCACATTTCATTCTCTCGCCTGAACTTTCTCTGCTTTCTCTCTCTCTCTACAAGAGCTTGGTTAAGGTACATTTGGTGGATTTTTCTTGCAAACCTTTCATTTCTTCTCATCGCCTTCCATCAGGTAATAGTACCATATCTTCTTCTCCATTTTTCCTGCCTTGTTCCTGTTTTTTGCATTTTTCGGCGAGTTTTAAGAGTTTTCCGATTAGCTCATTAATTTTTCGACGAGTTTATGCATTTTCTGGTGAACTATTCTTCACTGTTCTTCTTTAAAACCCCAGTTTTATCCTTAGGCAATTCTAGTGAAGTTGTTTTCTTTTATCTTGAATCCACAAGTGTAAGGTCATCCCTTTATGCTCAGACCTCTGTATCAACTTTTAGAAGAATTCCCCTCTCTTTAGAGAGAAGACTTTGGAAAAGATTAGGCAAACAGAGAGAGCCCAAGAGGAAGCTCGTAGGGCTGAGTCCTTCCCCCTCAGACTTATCTTTCCACCCCCTCTGAAGGTCATATACCCTGAGCCAGTCGAACCAGTTGCCCAAGTAGAGGTCCCAGTTGAACCTACTCCCATGTCTGAGTGTGAGTCGTCCACCTCAGACCCTATGTCTATGGACTCTTTTCAATAGGCCATGGAATTTTCCATTCGGCAGGATCAGGTCCCTAATCAAGCCGAGGTTTCGAGTCGCGTCTCATCTCATAACAAGTCTAGCATATCCCGAACTTCTTTAGATGTTGGAGTTGTCTAACCAAATGCATCCTTTCCTCCTCCTATTGATGCAGTCCCCCTGTTAGCTGCCACAGGGATTGAGTTTGCTCAGAGATTTCCTGAAGGTAATCCCTCATTCGTTCCAGCCAACGTTGACCGAGATAAGGATGATGAGGATGAGAGCGATGTTGACACCTCGGAGGCCGTCGAGATAGAAAGCACTGTGAGCGAGCTCGACTTTCTTACCTTCAGACATCTGTATTCAATATGTCCCTCCATAAAACTCAGGAGACCTCTGAGGGAAGAGAGGGCTTTCATCGATCGAGATGGTGAGATCTGCTTGTACAAGCAGATGTTCAAGTTAGGATTTCGTTTGCCCATTCATCCCATCATTAGGGCCATACTTTCCTACATTAACTTAGCTCCTTCCTAGTTATCCCCCAATGCCTGGAGGGTGATAATTGGAGCTATAGTTTTATGGAAGGCAGTCCACCATTCAGACCTGTCTAGGTCTTCACCGAATGCTACATCCCTTCCTCTGTTAGGAATCATCTGAGCTATTACCACTTTATAGCTCAGAAATTAACTAAGAAGATGTTGCAGGTTACCCAAACTTCAAATCATAATTGAAAATCGCGATATTTCTTCGCCTCAGGGGCATGGGAATTTGGCCCCTGTGTCCCCTCTTCGAACTTAGAGCCGAGGATACCCCTCAGATGGGGCAAGGTGTCAATGTCTACCAGGGCCAACCCTGGGCTAAGCCAAAATAATCTTCAAAATGTAAAAGACCTTCAAGATCAGGGGAGCATGGTTTGTTGGTCAAGTTCGAACATCTGATGACCCCCTACTATCTCTCTGAGACTTGCCTTGGGGGGAGTCCTCTGACTGATCTCCGTAAGTTCTTATTTTATTATTTCATTAAGTTAAACCTTTGAGTTCTTTGTGTCTATGATTTTCTAACTCAGACCTTTCCATTTGCTAAGCGCCCTGAAGGCATTTCAGATGAAATCTGGGAGATGTCCGCTCCAAGTCTCATGAAGCTGGTAAAGATGGCAGGCCTGAATGCACATCCTCCTCCTCCATCGAAGCAGGGTGTCGGCCCATCCAAGGACAACGCCATAAAGAAGAGGAAAACTACAACCACTCCACCTGAGGATCAAAGGAAAAGTAAAGCCTAGAAAGCCATCCCCATATCCTCAGATGATGCGTTGGCTGCTCATCTAGAGTAGCTGAAAATTAATGATAGTCTGAAGGTCACAGTGTGCAGGCATTGGATGCCATCGGCTCTGCTATGACCGATGCTGACAATCTCTTTTATCGCTCTATGGATACTCCCCTGCTGGCTGAGTTTGGTCTTCACAAGTCTATCTAGGTAAGATTTGAATTCTAATTTGATTCCTAAGTGTAACCTCTACTTTTAATTTGAACTTATCCATCTGATCCTTGATTTGCAGGGCATCGTTTCTATGCATTATTTGTCCAACTGGACTCTAAAGAGGTTGCCCCTCATCAAGAAAGGCAAAGAGGTCGAGAAGGTGCAAAGCTCTCTGAATGCAGAGGTGGATCGTCTGAAGTCTGCCTTTGAAGATTTTGACAAGAAGGTCAAGCAGTTGGAGAAAGAGATCTCCAAGATTAAGAAATAACACACCTCTTCCCTGAAGGAGAAGGACGACGTTCTTCAGCAGAAGATTGATGCTGCAGTGAAAGATGACCTTGAGGATGTTTCTGAAGGGATCCTGGATGATTACAAAGTCTCTGATGAATTTATCAGCTTTGGCTTTGAATACCGCGAAAGAGGTATTAAGGCAACTGGCAAATGGGTGGCTGCCAAAGAGAAGGAGTTAGGGAGCTTGACAGCCTCTGACTTCATTGGTCTAGGTTTTGCCAACCCTTAATTTGCCCAGGCCCTTCAAGAGGTTAAGGAGGAGGATGCTGCTCCTGCAGAGACTGTGCCCTTAGATGTTATAGAGACTAAAGGTGGCAACCTCCAAGATGATGGGGCTGAGGTGACCAACATCGGCCAGGGAAATGAGACCGAGGATGCCAACACTGTAGCTGCAAACCCTTAGGCCATTTTTGTGAAGCTTTTTGTAATTGTTTTTATTATGCATTTAAAACTGTAACCTTTGATTGCAAACTCAACTAGCTTGTAGCTTGTAAATATTTAACTTTAATCTATATCCACCTCTGAGGAGGGTTTTATTTCTTTATTTGCTGAATAATCTTTGAATGATTTTCTTTGCCAAGCAATGAGTGTTCAGTTCTAAAGTCTCAATATAAATTTTCACCAAATTAATGGTCTAAGGTCTGAGGTTGTCCAAGCATGATGTCTCACCTCAGACCTTGTCACCAAATTATGATGTTGTAAGGTCTGAGGTCATCAACTAAGATGTTATACCCATAAATAATTTTCACCAAATTACTGATGTCTAAGGTTTGAGGTCATCCAAGTATGATGTCTCACCTCAGACCTTGTCACCAAATTATGATGTTGTAAGGTCTGAGGTCATCAACTAAGATGTTATCCCCATAAATAATTTTCACCAGATTAGTGATGTCTAAGGTCATAGGTCATCCAAGTATGATGTCTCACCTCAGACCTTGTCACCAAATTATGGTCTTGTAAGGTCTGAGGTCATCAACTAAGATGTTATCCCCATAAATATTTTTTCACCAAATTAATGATGTTTAAGGTCTGAGGTCATCCAAGTATGATGTCTCACCTCAGACCTTGTCACCAAATTATGATGTTGTAAGGTCTGAGGTCATCAACTAAGATGTTATCCCCATCAATAATTTTTACCAAATTAGTGATGTCTAAGGTCTGAGGTCATCCAAGTATGATGTCTCACCTCAGACCTTGTCACCAAATTATGATGTTGTAAGGTCTGAGGTCATCAACTAAGATGTTATCCCCATAAATAATTTTTCACCAAATTAATGATGTTTAAGGTCTGAGGTCATCCAAGTATGATGTCTCACCTCAGGCCTTGTCACCAAATTATGATGTTTTAAGGTCTGAGGTCATCAACTAAGATGTTATCCCATAAATAATTTTTCACCAAATTAATGATGGTTAAGGTCTGAGGTCATCCAAGTATGATGTCTCACCTCAGACCTTGTCACCAAATTATGATGTTATAAGGTCTGAGGTCATCAACTAAGATGTTATCCCCATAAATAATTTCACCAAATTAGTGATGTCTAAGGTATGAGGTCATCCAAGTATGATGTATCACCTCAGACCTTGTCACCAAATTATGATGTTGTAAGGTCTGAGGTCATCAACTAAGATGCTATCCCTATAAATAATTTTTCACCAAATTAATGATGTTTAAGGTCTGAGGTCATCCAAGTATGATGTCTCACCTCAGACCTTGTCACTTAATTATGATGTTTAAGGTCTGAGGTCATCAACTAAGATGTTATCCTCATCAAATTCTACCACTCCAGCATTATGAACCAAGAATTCACACATGAATTGATCTTCTCATTAATAATCTCTTCATAAGATGATACATTTATATGAAAGCTCTTGCAACATCATGTGTAATACTTTTTTAGATGATCATCATTCCAAGAATTAGAAAAAGGTTCCCCTTTGAGGTTTTCTAGCCTGTAGGTCTCGGGCACAACCTCCTCAACCACTTTATAAGGGCCATGCCAATTCGGGTGAAGCTTATTCGCCTTCTGCAATGTCTTCTTCAACACCATATCTCCTACAACTATGGGTCTTGATTTTACCCTTTAATTATAGAATTTTGCTATTCTCTGCTGGTAAGCTTCCTTCCTAATTTCTGCATCTTCCTTTCTCTCCTCACCATTCCTCTCAGGGTCATAGGTCTGAACCCTATGAGTAGGAAGCCCTACTTTTGTCGGTATGACGTCCTCCGAGCCATGTGCTAACATAAACGGGGTCTCCCCCGTTGGTGTCCTAGCCATTTTTCTGTAGGCCCATAACACAACATAAACCTCTTTAGTCCATCTACCCTTAGCTTCTTCTAACCTCTTCTTAATACCGTAAAGGATCGTTCTGTTTGTGACTTCGGTCTGACCGTTTGCCTGAGGTCGACCAGGAAAAGAGAAAAATTGCTTTATCCTAACTCTTTCGTAATATTTCTCCAAGGAAGAATTCTTGAATTGGTTTTCGTTGTCCGAGATGAGGGTGTTTGGGAGGCCATGTCTGCATATGATGTTCTTCTAAATAAATTGGAAGGTCTTCTGCTCTGTTATCGTGATCATCAGATCAACCTCTACCCATTTGGAGAAGTAATTAATGGAGACTATCAGAAATTGGTAGTTATTTACAGCCCTTGGCAGGGGACCCACTAAGTCAATTCCCCATACTGCGAATGGCCAAAGGGAACTGATTGACATCATAGGCTGATGAGGTTGATGGGGGATAGTGGAGAATCTTTGACATTTGTCGCACCTCTTTACGTAGGCTACAGCATCCTTGGCCAAGGTCGGCCACCAGTATCCTTGCGTAATAATCCTCTTAACCAAAGGTCTTCCTCCTATATAACTGGACCAAGAACCCACGTATACTTCTTGTAGGACGCGGGGAACTTCTGAGGGATGAACACACCTGAGGAGAGGTAATAGGAATCCCTTCTTATATAGGATGTCTCCTACTATTGAGAACTTTGTAGCTCTGTACCTCAGTTTCCTCCTTTCTAACTTTGATTCCGGTATCTCTCCCTCTATGATATATCTGATAAGGGGATCCATCCATGAGTTCCCTAAGTTCAAATTAAGGCAAGGGTTACTGACCTCCTCTTCTTTAATGGTCGCCTTGGGTAAGATCTCAACTAGAACTGTCCTTCTAATGTCTGTCATTATCATCGAAGCTAACCTTGCTAATGCATCTGCATGGCTGTTATTTTGCTGAGGTATTCTCTTCATCTTCACCTCTTCGAAACCTTCGACTATCGTTCTCACCCTCTTCAGGTATTTGGCCATGCTTTCATACTTGGCCTCATAAACCCCCAATACTTGATTAATAACCAATCTTGAGTCACTATGAAGTAGGAGTCATCTTACCCTAAGGGTCTTTGTCAATGAGAGGCCTGCTATCATGGCCTCATATTCTGACCCGTTGTTTGATGCCTTGAAGTTAAACCTTAGGTAATATTCAACGTTAGAACCATTCGGAGCTCAAAGTATTAGCCCTGCATCACTTCCGCTTTTGTAAGAAGACCCGTCAACAAAGAGGTTCTAGATATCTTTATCTGATGAGAAGCTCCCTTCTAACAAAACTCCATAACTGAAAAGGTACCGATCTTCCTCATTCTCGGCTATTCTATTTCTAATTCTCTTGGATACAACCTCTTCAGGATCTCGAAAGACGTTACTGTTTGACCGCTCTGCAGTTTCTAGGTTATTCTCAACCTCAGCCTCTTCCCATGTGAACTCAGCGATAAAATTCGCAAGTTCCTGTCCTTTGATGGCCACCCTAGGTTAATAATTAAGGTCATACTCTCCCAACTCAATGGCCCATGCCATCAATCTACTCGACCTCTCAGGTTTGTAGAGGACCTGTCTTAGTGGGGAGTCGGTGAGGATGACCATGGAATGGGCCTGAAAGTAGGGCTTCATCTTCCTAGAAGCATGTATCAAGGCGTAGACTAACTTTTCCATTCGGTGATAGTTTTGTTTTGACCCTTGAAGGGCCTTACTGTAGAAGTATACAGGCTTTTGGACCCCAACGTCTTCACGTACTATGGCTGCACTTATAGCTGATTCGGAGACTACTAGATAAACATACAACTTCTCTCCCACTATGGGCCGAGATAAGAGTAAGGGAGATCTGAGGTAGGACTTGAGCTGATTAAAATCCTCATCACACTCTTCATCCCACTCAAAGGCCTTTCTAAGACACCTATCTATCGTTCTGGAAACAAATCTGTTGAGTGCAGCTATTCTTCTAGTTAGTCTTTGAACGTCCTTAATGCTTCTTGGTGTCTTCATATCGAGCAAAGCTTTAATTTTATTGGGGTTCGCTTATATTCCTCTCTGATTGATAATGAATCCAAGGAACTTCCCAGCACCTACCCCAAAGACACACTTCGCATGGTTGAGTTTCATTTTATACAAGTTCATAGTATCGAAGGTCTTTTCTAGGTCTGCCACGTGAGTGCAGGCCTTCAAGCTCTTCGTCAATATATCGTCTACGTACACCTCCATAGTCTTGCCTATTTGTGCCTCAAACATCTTATTCACAAGACATTGGTATGTTTCCCCCGGATTTTTCAATACGAAGGGCATAACTTTGTAGCAATATGTCCCTTTATCCGTGATGAAGGTTGTCTTCTATGAGTCTTTGTCATCTATGAAGATCTGGTTGTAGCCTAAATACGCATCCCTAAAGCTCATCATCTCATGCCCTGTAGTGCCATCTACCATCTGGTCGGTTTGAGGTAAGGGATAGTTGTCTTTTGGGAAAGACTTATTCAGGTCGGTGAAGTCTACGGACATTCTCCATTTCCCATTGGCTTTGGGCACTATGACTGCATTTGACAACCACTCCGGATATATGACTTCCCTTATAAACTTGGCCTCTTCTAACTTTTTGACTTCTTCTCGAATGACATCGTACTTCTCCCTGAAGTAAACTCTTCGTCTCTGTTTGATGGCACTATGACTGCGTTTAACAACCACTCCGGATATATGACTTCCCTTATAAACTCGGCCTCTTATAACTTTTTGACTTCTTCCCGAATGACATCGTACTTCTCCCTGGAGTAAACTCTTCGTCTCTGTTTGATTGGCTTAGCATCCTTAGTCACGTTGAGTTTATGGCACATAACCTCAGGGTCGATGTCGGGCAGGTCCACGTGGCTCCAATCGAAGACACTATGCCTTTTCCTCAAGAAACTTATCGGCTCTTCCTTGATCTCCGCATTTAAGGCTTTTCTGACCTGGACGGTTTTTTTCGGTTTGTCCTCATTGAGGGCGATGGATTCTACCTCTTCCGTGGCCTCTCCTTTCTTTAACTTCGTTTCATCTCTAGGGTCAAGTGTATCAATGTTATATGTGGTCGTTGCTCTCTTATGGGCCTATCTCTCTTCGACTAAGTTGAAGTAGCATTCTCGCGCTATGGTCTGGTCACCCTGCACTTCTCCTACCCCATAAGGGGTCGAGAATTTTAACATCTGGTGGACCGTTGATGGCACCGCCTCAAACTCCTTAAGGGCTACTCTTCTTATGATGAGGTTATAAGCCAAAAAGACATTTTCATCCATAACGAAAAAATTAATCTTTCGGGTTAACCTTTAGGCCACTCATCGCCCATTCGCACGTCCATCTCATACATACCTAACAAATGGACTTTTTCACGGCTGAAGCCCATTAATGGATGATGATAGGGTACCAACCTTGCTCTGCTGAGGCCAAGGCTCTTGAAGCAGGGCCAGAACATCAAATCCGCTGAACTTCCTCCATCTACGAGTATTCTCTGTACCTCACACCCATGCAACCTTGTTGTGATTACTAAAGGGTCATCATGTGGAGCTAGGATGCCTTTGAAGTCGAGTCGTGAGAACCCAACTATGAGAGTGTCCATGTCCACCTTCTTTCTCTTCTGTGTTGTCTCGGAAGACGTCAGATTTACTACTTCAAGTTTGACCATTGACTTGGCCTCTGCCATATGAGCTTTCCGGTCAGCCACTTCAGAACCACCCCCTGCAAGTCCTCCGCATATGGTGTTAACACCAAAGGAGATCATACCAAACCTCTTCACTGGGGTGTTTTCATCTTTTGGTGGAAGGTCCGAATCGTCTTCATCATTGTCATCCGAGTCATCGCCCCTTTTTGTTGGGGTATCATCACGACATCTGTCGTTTCTCCTCTTTTTAGGGTCATCTCTTCCCCTTATTAGGAGCCTTGCTATCAACGTACTTTCTCAACTTTCCTAATTTCAACATTTTTTCGACCTCATCCTTTAAGGAGAAGCACTTGTCTGTTACATGGCCATGGTCTTGGTGGATTTCTCACCATAAGTTCTGGTTCCTCTTATATGGAGGAGCCTTAAGCTTTTCTGGCCATCTTAGGGACCGATCATTCTTGATCTCATTGAGGATGTGTTCACAGCTTACAGTAAGAGGGGTATAACGTGTAACCTTATCATCAACTGACCTCTTCTTTCCATCCTTCTTTCTTTGGAACTTCCCGCTGCTACCGCCATTCTCATCCTCATACTTGGCAGCCATGGCCTCTTCAGTGTTCATGACCTTCCCCACAGTAGCCAATAGCTCTGTTATGGACTTGGGAGGGTCTTTCGCAAGTTTCCACAATAACTTCCCTTCCTGAAGACCCCCTATGAGGGCGGTCATGGCTATATTCTCTTCGTAATCTTTAACCTCAAGTTTTTCTTTCTTGAACCTGGCGATGTTGTCTCTTAGGCTCTCGTGCTTTCCTTGGTTGACATATAACAGATGGGTGGTCTTCTTTTGAGGTCTTACCCTAAAACAAAATTATGAATGAATCGTTCAGCCAAGCCCTTAAAGTTCTCAATTGAATTCTACGGAAGAGAAGTAAACCAGATGTGTGCTGCTCCTGTCAAAGTCCTGAAGAAGGCTCGACACTTCATCTCATTTGGTATTGAATAAATGTCCACCGCTAACTGGCACATCTCAATGTGATGTACAAGGTTGGAGCTACCGTCATACTTGGGAGACACCGTGGGAGGTTTGAACTTAGCAGGGGTTGGAAAACTCACTATCCTGGCCATGGATGGGGAGCCCTCTGAGAAACCTCTTTGCAATGGGTCTTAACTTTTGATGAGGTCTCCTATATTTTATTTAAGACGTTGGATGGAGTCATTCCATGGTCTTGCAACGTCGGCTTGGCCGAGGTTGTCCCCAACCACCTCCAAAGGGTGGACTGAGGGTTCCTCAGCCACAGCACAATGTCGGTTGTTGACTTCTTCTTGGTCTCTTCCCCGTCTCTAATGAGGCCGACGTTGCCTCTCTTCCCTTTGTGAGCCGGCTTCACTTATCGACCTTGATAACCTCTATCTTAGGTCATTTACTGGATCGAGACTATCAAAGGCCGACCCTCTACTCAATCGATCAGAAGCTGATCATTATTGTTAGGATTCTCCACCTCTTCTTCCTCCACAAGCTTGGCTTCATTGGACAGGATGAATTGTGTTATTCGAAACCTCATATGGCTCCCAACAATCTTCCAGGACATCTTCCGCCTCTAGATCATCATACATATCCTCAGGGCAAGGGTGTCCTTGCATCCCCAAGCGTAAACGCCTAGGGTTAGAAATATCCCTCCTCCGCTGGGGCGTAGGGTGTTCCTTGCACGGTTCCTGGGGTGGTCCCCTAGCTTCAGGATGCGGTTGAATAACTTCCGGAGTGATCATCTTCGGTGAGACCCCAAGTGGTCTCATCATGTTCTGACTGAGCTGGGCAAATTTCTCCTTCATTGCTTATTGCGTTGGTGCCAAGGACTTTAAGGTTGCTGCCACCTTAGCCATTTCGGATTGGGGTGGTGATTGGCTGGAACTTAGCCCTCCAGCACCAGGTGGAGGAGGTGGTAGTAACTCCGGTGCCATGTGTTAAAACCAAAGAGCTTGTGAAGGAAATTAGCTTATTACTTTTAAGGACCTCTTTCAATGGTGAAACAACTCCACACAAGGGGTGATGCCTGGTTCACCACCAGAGTCTCCGATGAGGTTAAGCACAAAGTGAGGAAGAGATAGCTTCTTGTTCCCACAGACGGCGCCAAAATGATGATGCTGGAAATAGTACCACCAGTCAAGGTGTTTGCAAGCTCAAGCTAGTGATAATAATGGCAGTACAAGAGTATACTAAATATAAGAGATTGAGGTGAGGAGAAGAGGATGAACACTTGAATGTAAGTGGTTCAGCCAATCAGGCCTACGCCCACTGTGCAAGTGTGTGATTAATATCACTGTATGAGGGCTCTAATGGCCATATATACAATCTCTCAATCTTTCTCTCTGTACTATATAAAATGACAGAGTTTCAGCTAAGATTGTAATTTTGGATCCTTATCCAAGTAGGAGAAGACATGTATATAAAGTGTGTGGGTGGGGGGGGGGGTGTAATGCACCCCCTATGCATGCAATGAGCACAGGTGTGTTGATCTAGCCAATCTGATTAAGACACCTGTCACTGTCACATGTAGAGAATGATGATGAAATATTCCCCCACGTGAGGGGATTGATTTGTTATAACTGATTGTGTACACGTGTTTCTAGTCACACATATGGGAGTAAAGTCTCGGCTATCTTCCCTTGATATCAACCTCGACCTCGAAGAGTACGAGGTTGGTGAAGTCTGGTTGTTGTCCAATTTTGAGACCATTCATGATGGCCTTGGCTCATGTGAAGCCGAGGTAAGGCGAGTGAAGTCATAAGGTCAGCCTGGGCCGAGGTTAAGCTGGTGCAGATTAGGAGCCTCGGCTGATTCTCTACCGAGGTTGGTTATGATGATGGTGAAGCTCTTGTAACCTCGGCCTGAACCTAGCCGAGGATATCAACCTTGGATGGACTGATGAATAACTGCCATCATGGATGATGAGGGCCTCAACTGTTGTATGGCTATGAGGTAACTAGTAACATCGGCCATGGCCGACCTTGCTGGGGATGAGGCCTCTGGTTGTCATTCTAAGGCCATTCTCACCTCGGTCATCTCCTTGGCCGAGGTTGATGTGTCTGAGCTGTTGGACACATATAAGGCGTATCAATCACCCCTAGCCCTTAGTTACATGTGGGAACAGGTGACTATGGGGTGTACAACTCCGAGTTTTTTTTTAATTTGTGCCAATATTCCTTTGACATTTGTCAATGACTGAAGTGGGTGGCGTTCCTGGCAAGCTCAATGATGTCAGTTTTCCTTTGGGCTCCCAAGGAAATGATGGGCCTTGGGATGTGTGCAATAGGTTTTAAGGGTTTTACCCCTTTCCTTTCTCTTTCTTCCTCACTTCTTCATTCTCTCGACTGAACTTTCTCTGCTTTGTCTCTCTCTCTCTCTCTACAAGAGCTTGGTTAAGGTGCATTTGGTGGATTTTTCTTGCAAACCTTTCCTTTCTTCTCATCGCCTTCCATCAGGTATTGTCTACCATCTCTTCTTCCCCATTTTTTCCTGCCTTGTTCTTGTTTTTTGCATTTTTCGACGAGGTTTAAGAGTTTTCCGATTAGCTCATTAGTTTTTCGGCGAGTTTATGCATTTTCTGGTGAACTGTTCTTCATCATTCTTCTTTAAAACCCCAGTTTGATCCTTAGGCAATTCTAGTTAAGTTGTTTGCTTTATCTTGAATCCACAAGTGTAAGGTCGTCCCTTTATGCTCAGACCTCTGTATCAACTTTTAGAAGAATTCCTCTCTCTTAGAGATAAGACTTTGGAAAAGTTTTGGAGAATAGAGAGTGTCCAAGAGGAAGCTTGTAGGGCTGAGGCCTTCCCCCTCAGGCTAAGTGAAGATGGCTCTGTTACCACCAGCAGCACCACCAACTCTAGTAGTCCCACAATAGCAGGGACAGCTACAGTACGAGCGTGTTTATAACGTCCAGAATGCGATAATACCACAGACGCCGTACACACCACCACCCGTTGAGGGTACCTTTCTTATACATGGGCATATGGGTCTGGTATTATTGGATAAAAGAGCATCACATTCTTTAATACCACTTTATTTGCAAGCACGAACGATTTATTAGAGACCGCTTGCAGTATTATTATGTGTGTCGATTCACCTTTGGGTAGTGGGGATCTTATTCTCTACATTTGTAGAGGGGTGGGGGATAGACATCGGAAGATTGTGATTAGCAGCCGACTTATTTGTATTAGACATGATCGAGTATGATGTCATTTTGGGTATGGACTAGTTGGTAGAGTATATGGTGATGGTGTATTATTTTGGTAGGACCATTGTATTTGCCATTCCAGGGCAGGAGATGTTCTTGGTGGTGATACCTCTTCCTGAGGGAGGGTCGAGCATGCACCTATATTATATTGAGGTGGAGACATCGCAAGAGGTGGTTATATCATTTAGACTTTATCCCATTGGTTATGGAGTTTGCTAATGTATTTTAGGAGATACCGAGTTTGCTGTCGAGTCGGGAGATAGAGTTTGTTATTAATTTAGTGCCTAGGACAAGAACAATTGCATTTGCGACATATCTTATGGCCCCATAAAAGATACGGGACTTAAGGGACCTAATTCAGTAGCTCTTGGGGTAGGGATTTATTATACGGAGTATATCACCGTGGGATGCTCTAGTGTTGTTTGTAAAGAAAATGGATCGATCGCTCAAACTGTGCATTGATTACCGAGAGTTGATCAAGGTCATGATTCGAAATAAATACCTGTTGCCTCAAATTGATGATTTGTTTGACCAGTTAAGAGGGGCATCGTACTTATTAAACATGGACTTGATATCGGGTTATCACCAGTTGCGCATTAAGGAGAAGGTTGTCCATAAGGCCATTTTCTTGATACGGTATGGGTCGTATGAGTTTAGGGTTATGCCATTTGGGCTAACTAATGCTCCAGTTGTGTTCATGGATCTCATGAATAGGGTGTTAAGAGAACTTTTGGACTAGTTCATGATTGTGTTCATAGATGACATTATCATATATTTTGGGACTGAGGGCTAGCACGCAGAGCATTTGCGTATGGTTTTATAGACGTTATGGGACCATCATTTGTATGCCAAAATAGAGAAGTGTGGAATATGGATGTGTGAAGTGAATTTATTAGGTCATATTGTGTTTGACAGAGGCATTTTTATGGATCCAAGTAAAGTTGCAGTGGTAAGGGAGTGGGGTCAGCCCACGACACCGATAGAGATCTGTAGTTTCTTAGGGTTAGTAGGGTATTATCGCCATTTTGTTGAGGGCTTTTCGAAGATTGTGGTCCGTTGATGAATTTGACTCATAAGGGGGTGCCGTGAGTGTGGGATGATAACTTTCTGTCAGCTTTTGATGAGATAAAGAACAAGTTGACTTCATCACCTCTACTCGCACTACCTAGGGGAGGAGTGGAGGACCTTATTTTTATCGATGCATCCTTATAAGGACTCGGGGGTATACTATAGAAGGAGGAAAGAACTATAGCTTATGCTTCTCACAAACTTAAGCACATGAGAGGAACTATCTCACGCATATTTTGGAGCTAGTTGCGGTAGTTTTTGCCTTGAGGATTTGGAGGCACTATGTTCTGGGGGAGAAATTTAGTCGCAGTACCTGTTCACTTAAAAGTATCTCAATATGCGACCACATAAAACTTTGGAGTTCATGAAGGACTACCAATGTGACATTTAGTACCACCCAGGAAAGGCTAACATAGTGGCAGACACGTTGAGACGACATCCCTTAGGGGAGTTAGCGGTAGTCTGCAAAGTGAAGTGGGGTTGTCAGGGCATGTATGGTTGTGTTGGCTATTACATCCGAGATTTTTATTTAGGTTGTGTAGGCACAGGCCACAGATTAGTTTGTTCAGGACTGGGTACGACAGTTATTGGCTGAGGGGGAGGAGTCTTACTCGATCAATTTAGAGGGTGGCTTACGCTTCAATGGGAGACTTATAGTCCTAGAGTATGGGGATTTGCAACATGATGTTATGATTGAGTCTCACAAGCGGATATTTTTGGCACATCCGGATGGGGATAAGATGTAACAGAACATGCCCAGATTGTATGGGGATAAGATGGGGATATGAGTTTATCTCAAAGTGTGCCCCTTGTCAATTAGTGAAAGTAAACCATCAGAGGCCAATCGGGATGTTGCAACCATTGAAGATTGCAATTTTGAAGGGGAAAAGTATATCGATGGACTTCATTATGGGACTACCGATATCACAGAGGGGTCACGATTCCATATGGATCATTGTAGATCGTTTGACCAAGGTGACCCACTTTTTGTCAACTCGAACGAACTATACGAAGAGACAGTACACCCATCTCTTTATAGTTAAAAGAGTGAGGCTAAATGGGTTCCGATTAATTGTATGTCCGATCGGGACAAGATCTTTGTATCCCATTTTGGCAGAGCTTTCAGAAGGCGATGGGGACTAAGTTGCAGTTGAGTACGACTTATCATCAGCAGACTGATGGGCAGACTGAGTGGATTAATCATATGCTGGAGGATATGCTCAAGATGCGTATACTTTATTTTTGAGGAGGTTGGGAGCAGTACCTCCAACTAGTGGAGTTTGTGTAGAGTAATTCTTACCAGTTCACTATTAGCATGATGCCTTTTGAGGCATTGTATGGCCAACCTTATCGTTCATCCTCTTGTTGGTTAGAGGTGGGGGATAACATGCTGCTTGATCCTGAGATGACCCAGGACACTTCTGTCGAGATTGAGCTCATTCGGGGTCGTATACGGATAACGCAGGACTGGTACAAGAGTCACTACACCAAAAAGGCCCAATTGGCACCCTTAAGCTAGCCACCCTTATCACGGTCAATGACCATGACCATGACAAAAAAACACGCATTTTTTATCACGATCATTCACCGTGACAAGTTCGTGACAAAGGCTTGTCACGGTCATTGACCGTGACAGGTTCGTGATAAATTTGTCAATAAAAAACCCTCCCCCTCCTTTTTTTCCACCGTTTTGGTTTCCCTACCTCTTTCTCTCTCTCTCTAAGCGATTTTCAGGTTTTTCCCCTCTTTCTCTTTCCTTTTTATATATGTGTGTGTGTGTATATGTATGTATGTATGTATGTATGTATATATGTATGTATATGTATGAGTGTGTGTGTGTGTGTATATGTGGGTGGTGTGTGTGTGCATGTACATGTGTGTGTGTGTGTGTGTGTGTGCACGCGTGTGTTGGGGGTGGGGCAAGGGGTATGGGGTTGGTGTGTGTAGGTGGGTGAGTGTGTTTGTGTATTTGCAGGTGTGTGTGTGTGTGGTGGGTGGGGGGAAGGGGGGAGTGGTGGGGCAGGGGGTTGGGGAGGTGGGCGGTGAGGTAGGGGTGAGTGTGTGTGTTGATTAATGTGTAAATAGCCAAATATGTAAATAACCAAATATATGTTGTACCCTTAAGTATAAATACCTAAATATGTGTTGAGATTTTTCTCCCGGAATAGTCATAATAGGAATTGGAATTGAGACTTATAATTATTATTGTTAATTTAATTATGACTTTAATTGGACATAAATGAGTTAGGAGCCTTTATTAATTATTGGTTTTGAATTAGTAAGTACTTTGTTTGAATTGATGTTTAGGATTTTTAGTAATTGTACATAATAGATGTTGTTGTTTTGGAATTCAGAATTAAGTTGTTAAACATTAATATTACATCGTGACAGTTGAAACAGACAAATTGATTAATAAAATATATATTTAATTGTAACTTTAATTGTATAGCTTTAATTGTATATCTGTAATGATGATATATTTATAAGATGTGATGAAATGAATTAATTGAGTAGATGAATTAGAAGGAGTATGGGATACACATTTGTTGGTTTGTTGTTACTGTTGCTGTTGGATTATAGTGGACCGATGTTGGGTTGGTTAATTTTGGAAGTGGCATGACCATTGGATTATTATCCAAATGGGAGGGGGGGGGGGAGTTTTCAACTTTTTTCTAAAATTAATTTGTGTCACGAACAATATATTATTAATTCATATATATAGTATGTTTCATTTATGATAATTAAATGAATTATACCTGATATTACATATAGTGCGCATAGATTCTAGGCTTCTAGTTCTTATGCGTATGCATTCAATAGCCCTTAGATCCGTTCGAGAGTCATTACCCCTGTAATGAGATCTCTCGAATTGTTCCGTTTAGACAGTTTGGAACTGCATAATAATATTCTTAGTGGCTTAAACTTGTTACTTTTGGAGGAATCTCTGCAGTCGTATCCTAATGTTCTCTAGGTACATACTATATTGACAAGTGTGAGTGTTATTTCAATTGATAAATTGAAATAACATTCACACTTGCGAATCTACGTCGTGTACTCGGAGAACTATGGGGATATGCTGCCAATTTTTTCTTAAATCGTAACAATGTGAATGAGCTGTTAAGTATACTACAGAAATATGCGGTCTTGAATGGGATAGGACCACTCATCCTTTAGAAGAGATGGATGAAATAGGAATTAATATTATAAATTGAATTTGAATTTAAAATTTAAAAATCGAATATAAATAAGACATAATTAAATGAAACATACTATAAATCTAAGTTTTGTTTATACTAATCTACGAATATACACTTCTTACCTTTAATAGGTGGTTATTTGGAGTAGCTGTGATGGGATTTCCTAAATACAAAGAGTGGATGGGTGAGACAAATAGAATGGGGGATGTATTTCGCAGAGGTGCTAATTAATTTGTGAAATACGCAAGGAGATGTCATAATGATGAAGAGTTTCCGTGTTCGTGTACTAGGTGTGAGAATTGTAAGGTGTTTGAGTGGCAAACAGTTGAACTACATTTGTTAAGATGGGGTATGCAAGATAATTATCGATTTTGGAGTTTTCACGGGGAATTGAAAGTTCCTTTTGTCCCCGAGCAACCTTCACCACAACCTTCAACAAGTAGGATAGATGTAGAAGGGGATGGTGTATATCCCTCAAGAGTGGGGGGGGGGGGGGGGGGGGGATTTTTAACTATTTTATAAAATTACTTCGTGTCACGACCCATTCGAGAGTGGCACGAACACATAAAATGTTTGTACGTCTTCTAATTCATTTATATGCTTCTAATTCATTTGGATTTGTACTAATAAAAATAATTTTTACATAAAATATCTCCTTCAGGGATTAAGGAAAGGATAATGATGTTGACTTCTTCAGGGCTAGGTGGTAGCGGAGGTGATGAGGGCTCCTCGGCCCCTGGGCAAATTGGGAATGGCCGTTGAGAACAAGACGGGCTTATTGACTAGATCCCTCGATCTGGTGAAGACGATTATCGGCCCAGAGTACACTAGTTGGAGGGAGGTGCCAAATGAGCTAAACTTAGCTATTTGGGCGGCACTACAGGTAATGTATTTATATTTCATTTTCATTTTCATTTTCATTTTCATTTTCATTTTCAATTTTCAATTTTCATTTTCAATTTTAATTTTAATTTCTATTTATATTTATTCGCGACTAACTCTTACATTGTTTTTGTTTTGTATTTGTTTGATAGGAAAAATTCAGCCTGCCTCCAGAACTCCGCGATTCTGTGTTGGAGCAGTTAAGGGAGCAACACAAGACATGGAAGAAGAATGTGGGGGCCTGGTACTTTGGGAATACTCGGGGGTTTATTATCAGAAAGCGTGAGTCCGTACCGCCATAGGAGCCGATCGCATTGGAACATTGGAAAAAGTTCATTGACAATGAGATCGAGGAGCGACAATTGGCATCTCGCCAATCGAGGAGGGAAAATCGGGAAAAAAAGACGGACGTGCACTACTCCGGTCGGATATATTACGCCGAGGTGGAGCACAGGATGGTATTTTTTATTTTTCTATAATTATAGAAATATGTTATTCTACATTATTTTACTTTGCGTTACTTACTAATTTCGCATTATTTTATTTCAGGGGACGGGGAGTAGCCCTGGGGGTAGGCCACATAGGCTCGATGCCTATGTGGCAATTCAGACAAAGAAGGGAAAGGATAAGGAGGTGTCCCCAAGCGTCGCGGCCACGATTGTAAGTAATCCGACGGTTTAATTTTTGTGAATTACATTATAATTTTTTATTTACTTATTTAATTAATCTTGTGCTGTTTGTCATTTCAGACAAAGCTTAAGGAAATGCATGAGTCTCAGATGCCGACAGCCAAATTCTTGGCCCTGATTGCAAGGGGAGGACTAGGGGGATGAGCTCGCGTGTGGGAAAATCTAGGATCATCGGAATGGAGACGAGCAACACCGGGTTGGCTCGTTAGGTGGACACGCATGGCGCGAAGCTATCAAGGTTTGGGGCGACGGTCCTAGATATGTACGCATTTATGAAGCGTTAGTTGGGTTGAAAGGGCATGGGAAAAAGGGAATGAGAAGGTGGTGGAGGGGGAGGTGGAGGAGGATGAGTACGTGGACATCACTTCTTCATCGCCGATACGCGCGGACTTACCGCTTGATGATCAAGTCCCCTACTTGGCTCCCGTCCAGCGGACTATGTCAACAATTGGTTGGCCGAGCATATTTTAACACGACATATGTAATGGCTAACAGATAGCGAGGGGATTGAAGGACCCAAATAACATTGAGGGTATGCCGGTTCGTGAACGTAACCTTCAAAACATCGAGGCCAAGGTGCTCGTCATGCATGTAATACCCAAAAAGGAGAACTTCGCATTGTGGTTGTGTGAACAATGCGATGTGACGCATATTGAGGGGTGTCTTAATGCGTATATCGTGTGGCCTTCCTTCCTCCTCGAACCTGCCCCAGACACTATGTTGTGACATTATTTGTATCTATTTTTATTTGGACACTTGGATTATATTTGAACAATTTTGATTTGGACATTTGGATATGGAAATATATATGCAAGAAATTGGTGCATTCTTTCTATTTTATTTGGATATATGCTGTTTGAACAAGTACAATTTTGCTATAACAGGTACAAATATACTGTTGGGCAGTGGCAGTGGCCAAACTACCGAGCAGATTTTTTTAAATTCTGCCCAGATTTGTCGCAGTCATTGACCGTGATAATTTTTTAAGGCATGTTATTGGTTTGTCACGGCCTTTAATCGTGACAAGGTTTGTCAAGGTCAAATACTGTGACAGGACCGTGACAGGTCTAATGAACTTATTACGGTCAATAACCGTGACAGGTTCATGACAACAAGAGTTGTCACCCCCAGAATTGTCACAGTCATTGACCTTGACAAGTTGGATTTGTCACGATCAATGACTGTGACAATTCGACTAATTTGGTGTAGAGAGTTATGCAGATGCTAATGGGAGGTATGTGGAGCTGGATGTGGGTGACCAGGTATTATTGGGGACATATCCTATAAAAGGAGCTATGAGATTTGGGAAAAAGGGGAAGCTGGTGCTGAAGTATGTGGGGCCTTTCCCGATCATCGAAAGGATATGGACAGTTGCATATAGTCTCGCACTGTCAGAGCATATGCAACGGATTAACGACGTGTTTCATTTGTCGTAATTGAAGAAGTATTAGAGGCGTGAGATGGAATATTGGATCATTCCATTGGAAGAGATTGATTTGTAGCCTGGCGTCTTATATGAGGAGAGACAAATTACTATTTTGAAGTGTAGTGAGCGTAAGCTATGGTCTAAGGTGGTGCCTATGGTTCGTGTCTAGTGAGCGCATCATAATGCCGACTAGTCAACATGGGAGCGAGAGGATGATATGCAAGAGAAATATCCAGAGCTCTTTATGCCAGGTATTCCCGAATTTCGGGGATAAAATTCCTTTGCAAGGGAGAAGTATGTAACCCCCCTGTATTTTTGAATATTTATTTTTAGCATTTAAATTACACGTGTTTACGTAATTTAAATAAAATGATAAATAACGAGAGTTTAATACATATTAATTAGTGAGAAAAGATTAATATCTATGTGAAAACATATTTACTAGTGAGATAAGTAAATTAAATCATGTGAAATGGTATTACGTCGTAAGTGACTAAAAATCGACGAGATTTAACGGTATCTCATTGGGGACGTGCGTATAGGGTCGTGTTAAAAATGAGATGAAAAATTGAGTTTAAGTGACTCGAATGGTAATTTCGAGTGCACGAATGATTTAGAACGGGTCGTAATAGTCAAAATTAAGTACTCCGGTGTTGGTAATCGGATTCCAACAACTTTTTAGACTAGTTGCGATCCACATAGGGCATATGGATCATTTTGCACTTAGGTTATAACCTAATTTCAGGATTAAGATTATAAGAAGGGAAGGTGGATGGTATGCGGAAGCCATACCACCATTCCAAGAGTCCAAAAGTGAGAGATAAAAGAAAAGATAAGGGGAGAGCCAAGAAATATCAAGCAAAGTAATCTAGGAAGGAAAATAGATAATTTTCGGGATAGGATTTTGGGAAATAAGATTCGCAAAGACAGATTTCAGACCCTACGATAATCTAAGGCAATTGTTTAAACTTGCTTGATATTTTATGCATGTTTTAGTTCATATCATAGTTGGTAAAATAAATATGATTTTGGTTGGATTTACGTGAAAATGAGATTTTGAAAATGATTTCATAGAATTGGATTTGATAATCGTTCCATATGAATTATGAGATTTAATGCTAATAACAAAATGTAATCTTGAGAGTAATTAAGAAATTGTGAAATTATTGATTAAGGTTTTGAATCCCATGAATTAGATTATGTTTCATTGAATTTAAATATGAAAAAAAGTAGAATCATATTTGGAGTTGATAGAGAATTAAATACTTGGGTTTAATTGATGTTATATTTTGAAGTGGGTGATGGGAAGATATTAAACCTCGTATTGGAAGAATAGAGCTACTGTCCAGAATCAACTTGATTTGACCCTCAAGGGAGAATCAATTCGGGCTTGGAAGCCGGATCGATTCGGATTTGCTGTAGAAAATATTATGTTTGTTTGGATTTTCGGGATCCGTTTGACGTTGAATGAATGTAGAGAGTCCATAAATGAGAAATTAGTACTTTTGGGAATTTTTTAAGATATCACGTTGCCTTCGGTGGAGAATTTTTTAAGATATACATAAATTAGGACTTCATGTATTAATTATCCACTTATGTGGACCAATTAGAAGTGGACAAATGTCTCTCTACGTGGCAGAAATCATACTTAGCAAATAGTTGCTCGACAAGCATGCCGACCAACGTGAAGAATGCAGACTATCAATATAAATGAAAATATACCACACGGAAAGTACAAACAAAGGTCTTATCGCACGTGGTTCATACAACTAACCATCATATTCACTATGTACGGGTGTAAATGCTTAATTGTATGAAGGCATTCCAACCCTTGATCTCTGGGTCACTATAAATACATTGTATTACTTTCATCAAAGGAAAGATAAAACGGATTCTAGGATATTCTTATTAACAAGGATGCCTAGATTTTTGTAATCACTGAAATCAATAAAATAATAGTGAACATAGGCTTTCTTATATAACCGAACAACTTTAAAACTCTTTGTCTTTTATTTACTTATTTCATTGCAATTATATATTTTATCTGTGATTAGAATATTAGACCTAGTTAATTTTTTGACATCAACAGATTGGCAACGTTTGTGGGAACATGCATCTAATTGCCAATCTCATATATCCTTGCTCAAGGAAAAATGAATGATCCAGAGACCAGTGCTAGGAACAAAGGCAACCCAACCGTTCCATCTACTCCGCCTACAACAACTGACCTAAATGGGATTCTTTCCAATATTCCCAGGTGTCAATATGACATGCAGGAAATAATGAGACAATTGGCACAGTCAATACACGCCAAATCTCCAGCCCTATCCAGATAGCAATCAATTCCTTCACCAAGGAGAGAAATGTTGCCTCCACCTCCAAGGCATAATCGACATACATATGCCAGATCATTTCATGGTAGGAATTATAACCCGGGAGTTGGTTCATCGGTTAGAGCAATGGAGTTCTTTGATGAACATTATTTATCTCCTAAAAGACCAAGCGTCCTGCAAAGATTGAGCAGAGCTTCTACTTTTGAACATTTAGCACCCTGAGCAAACTGGAACCTTCCTAAATCGTTATCCAAAACCACCCAGTATTTAGCCAACCATCGTGATGCCTCAATCAGGTTAAGATCAAGGGTCCGACAATCTGTACACACCGAGAAGACTTCTTAGAAAGAGATCTCGGTAAAAATACATGGTCAGGACCACCAAGATGCTTTGCAAAAAACTGACGCATGCAATCTGTCATGGAAAGGATTAATCCAGTGATTGGAAGATCGACTAGGAGAAATGGAAAAATCAAAGAATCCCTTGTAGAGGAATTTCATTATAGGATCTCCCTTCATTCAAGAAAATTTTTGATTTACCAACTCCATATAAGTTTAAAACCCCCGTGGTTACCCCAAAATATGGTGGCAAAACTGATCCAGTTTTGCACATGAAACAATATCAAGATATAGTTGACATTTATTTAGTCCTTGATGAGATGAGATGTAGAGCATTTATAAGCACCATTATAGGTTCTACCCAAATATGGTACAATAACTTGCCCGAAGGATAAATTTCCAACTTCAACCAGCATGCCTAACTTTTCATCGGTAACTTTTATTCGGGGGCTAATTTAGTAAAAAGAGTTGTCCATCTCTTGAGTGTAAGGCAGCAACTAGGGATAATAACTAGGGAGTATATCACTCGGTTTAACAATGAGAAATTGGAAGTGGTTGACTATGAGAAGAAAACAACCATCACTCCTCTAATGACTCGTTTTCTTCTCGAGAAACTGTATTATGCTCTGGCCAAAGATCCTCCTAAAACTACGACTGAACTCATAGCTAAGGCAGGAAAAATAATGAATGCCGCAGAAGAAATGGTCGTAAAACAGAGTCCGACCACTAAGTCTGATAAGAAAGATCAAAAGGAGAAGAAGGATTCGAAGACAAAGAAGGATGACAAGATAAAAAAGTATGGAACTTATACTCCATTGACTGTTAGCATTCACCATATCCTAGAGGAAATAAAACACAATAAAGATTTACGATGGCCTAAAAGGTTAAGGGAACCTCCTAAGAGGAGGGAAAAATATAAATATTGTGAGTTCCATAAGGATCATGGACATACAACAGATAACTGTATCGCTTTGAAGAATGAAGTGGTATCTTTTATTCGTTGAGGAAAATTGAACAAGTTTGTTAATCGGCAAAAAAGAAGAGAATCAAGGGGAAAGTTAAATTCTCTATGCAAACCCAGAGATAACAAGAAGACAAACCATAAAGATTATTATGAATATGATCCCGACCTGTCAAAGAAGCCTAAGCAACCAGAACGTGAGGTAGCTATAATCAGTTTTGGTTAATTTGATTATCATGTAATTACAGGTGGCGATGTAGGAGTAGGAGATCATATCACACTGCCGAGAGAAAAGCCTACCTAAATGAAGCGCAAGCCTGCTCTTATATCCTGAAAATCAATCTAAACGAAGATGATTGGACCAGAAAGGTCAATAAAGACAAACTGGTTATCGACCTTTCCAAGAACGACCTCTCTGGGGTATTCAACCCCCATGTTGACCCATTGGTTGTCAATTTCAAAATCCAGGATGCCGACATCTCCAGGAAATTGATTGATAATAGGAGCTCAACCGATATAATGTTTTACACATGTTTTCAGAGTTTAGACTTGAAACTCAGCCAACTGGAACTTTACCACAGGCTATTAATAGGGTTCTCAGGTGAAAAAGTTTACCCACTAGGCACAATCAAGTTAGAAGTGTTGTTCGGCACATGGACGACAAGCCGTACAGAGAAAATATGCTTTTTTATGTTGGATAAAAATTTTCTATCTTCCTATAATGTGATCCTTGGCATGGTAGTATTGAAGAAGTTTGAAGTTGTACCATCAACATTCCATCAATGTTTGAAGTTCCCAACTCCTTTTGGGGTTGGTGTCGTAAAAGGTGACCAAAAGGTGGCTAAAGAGTGTTATTACTCCTCAGCCTAGCAAAAAGACTTGATTAATTTGAAGAAGAAGACCACCACTTATCAGGTAGATACCACTGAACCCAACAATGATTCTGAAGTTGAAACTTTAGACCCTCGAGATGAGATGGAGTTGGTCAAAGGGAAGATTTTGGAAGCTACTGAAAGCATTGTCCTGGACGACAACAAGGCAGAGTGGACTACACAAATTGGCTCAACATTGGATCCAATCCTTAAACAGGAATTGATTATGTTCCCAAGGAAACGAAAACATGTATTTTCTTGGAGCCATGAGAATATGCCTTGGATTGACCCCAACTTCCTCTGTCATGAGATCAATATAAATAAGGTTCCTAAGCCGATCAAGTAGAGGCATATGGTTTTCAATCTGGATAAAAATCAAGCTATTCAGGAAGAAGTAGAGAAACTTCAAAAAGCCCAATTTATTGAAGATGTTAAGTATCCAACCTGGTTGTCTTAAGTTGTGATGGTCAAAAGGAAAAATGATAAGTGGAGGATGTGTGTGGATTTTACCAATCAAAATAAAGATTTCCCAAAAGACCACCTTCCTTTGCCTAGAATCGATCAATTGGTGGATGCTACATCAGGACATGAGCTTTTAAGCTTCATGGATGCTTATACTGGGTATAACCGGATAAAGATGAAACCATAAGACAGGGACAATATCGCTTGCATCACTAACCGAGGAACTTATTAGTACAACGTAATGCCTTTTGGGTTAAAAAATGATGGATCATGTAGGAGAGGTTGGTGAACAAGGAATTTGAAGAGCAGATAGGCAAGAAGATGGAGGTTTATGTGGATGATATGTTAAAAAAAAAAAGAAATCCTCAGATTATATCAACAAACCCAGTCATACTTTTGACTAGTTGGAAAAGCATCAGATGAAGCTGAATTCGACTAAGTTCGTGTTCGGGGTGCAAGAAGGAATGTTTCTCAGCTTTATATTTAATCAAAGGCGAATTGAAGCTAATCTAGCAAAGATAAAAGCATTGATATATATGCAGTCGTCGAGTTGCAAGAAAGATGTACAAAGCCTTACTGGTAGAGTAGTAGCTTTAAACATATTTTTTCCCTCGCAATAGATAGATGCTTTCCATTCTTCAAGGTATTGAGGAAGAATTTTGAGTGGAATGAAGAATGCGAAAAAGCATTCCAAGAATTAAAAAAGTATCTAGGCTCGTCATATTTACTATCCTGACCAATTTTGGGAGAAAATTTATACTTATACTTAGCTATTTCTTAGTCTGCAGTTAGCTCGGCCTTGGTTCGATTGAATAATGGTATTTAAAAACCAGTTTACTACACAACAAAGCATTCAGAGGATCCGAGATCAGGTATCCAAGCTTAGAAAATATGGTCTTAGCACTCATTAAATCCTCCAAGCGCATGAAGCCCTATTTCCAAGCACATACAATAATTGTGTATACTGATCTACCTCTTCGATAAGCACTCCACAAGCCTGAGAAGTCAGGAAGATTGATGTATTGGACAATAGAATTGGGAGAATATGATATTGTGTAGAACTAAGGTCATCATTAAAAGGCCAAGCTTTGGCGGATTTCATTGCTGAGTTCACCTATCTAGAGGTTCCCGGCCAAAAAAACTTTCCTGTCGAGTAGACTTGTAAGGAAGATAGCTCAGCTCAAACGCAAGCCAATGTCATAGCTGACCAACCCGAATTATCCCGCACTCAAGATATGGATAAGAAGTATGTTGAAGAAAGTAAGAAGATATTTTGCCATGGAATACTGTCAACGGAAAGCTTTAGTAGTGACGTCCCGATGTGGAATCTATACGTAGAGGGATTTTCGTGTGCGACTAGAAGTGAAGAAGGTATAATACTCAATAATCCTGGTAATATTGATATTGAGTATGCTCTTAGGTTTGAATTCAAAGCGTCAAACAATGAGACATAGTATGAAGCTTTTATAGTTGGACTAGACTTAGCCCATTCATTAGGCACCGAACAAGTAGTGGCACATAACGATTCATAACTAGTGGTCAACCAAGTGCTTCATTTGTAAGGAGTCAAAGGAGATTTGATGACTATATACCTTTCCAAAGTTATGGAAGTAATTACCAAATTGCCAGTCGTAAAAAGGAACAGAATCCCAAGAATATCTAACGCCCAAGCTGATGCCCTTGCTGGGCTAGCTTTAACAATAAGAGTTGAGCTTGAGAGAACAATTCCAATAGAAATCTTGGCCAATCGGAGCGTTGATGAGGAATTAATGGTTAATTTCAGTACAGTAGATTTGGGACCTTCTTGGATGAACCCAATCAAGGTCTATATTGAAGATGGAATCCCGCCACCACATCCTAAAGAAGCCAAAAAGCTTTGTTATAAAGCAACACGATATGTGTTGAATAAAGGGGTTTATTATCGAAGGGGGTTAACAACGTCCTTACTACGTCATGTGCATCCATTAGAAGTGGAAGAGTTGATTAAAGAGGTGTATGAAGGTTCTTATGGATAAAATTCGGATGGTCGATCACTGCTCCAAAGAATCAATACTCAGTGATATTACTGGTCGACTATGAGGACAGATTGTAAATCTTTCGTAAGAAAATATGACAAATTACGATTTATAAAACACCCAATGCTGCTCTAGCACTAAAAACTTAGCCTTGGTCCTTCTCTATTTGGGTAATCGACTTGGTCTGACCACTGATGACCACCAAAGACAGGTTCAAATAGTTGGTAGTTGCTGTTAATTACTTCACGAAATGGGTGGAAGCAAAGCCGTTGATTGAAATGCCTTATGAGAAGGTGTATCAATTCATTTGTAATAGCATCATATATAGATATGGTCTGCCCTGCGCCTTTAATATACACTATGTAACCTAATTTGCCAACGATGAGTTTGACGCATATTGTGCCCAGTCCAAAATCCGAAAACTCCATTTTGCACCAGGCCATCATCAAAGTAATGGTCAAACTGAAGTGATAAATAGAACTTTGATCAACTGACTGAAGAAGAGGCTTGATGTTGCTAAGGGTAACTGGAATAATGAATTGCAATATGTTCTTTGGGCTTACAGAATAACGCCGAGAACAGCAGCTGGAGAGACACCTTACATGCCTGAATTTGTGACTGAAGCCATGCTGCCAGCTGAGATAGGCCTACTAACTCACAGGGTTCTAAATTTTAATTCTTTAACTAGTGACTTGATGAGATGATTAGATCTAGATATGTTGGAGGAAGTTTGAGAAGATATTTCTCTGAGAAATGCTACATACCAACATAGGATCACCCGCTTCTATAATAAAAGGGTCAAGACGACCAATCTAAAAAAATGCGATTATGTCCTTAAGAAGGTTATCCATAAGAACAATAAGTTTGAGGCTAATTGGTATGGCCCATATCGAATTTCAGCAGTCATTCGACCAGGGACATATCGGCTTGAGACCTTGGAAGGAAAAGAATTCAAAAATCCATAGAAAGTCGAGCACCTCGAAAGTATTATCAATTATTCAAGAGATTGCCATAATTGTATTTCTTTTGCTTTATGTTCAGTTTCAATAAAAAATTTATTTCATTCCCTTCAATTTTTTAATTTTTTTTGGAGTACAACGATATACATCCCCCAGAAACAACGAGTAAAAATGTCTCTTGGTCTTCAGTTTTTTTTATCAACAGTACATACATACTTAATCTCGTTGAACTTATCTACCGATCAATAGAACATATCTAACTAGGTTGAATTTATCAAAACAAAGATGCACTAACAACTTAAGGCACAATTTCGCCCCAAAATGAACTTCATGCATGACTTCGTACGTACAAGTCACGAACAAGAAGTAATCATTACTTCGTGTATGACTCTGTATTAACAAGTTACGAACAAGAAGTATTTCTCGGCCAAGATAAATACAAGGATACAATCCTAACATACTTGGTCGGCCAAAATAATTTACTTCATGTATGACTTCGTATTTGACAAGTCAAGAACAAGAAGTCTGTAAAACTTTGTACACAACTAAAATAGTTACAAACAAGTTTTGTCTGACTAAGTTAAAGGCTGGAAGACATGTAAACATTACTAATCATTGGAATACACAAATATATTCCTCATACACTTGGCCACCACTGATAACTACTACTAAACTTGAATCAATAAAGCTATTTATAGTTTAATCTAAGTGCATTAGTAGAATCTATGGCATCAAAATCATGGTTTAATAATTCATTAGACAATTATTTAGTTGACTGATTGATTAAATAATCAAAAGTTAACAACACAAAAATATGGATTCATATTGAAATATTAACTGTATTATATTCAAATGAATAACAAAATATAAGGAAAATTATTCAACTGGATGCTTTCCTTGAGCTTTGGAAGTAGGCTGCACTCTCTCCACTCTAGTAGGAGGATCATCCAAAGTATAAGGAGAGTTAATAAAGTTGAAATCTCTTAACATTCTCCTGTTATGGCTGCTCGACACATTAATCAAATGAGGAGGATGAACTATTTCAAGAACATCATGCAAAGCATAATCTCCCAAATATTTGATGATCAAGCACTTGGGAATAACATCAACAGGGATCCATGATACATCCAACTTAAAAGGAGGATAATAAAAATCTAGCAAACCGTATTATTCCAGTACCAAATCTAGCTGTTACGATCATGTTTCAGCAAAGTTAAGCAGTTGGTCCACCCCCACTTATAACCTTCATGGTGGCTTTGGGAAAGGTGATCATCAACATGGACAAGATCTTCATTGTAGCCTTCCATCCACACTTGTCTGGGATGTTTGTGAAATTAAAAGGTTAACCCTTTAACTTGATGTTGAAGTTATTTCAAAAAATCACTCCTCACCTTCAACTGCACATATTGGTCAACAATGGCTTTAGCCTTAACTTCCATCTTTATAGAAAAATCAGTAATTGCTTGACTCTTTGCTTTCAACTGACATCTTTATCGGGTAATGTTTTCTTGGTCCTAGCCTCATTAACCGTTGGTCGTCTCAACCTTTGCTATCTGGAAGTTTGTCCGGGCTTAGTTTTCTTCAGAGCTTCAAGTTCCTCCATCATACTGGCATTCTCATTCTCTAAAAAAGATGCCCTTTCATCGACACCCCTGGTAGAATACTGTTTTAAAGTATCCAACTCATTGCTGAGTTTATCATTCTCCTCCTCCAGGAGTTTGGCAATTATCCTTGACTCATCTATTTCTCGGCTTAGCAGAAATTCTTTTCTTCTGTACATAAATGAAATTTTTTTTGACTTTTTCTCAAAGCCCCAAACTTCACTCAAAGCTTTATATTTAGCTTCATAGTCAGCATGAAGTGAAGCCAAATTATATTTATGATCTTCTTGCAAATCTTTATCCATTTCATAATAAGCTGCATTATTTTCTACAACCCTATCCAGTAAACAGTGGAGGTGAATGTATGATTCTTTTACTTGATTGGATACTTCTGGTCCAAGCAAGCCGACCAAGTGTTAAGACTTTTACTCCGCTTGAGTAGATCAAATTCATCAGAACTATTTCTTGCTTCGTACCATCAAACTGAACTTTGCAAGTGTAAGTAAACAAGTATAATTGTTAAGCAAAATTAGCACATGCATAAGAGTTCATTCAACTAAGCTAGAAAAGCAAAAAGTATGATAAGTACAAGACATATAGCAGAAAAGAAGAAATGTTTTTATTAATAACCAAAAAGGTGTTACAAATTGTTGAAACTATGGTTCCTATTACAAAGTAGAGAAACATAAAAAGAAAAGAACAAGGAGTTAAACCTTCTCCTTATCCTGGACATTGCTTCTAAAAGGCTAGTTAACAGAAGGGGAAACTTTGTCAATGGTCTTTAAAGAAGACCCAAAAGGTTGAAGGGGGGATTCTTCAGATCCTTTTTCATTATCAAACTCTTCCTTCAAGTTAGGAGGAGAGCCTGAATAATGATTAAAAATAACTTAGTCTCTATTGGGGTGCCGACCTCCTTAAGTGCCTCCGACCAACCATCCTTAAAATACTTCTTCCTCACAAACTCAATCTGAGCATAGGTCACTTAAAATTATTAGTCCCATTCCTTGTTGAATGAGTCCTCCTTAAGCTTCTTATTTTTGGCCTTCTCAGCGACCAATTCAGAAGACAGACCAACAACTTTCTCCTCGGCAGCCTTTAGGAGACCTTAATGTGCAACCAATTTTTCGGCCAACTTGGATGATAAATTGGCCTCAGCAATGGTCGGATTTCCTTCAGCAGCTATCAAACTGGTCTCGACAGTGACCAATTTTCCCCCCAGCAAGAGTTGCCCTATTAATAGCCTTCTGCAGCTCAGTATCATAAGTCTTCTGCTTAGACTCTAATAACTACCTTGAAGCCTTATCATAGTTCCTCATACCCTCAAGGGCCTCTTCAACCTCTCTACCTAAAGAATGGATTTTCTCATCCTTCTCCAGTATTTAATCAAAATTTGCTAAAAAATGCATAAAGGGTAACAACTGATCACAAGGAGCGTCAATAAAAAAAGACAACAAGAGGTAATTATTAAAAAAGAAAATATTACCATAGCTAAACTCTGGCAAGCATTTTTTTGTCAACTTCAACGTTGGTAATGGGGCAAGAGCTGCTCTGTCAGCAAAGCGAGTACCACTCTTGATTAATTTCTTGACAACATCAGGATGAATTGCAACAGAGGATGACCCAACAACACTTTAATCCTCCTAAATTTTCTCGACCAACTCCTGATCAGAATTTTTTTTCTCAACTTGCCACTCGGGCAAGCCTTTCCTTATCCTCTTAAGTTGAGGATCAACCACATTCACTTCCACATAAGTAATTACCTGAGGGACTTTCTCTGTACCATCAACTTTGGATGCCTTATCCCGCTTCTTGGCATCCCCACCTTTACTACTCTTCTAGGTAGCTCTCTTGGAAGTTAGATACAAAGATGCAGTCATCATATTAGGGATCTTCCTCTTTCTCATGGAAGCAAGTGGAGAAAAAGGAATGGTTGAAACGTCCAATGACTGCAAAGAGGAAGACGTCCCAAAATCCTTTTTTGCACCAGCAAATTCTTCAGCAGAGGAAGTAAGGACTGGTTCTTCCTTAATATTGAAGGGAATAGTACCTATATAAGTGGTGGGCCGAGCAATAAAAGAAGTTATAGAGCTCCTATACTGCAATAAATATGAGGCAACTCTGGAGTGTTCCTCTCCGATCCTCTAGTGGATGTTCCAAAGGAATTTTAGTTCTCGAATGTTGATGTCCTTTTCTTTAGGACACTTCTTCTTGCTCTCAACTGTGCAACACAAGAATTAAATAAGAAAGTATGAACCAACATATCAACAAATAGTTGGTTAGCAAAAATAGGGAACTACAGCAATAAACCCACAAACCTATGCCATGACCCACTAGAGGGCACCTGGGCCCATCCACTACACTAAAAAAGGAGATTTGTAACTGCTAATAACAGTTACAAATGACATTTATATCTTCTCTTTACGGTCAAGATTTGGGGGGTCACAAAACAATAATTATCCCCCCTAACAGCAGTCACAAATTTTTATAACCGCTTCCAGCAGTTATGAATCTAATATTTATAACCGTTGTCAGCAGTTACGAAACTATTATTTGTAACTGCTATCAGCAGTTACGCATCTAATATTTATAACCGTTGTCAGTA
This sequence comes from Sambucus nigra, assembly GCA_949130495.1. Lineage (NCBI taxonomy): Eukaryota > Viridiplantae > Streptophyta > Magnoliopsida > Dipsacales > Adoxaceae > Sambucus > Sambucus nigra. The sequence continues at coordinate 752,093,790 of OX422208.1, forward strand.
GTTACAAAATTAATTGTATTGACAACTTTAATATTTGTGACTGCTATTAACAGTTACAAAAGTTGTATTTGTTAAATGCGGTTAGAGCTATTATGAAAATCTTTATATTTTCACAAAATGATAAAATAATGAGAGTAGAATAAATATCATGAACATGTAACAAGTCTAAAAGATGCAACAACATTTCATTTGTAATTCTGAGATTATAAATATTCGGCACACATAAAATTTATTTAAACTTAATTTAACATCAAACAAACCCTTCTTGGGCAACAAGTACAAAATGAACATAGAATAAAAATAAACTGAAAAAAATAACGAGAGAACACTTCGATGACATGAAATGTCATGAAAATGTAACAAATCATTCTACACCTAGACCACGGGTCACCACGCGGTGGATAGGCTTTGTGAACTCTAGGTAAATCAACCATGGGGGGTATTGGTGAAGTCACATCCTCCCTCGTGTACTTGGAGTACGCCTACTGAGAAAGTTCAATAAACTCAAATTTTTTGAATACGGTGCCTCGATATCCATTGACTTGTACTTGTGTTGCTTGCCATAAATTGTAAACACCTGGATTTAAGCCTTTGAATACAACGTATGCCGAGAATCCCATGTGTATGCCTGCAAATAATAAAATGTAACTATGTTAGTTAAACTAGTAGTAACCGTAGTCAATGATAAATAATAGACCAAAAGTTCAGTAAAAGAGGATATAGGCTGCTAGAGAGATGAGGTAGTCACTGGAATTTTCCAAAAATCTATAAAACGATACAAAATGTACACTCTTAAAAATTCTAAAAACACCTACAATATAAGAAATTCAGCAAGATGTTATTGTAAAACGATATCATGAATATAGATTTGTGAAACAATGCTGGTACAGGAGTAAAGGGAGTTATAAATCTGGACTCGTGTAACTGTTGAAATTTTATAGAGCAATATAGCAACGATGTCTGTAGATTTAAGAATAGCTATATTATATGGTAGGGTTTTAATAGGCATTAATATGTCTTAAATATTCTTTAAGTCTATGAATACGGATTTGTGGCTTAATTTTTTGAATAATGATGTATATAAGAGAGAAAAGCTTATCTAGAAAAAAGATAACTTGGAACATCTAGACTAATTTCTTTCTTGATGAATCTAAGAGTATCTTCAAGATGATGGAAAGTATAGAAGCCTTTATGAATGATACCATAAGAAGATAGATTCACTGCTGCTGTGTTCAAAACTCTAAGACATAATTTTATTGAGGTTTAGAGATGTTGAGAAAGGTATTCAATTTCTATGAAAGCTTGTTTATATTGCCAAGGAATACATCTGAGATATGAAGAGAGGCCATTGAAGATGAGATTGGAATAAGTTTCAATTTCAATTTGAAAAATATTAGTATCTGAACTAAACTTTAGACTTTACTTGAGCACCTGAAGTTGAGATTCTATTAGAGAACCTTGTTGAATATACATGGATGTATCCCTTAACAATCTACATTGATTGTCTCTTATTATCATCCCTGCTCCATAACTGTTACTAAACTTCTGTATTCCAGCACAATTCATTTTAATACTACCTGAATTAGGAGGGACCCAATGCTTGAATACTTTAGTTTTGTCAGGATTCCACTTTAGAGTAATATTAAAGACATTCAAAGTATCCTGATCAAATTCTCTATGACCTCCTTTGAAGATAAATCTTTGACCATGATCTGATATTCTATGAATAACCTTCTCAATAATAATGAAATGTTTTATAGGTTTTGAATCAAAATTAGCCTTATTTATGCTTAACTAGATTTCCTAGATAATACTGAGAGGGACAAACCTATAAAACTATTTAGAAAAAATCAGAAGTACCTACTTGAAACCACCATTTGATTATAGAGACATGAATTGTAGCTGGTAACTGATTGATCCCCATAACTCAATTGAAGAAATACCATACATTCGAATCCACTGAACCAGTTCTGAAAAGATGGTTTAAGTATTATGTATTATAGTGGCAACAATGACATCTTGAAGTTAGACTTATCCCCACTGATTGCACCTTTTCTTCTATTAGAACACACCTGGTTAGCACTTTACAAACAAAAGTTGATATATTGGGAGAAATTTTTTGGTGCCAAAGAGTTTTAAAAGCCAAAGAAGTTAACTTAGAAGCTCTAGAAATCTCATATGCAGATTGAAAAGTAAAGATGCCATTAACAGATGGCTTCCATATCAGAGCACTATCAATCCATGTTGAATTTTCCTCCATTACTGCCCTAGCTGATTGAATTCTCTTGAAACATTTAGATCCATTGGAGACTTCCATATTAGAATATTTAGCATTCAAAAATTGATCCCATAAACTTCTTCAAGTTTGATGTTTGAAGCATAAATAACTGTTTCTAAATTTCTAATTCCTAGGCCACCTTCATGCTTTGGATAACATATAGATTCCCAGTTTAACTAGTGAGATTTTTTCCCATAATCTTTGTTCACCCCCAAAAAGAAAGAACTGAGCAACTGATTAATGGATTTTAAAATCGATTTGGAAGGATTTAAAACAAACATTATATACAAAGGCACGAAAGAAAGAACTGATTGGATTAGAGTAAGTCTACCTCCCAATGTTAAAAACTTGGATTTCCAACTCTGTATTTTAGTAGCTATAGAGTGAATAAGAGAGTCAAAGTATGATGATTTTCTTCTACCTGTAAAAAGAGGGCTACCCAAGTAAGTGAGGTGACAAGTTACACTTTTAAAACCAGTAACATAACTGTTTTAAAAAGAGTAGCAATGGCACACAACATACACTAAGCACATAAATTTGTTTTAAAAAAGACTGATGTGTGTACACTAAATGTCAGTCAGCCAACATCTGTTGAGTAGGACACATAACATATGTTGATCCTAAATCTCGATCAACCGATATCTAATTCAGAATTTTACGTCGATCAGCCGAAAATTATTTAAACACAATTATGACTTACTTAACATAGTTATTTTGTATGGTTCATTTTCAAATAATGTAATGTGTAAATAATTCTATTTTATCTTAATACTTAATTGAACGTATGTGGTCCATTTTCAAATAATGTATGGTTCATTTTCCTAATTTCATCGATTGAATTTTGTTTCATCTTAATACACAATTGAAAGTAAAATTCTATTTTATCTTCATTTTAAAATTATGTTTTGTATGCTTATTCTATGAAATGTAACTAATAGTTTCTAGTGGTGTATGTGGCATGTTGGTGTATGTGGAATGTTGATGCATCAAATGAGTCATGCAAAAAAAAAAAACTCATACATTATCAAATTCTCTTTTAAATAATGTATTGTTGATTTTTTTAACTTCATCTTAAGAATTCTGAGTAGGATACAAAACTGTTTTAAAAACGTGTAGGAATGGCACACAGCACACACTAAGCACACATCACTTTAAAAAAAAAGAATGACGTGTGTACACTAAACGTTGGTCAACCGACATCTGTTGAGTAGGACACATAATATATGTTGATCCTAAATGTCGGTCATCCAACATCTTATTTAGAATTCAACTCAACGCCTGCATTAACCACAGTTTCAAGTGGGATTTATAATGTCAGTGATCTATATATATAGCAGGTCATTGCAAAGAAACTTAATTAAAAAACTATAGTATGATGCTGGAAATGTACTATAGTCAAACAGAGGCAGTGTTCACAATAATGTCTAAAACTTATTTAAGGCATACACTCCAAATAATTTAAAGCATACAACTATGAAAATTTACCGGATCTATTAGGCCTTAATAATTTAGTACAAATTACACCTTCTGGATGTGTACTTCTCTATGAGATTCGGGGCTATGGTATTATCAAATAAACTACAGTCTCAAATAGAGTTGCAACAACAATGAGAGATGAAAAATGAAAGTCATAGGAGCAAACAAAGCATAGTATAAATGAACCAAAATAAGCTACAGTCCACACCTAAAGTTAGAAGAACTTACATCAACTTAAATCAACTTATCGAAATAGATCTAACCAATGATCTTAAAAAGATGAATGGTAGAAGATATGATCACAAACAAGATGAATGTCAGTTATATACCAGCAATGCGAACCATGTTTGAAGCAGTTCAATTAAGCAGAACATTTATTCAAAATGGAGACCATTTATTTTGTCAATGGTATATAAGAAGACTTAAAGTTATAAGATTTCAACACATATAATAACAAATAAAATATGAATAGAATCCAAATAGTTCCATAATCAAAATATAATCCGAACAGTTACATAATCCAATAGTTTGCCTAACAGTTGCAAAAAAAGGAAAAATAACATCTTGAGTTGAATCCACGATCACTTAGGGCAAAGACAGAGAAACAACCAAACCACACAAGATTTATCGACATCCTTAATATTGTACGCCCCATGAGTTTGTCGATACAACAGATGATTCTCTTCTCCTGGCTTAACACTATTAACGTAAACCTTACGTTCAAATATCAACAGTTGATGGCTTTGCACCACCGTTCCAGTAGTGGCTGAAGCAATAACTTGTCCACTTGCAATCTCTCTTTGACTTGAAAAATCTAATAAATCGACATATGGATCATGTGGAGGATCATCAAAATCTCTAAAGTCTAGATCAATTATATCACCAAAGTTTGGCTCAGTTGACAAAGGGATAGGCATGTAATATTGAGAACTTAGATGTGGGACAAGAGTGTAATCTTGAGAAACTGAATGTGGGACGAGATTTTAATCGTGGGGAGTTGGGTGCGATGATAATAGGTCTGTTGGATTTGGTTTTTTGAGACCATTATTTTCTAAAGCGCTTAAAATCATGGTAACAGATGATTTGATAAAAGTTATATCCTCATTCAACTGTGACCGTGAGGATAATGCTCCATTCAACTGTGATACTATAGAAGCAATGGCCTTAAGTTTACTTTTAGACACAGGTCCAACACCACGAGTCACCCCTAGTGTCCTTTCCTTTAAAGGAAGTCAAAGCATTAGTATCCAAACTGGTTTGGCTTTAAGAACCTTGGCTACTTCTTAGCTCACTTAATTTTTGCTGCAAAATTATTAATGAATCGATTAAAATGATTTGATGAATAAACTCGAAGGAGCTGAGGTTACTAAATTCACCATATCATCCTCTACCTTTGGGTGAAACTCCCCAGTTTTCTTCCTATGACTTTCGATATACACTTTCGAATGATCAACAAGTCATTTATTTTTAAGCACCTACAAATTAATTTTGCATTAACTATTTGAGCAAGACATATTATTTATATATATATATATATATATATATATACACACACACATATTAAAATAAAAAAAGTGTAGGTACCATCTCCTCGGTCTTCTCAGGATATGACATTCGACCAAGGCAATGGACGTTAGTATTTTTAGCCATGTTCACCCGGCTTGGTATCTTTGTTTCAATTGCGCCTCAGATGCTTCGCATAAGAATTCATTCCACTCATGGATGGGGCTAAGATCTTTTTTCGATACTCGATCCTTCAGGTCCTTAATCCCATCACAGTCCAATCCCTTAAATTAAGTCAAGTGGAGGTTGCTTCTAAATGTCTTTAATTGAATACAAAGGGCTTCATGTTCTCCTCCTTCCGATTGGCCAGAAGATTGAACTCTTTCATAAGTATATTCCACAAGTCATCTTTTTTACTTGCTCAACCATGCCCCAACTCTAATATTTTAAACCGATACATGATTTTAACAAAGATAAGGTTCGAGCTTTCAAAGGATTCTTGCCACCTGTTGGCAAACCAAATAGGTTAATGGAAACCTCTGCATGAGAATCAATGGCCGAATGTTCATCGTGGTTTGAACTTTCTGGCCATGATGATAGAATTTCATTCTCGAACATCATTTTTTGCATTTATATATTTCTGCTATAGTTCATATGTTAAGGCAAGAGCAAGGAAATAATACAAAAAAATATATTATAAGTTATATCTTTTTAACATATTCTAAAAGTTTTAATAAGTTTCATACTTCATCATTTCGCACAAAGTTTTTATTGGCCATATCTGCGAAAGTGTGTTGACAATTGCATTTGTGACACTAAACATGTTAGGACGTATGCCTTCTCTCCTAAGACGATAATATATGTCAACTTTGTTATGCATATATTTTCTCACGGTAGGGTTTGAACGCATCATTATCCTCTTCAGTTCTATCCACAAAGAATGGATTTTTCTTTCTTCGAGTTCTAAAAACTCTACTAACTGCATCGCATTACTTGGATTGTGTTTTATAAAAACCCTTTCAACTGCTTCATCCCAACTTTGAGGTAATGTGCCTAGTATTGATTGAAATAAATATGGTTCAGGTATGTTCCACCCGTGATCTCGTAAGTAATTGCAATGTTTGATTTTTCGATAGCCATGCCGATAAATTGATGTGTTCTCTATAAATGTCCTATTTTGAAAGTCGTTGCATGTATATACAAAATATGGCATCCTGAAAAAGTTATAATAACTTGTGAACAAAATGCACTATGAATATGTGCTACGAAATTGCTGAAACATTCTATTATAAATAACTTTTAAGTCAACATTTAAAATAACAGAACGTGCTATAATTAAACATCTACTCCTCTAATGTGTCTAGTAATTTATTTAATTAAGGGTTGTCATTTAGAATAGTTTGAATCTCGATAGGTGCCGCTATGTCATCTACCAATGTAGTCAAGCGCTTAGGGGAATGTAAAACAACAGACCATGGATTGTTGCTAGGGCTCTTTACATAAAACACTTGCTTTAAATTTTGGAATGCTCAAATGAATGGCTCGTTATTCACATTATCTTTACTCTTCAACATGGACAATCAGCCTTCACCATGTGGGTGTCAGGGTTGACCATACAGGAATTCTTATCCTCCACGCTCACCCAATCACAGTAGAATACAAGTACGTTGAAAGATATATAATCTAATAACACAATTTCTCTTATAACCCCATAATACGTCATTTCAGCTTCTATCAGGTTTTTATCTTTCACGCTTGCCCTGAAATAAGTTAATGCTTTATATGAAGTGCTGCTGCTTTGTTTCCCAATGAGTGTTAGCTCGTGTGTTCCTAAAGAGAACACAAAACCATTGACACGATATTGTGCAAAATCCTTGGCTACAAAACTAGGCCCATTTTCTAGACGTGCAAACCTCGTCGATACTTCACCAGCTTTCAATAATTGAAACCGTGAAAGTATTTTCATTGTGAATATGTTGCAAAGACGGTAAATAAAATGAAGGTATTACTATAATCACCTAAGAAGTAACCCAATGCCTAAAGTAATTGTCTGCTCTTGTGCCTCCTTTCCTCCTCATGGAACGCCCGCACTCATTATATTGCCTATATTGAAATCATCAATATTAACTTCTTATGAATATAACATTGAACATATTACATTATTTTATAAAACTTTTTTAAAAACTCACATTTTCCATTTATCTATGTCGTTATGTGTCTCGAATACATATCGAGCCACCTGATTATATTGTGTGCTTGTTAGCTTCACTACCTTACCATTCCCTAGAGCCTCCTCATCTGAAACTCTTCTAATTTATCAAGAAATTGTTCACAACCTCCAATGTTTGGGTTAGGCATGTATTCCTCTACATACAAGGAAGCCTCTTCCATAATGTAATCCTCGGTAATTGACCCCTCAACATACCGTGTACTCTTAACGTAATCTTTAAATATTTTCATTAATCGTTTGAACGGATACATCCATCGGTACCTTACTGGTCCACATAAAAGCGCTTCATCACATAGTGGATGCGTATGTCAAAGAATGAGGGAGTGAACTACTTATCTAAAACACATGTAGCCTCGGCCAAACTTTCTTTCACCGCCATTATGTGCTTCCTGTTGACAACTTTCGCACACAATAAGGAGAAATATCAGCTAATTTGTAGAATGGCCCTCCGAAGATCCTTGTGTTCTGAAAAATAGTGTTCGAATAATAGAGGGACAAGTTGCATTATCACATGCCAATCGTGAGACTTGCACTTTTTCAAATCTTTTCTTGCATCATAGACAATCCTGCGTAAATTGGATGAGAAATTAGAAGGGACCTTCAAGCTCTTTAATGTTTCTAAGAACATATTTCTTTTTTCAATGCTCAAAGTATAAGATGCAACAGACTTATGCTTTTTCCCAGTGTTCGGATCTTCTTTCAACCATAATGATCTTCCAATCCTCAAATCATGAAGATCTTCACGGGATTTTGTCACACCCCGCAAAATCCGACAGACGGGGTGGCCAGCCACCGCCGCCGAACTATGCCGGGCGTGAACTAAATAAAATACCATTCTTAGCATGAGACAGATATGAGACATAAATAATCAGTCCATAAGATAAATAATTGAATAAATCTCAAATAATCACAAATAACTAAGCGATAAAAGATCCATCACATGCTAACTCCAAAAATCCAATCTCCAATAATGATTAAATAAAACCTGAATAACAAAGATCTGAATAATCCAACATAAATCCTTTAAACAACTTTGGAACCGAATGGCCCAATAAAACTCCAATGAAGTCTCATACTGAAATACGACTGGAAAAGAAAGTCTAAACTAAAACAAAGCGATAAAGTAAATCAGCTCCAGCTGCACCTCCAAATGATAACTCCGATAAACTTATGCAGCTTCTCTAATTCTAATCCTGAAAAAGATTAGTCAACGCATGGGTCAGAGCCAAAGCCCCGAGCAAGAATACACACTACTCCCCTCAAATAGGATCCTTGAATCCAGACAGTAGCATTATACGCAATAAATATCACAATAGAATATTTTAAATTAAACGGGATAATTAAACGCGATAATTATAACCTACTAACTACCCGCAAAAATCCCCATTTATAAAGGCACACCAATATGATTTTAAATTACCAAGTCCCACGATGTTAATTTAATTAAATTAACCAACTTTTATTATTGTTGTCACTTTTTATTAAAGTGTCACACTTCCCCTTGTCAATCGCCCTCTAACCCGTTTACTGTCGGCCCCGACACATGACAAGGTTACCCTTGTCAATCGCCCTCTGACCCGTTTACTGTCGGCCCCGACACATGACAAGGTTCCACACACGACACGACATAAATCGCCCTCTGGCCCGTTTAAACTGTCAGCCCCGACACATTATGTCGCCACAAATTTTAATACCCGTTTTTATCTTAGGTATTAATTCTCAACTTCTAAATTTCACAATTTATGAATTACCCCACCCTTTTTAATCGATGTGAGATCCTCAAAATACCCCTTAGTCCCATACCTAAGGGTCCCCAAGTTATCAATACGTCCTATCCTATGTATAGGAGGAATTTCTAACATAAATCTTAACTTAGTCTCGTACTTAGACTACCGTAACGATGATAAAGTAATAAAAATCAGCCCACCCTCAAGATGATAAAAACGGGATAATCTACCCTCACTAGTCCCATACCTAGAAGGCGTAAATAATCAAAAGGCATACCCACTAGTCCCATACCTAGAGACATTCTAAAATATAGGGAGATAAATAATACCCAACAACCCGTCATCACAAAGGCAACATCATAATACCAACAAGTCACACAAAACAAGCATAATTAATCAATATATAAACTACGCATGATAGTCCAATTCAATTAAATCTTTAATTTAATTATCACAACGTCAACAATACCCAAATAATCTCATTTAATTATTTTAAATTAAATATACCAATTTTTCATCATAAATTCATCAAACCAAATTTTATTACCTCTACATGTATTACAAGAATTGTACGCACCCAAAAATCATTTATTTTAAAACTAGAATTTTTCTACATGCAACCTACACCAATAAAACCCAAAATCACTCATGAATCCTACGTACCCAAAGGGTTATGAATATTATTCAGATTAAAAGATTTTATAAAAACAACCCCATAATTAGTATTCAATTTTTCTAATTAAGTTACTAATTATTTTTAAGAAAACATGTAATTAAGTGTTTAGGCGACACTTAAAACGCATAATACTAAAGGAAAAGAATAGAGTATTCATGCCTGTGAAGATCGTGTTGAAAATCTGATTAGAAATCTGGATTCCTCTCGAAAAATTAGCAAAAGAGTGTTCTTGAACGATCTTGATTAAACCCCAATTAAGCCTTCAAAAACTTGTGCCAAAACTTGTGACAAAAACTTGATTTTGTTGAAGGTTGATGATTATGAGTGAGAGGAAAAATATTTGGAAGTATTCTCTGGTGAAAAACTGGAGAAAAAGTGATTATGAGAATTCCCCCTATGGATTAACAAGGTTATATAGTGATTAGGAGTCCGAATCCTACACAAATTCTTAAGAAAACAGCTTACAGCGCACGTTTTCTGGGAGGGTCGGTCGATCTACCCCCCCCGTCGATCGATCGATCGTTCCGAAAAACTGACAGTTTCCCCAAAAAAATGCCATAAGGCAAAAATATTGTAAAATCAATATAAAATCCGTTTTAACTCCGATTTTAATTCCGCTTGAAGTTTTATTCATCTAAAATCATAACCAACATATTTTGCCAATAAAATTTTTAAAATTCAAAAATTTATTTTTCTCGAAAATTCCAATTAATTAATTAAAATAATAAATAAAAATACGGGGTGTTACATACTTCCCACTAGCAAAGAATTTCGTCCTCGAAATTAGACGAAGCATACTCATCAACGCATAAATCTCGCAAAAAAAAATTAAGGCTCATATATGCCTACCCGTAAAATGTCATAATTGGGCGCCCATACACCCAATCCTACACGCACCTACCCCACGAACAACAAAATAATATATATTGCCTATATAAATACACATAACTATGAAAATAACGGCGTACCACATGCTCTCACAAATCCCCCACTCGATCCTATATCCGAAAGTCATCAAAATTCTAACTTCCTCAAATTAAATCTCAACATCAAAAATCGATACATACGGTACCTAACATCTGTACTAAAATCTCCAAAAAAATATTATCGTCTCCAAAATCCATTCTAAGGATCCCCACATCAAGCTTACTAATTCTAAACTCAATGTCTACAACGTCCTTAACTCAAAACTTCACATCTCCAAGAAACACATCTAACACGTATGCTAGAACATCTACTTTAAGAAATACGAATCACAAAGGGAATCAAAGATCGGCAACGCGGAAACTAAACGGACTCATAACCTACGAGACCTAAGACCATGCTCTGATACCATCAGTCACACCCCGCAAAATCCGACAGACGGGGTGGCCAGCCACCGCCGCCGAACTATGCCGGGCGTGAACTAAATAAAATACCATTCTTAGCATGAGACAGATATGAGACATAAATAATCAGTCCATAAGATAAATAATTGAATAAATCTCAAATAATCACAAATAACTAAGCGATAAAAGATCCATCACATGCTAACTCCAAAAATCCAATCTCCAATAATGATTAAATAAAACCTGAATAACAAAGATCTGAATAATCCAACATAAATCCTTTAAACAACTTTGGAACCGAATGGCCCAATAAAACTCCAATGAAGTCTCATACTGAAATACGACTGGAAAAGAAAGTCTAAACTAAAACAAAGCGATAAAGTAAATCAGCTCCAGCTGCACCTCCAAATGATAACTCCGATAAACTTATGCAGCTTCTCTAATTCTAATCCTGAAAAAGATTAGTCAACGCATGGGTCAGAGCCAAAGCCCCGAGCAAGAATACACACTACTCCCCTCAAATAGGATCCTTGAATCCAGACAGTAGCATTATACGCAATAAATATCACAATAGAATATTTTAAATTAAACGGGATAATTAAACGCGATAATTATAACCTACTAACTACCCGCAAAAATCCCCATTTATAAAGGCACACCAATATGATTTTAAATTCCCAAGTCCCACGATGTTAATTTAATTAAATTAACCAACTTTTATTATTGTTCTCACTTTTTATTAAAGTGTCACACTTCCCCTTGTCAATCGCCCTCTGACCCGTTTACTGTCGGCCCCGACACATGACAAGGTTCCACACACGACACGACATAAATCGCCCTCTGGCCCGTTTAAACTGTCAGCCCCGACACATTATGTCGCCACAAATTTTAATACCCGTTTTTATCTTAGGTATTAATTCTCAATTTCTAAATTTCACAATTTATGAATTACCCCACCCTTTTTAATCGATGTGAGATCCTCAAAATACCCCTTAGTCCCATACCTAAGGGTCCCCAAGTTATCAATACGTCCTATCCTATGTATAGGAGGATTTTCTAACATAAATCTTAACTTAGTCTCGTACTTAGACTACCGTAACGACGATAAAGTAATAAAAATCAGCCCACCCTCAAGATGATAAAAACGGGATAATCTACCCTCACTAGTCCCATACCTAGAAGGCGTAAATCATCAAAAGGCATACCCACTAGTCCCATACCTAGAGACATTCTAAAATATAGGGAGATAAATAATACCCAACAACCCGTCGTCACAAAGGCAACATCATAATACCAACAAGTCACACAAAACAAGCATAATTAATCAATATATAAACTACGCATGATAGTCCAATTCAATTAAATCTTTAATTTAATTATCACAACGTCAACAATACCCAAATAATCTCATTTAATTATTTTAAATTAAATATACCAATTTTCCATCATAAATTCATCAAAGAAAATTTTATTATCTCTACATGTATTACATGAATTGTACGCACCCAAAAATCATTTATTTTAAAACTAGAATTTTTCTACATGCAACCTACACCAATAAAACCCAAAATCACTCATGAATCCTACGTACCCGAAGGGTTATGAATATTATCCAGATTAAAAGATTTTATAAAAACAACCCCATAATTAGTATTCAATTTTTCTAATTAAGTTACTAATTATTTTTAAGAAAACATGTAATTAAGTGTTTAGGCGACACTTAAAACGCATAATACTAAAGGAAAAGAATAGAGTATTCATACCTGTGAAGATCGTGTTGAAAATCTGATTAGAAATCTGGATTCCTCTCGAAAAATTAGCAAAAGAGTGTTCTTGAACTATCTTGATTAAACCCCAATTAAGCCTTCAAAAACTTGTGCCAAAACTTGTGACAAAAACTTGATTTTGTTGAAGGTTGATGATTATGAGTGAGAGGAAAAATATTTGGAAGTGTTCTCTGGTGAAAAACTGGAGAAAAAGTGATTATGAGAAGTCCCCCTACGGATTAACAAGGTTATATAGTGATTAGGAGTCCTAATCCTACACAAATTCTTAAGAAAACAGCTTACAGCGCACGTTTTCTGGGAGGGTCGATCGATCTACCCCCCCGTCGATCGATCGATCTCCCCGAAAAACTGACAGTTTCCCCAAAAAATGCCATAAGGCAAAAATATTGTAAAATCAATATAAAATCCGATTTAACTCCGATTTTAATTCCGCTTGAAGTTTTATTCATCTAAAATCATAACCAACATATTTTGCCAATAAAATTTTTAAAATTCAAAAATTTATTTTTCTCGAAAATTCCAATTAATTAATTAAAATAATAAATAAAAATACGGGGTGTTACATACTTCCCCACTAGCAAAGAATTTCGTCCTCGAAATTAGACGAAGCATACTCATCAACGCATAAATCTCGCAAAAGAAATTAAGGCTCATATATGCCTACCCGTAAAATGTCATAATTGGGCGCCCATACACCCAATCCTACGCGCACCTACCCCACGAACAACAAAATAATATATATTGCCTATATAAATACACATAACTATGAAAATAACGGCGTACCACATGCTCTCACAAATCCCCCACTCGATCCTATATCCGAAAGTCATCAAAATTCTAACTTCCTCAAATTAAATCTCAACATCAAAAATCGATACATACGGTACCTAACATCTGTACTAAAATCTCCAAAAAAATATTATCGTCTCCAAAATCCATTCTAAGGATCCCCACATCAAGCTTACTAATTCTAAACTCAATGTCTACAACGTCCTTAACTCAAAACTTCACATCTCCAAGAAACACATCTAACACGTATGCTAGAACATCTACTTTAAGAAATACGAATCACAAAGGGAATCAAAGATCGGCAACGCGGAAACTAAACGGACTCATAACCTACGAGACCTAAGACCATGCTCTGATACCATCTGTCACACCCCGCAAAATCCGACAGACGGGGTGGCCAGCCACCGCCGCCGAACTATGCCGGGCGTGAACTAAATAAAATACCATTCTTAGCATGAGACATATATGAGACATAAATAATCAGTCCATAAGATAAATAATTGAATAAATCTCAAGTAATCACAAATAACTAAGCATTAAAAGATCCATCACATGCTAACTCCAAAAATCCAATCTCCAATAATGATTAAATAAAACCTGAATAACAAAGATCTGAATAATCCAACATAAATCCTTTAAACAACTTTGGAACCGAATGGCCCAATAAAACTCCAATGAAGTCTCATACTGAAATACGACTGGAAAAGAAAGTCTAAACTAAAACAAAGCGATAAAGTAAATCAGCTCCAGCTGCACCTCCAAATGATAACTCCGATAAACTTATGCAGCTTCTCTAATTCTAATCCTGAAAAAGATTAGTCAATGCATGGGTCAGAGCCAAAGCCCCGAGCAAGAATACACACTACTCCCCTCAAATAGGATCCTTGAATCCAGACAGTAGCATTATACGCAATAAATATCACAATAGAATATTTTAAATTAAACGGGATAATTAAACGCGATAATTATAACCTACTAACTACCCGCAAAAATCCCCATTTATAAAGGCACACCAATATGATTTTAAATTCCCAAGTCCCACGATGTTAATTTAATTAAATTAACCAACTTTTATGATTGTTCTCACTTTTTATTAAAGTGTCACACTTCCCCTTGTCAATCGCCCTCTGTGTCGGCCCCGACACATGACAAGGTTACCCTTGTCAATCGCCCTCTGACCCGTTTACTGTCGGCCCCGACACATGACAAGGTTCCACACACGACACGACATAAATCGCCCTCTGGCCCATTTAAACTGTCAGCCCCGACACATTATGTCGCCACAAATTTTAATACCCGTTTTTATCTTAGGTATTAATTCTCAATTTCTAAATTTCACAATTTATGAATTACCCCACCCTTTTTAATCGATGTGAGATCCTCAAAATACCCCTTAGTCCCATAACTAAGGGTCCCCAAGTTATCAATACGTCCTATCCTATGTATAGGAGGATTTTCTAACATAAATCTTAACTTAGTCTCGTACTTAGACTACCGTAACGACGATAAAGTAATAAAAATCAGCCCACCCTCAAGATGATAAAAACGGGATAATCTACCCTCACTAGTCCCATACCTAGAAGGCGTAAATCATCAAAAGGCATACCCACTAGTCCCATACCTAGAGACATTCTAAAATATAGGGAGATAAATAATACCCAACAACCCGTCGTCACAAAGGCAACATCATAATACCAACAAGTCACACAAAACAAGCATAATTAATCAATATATAAACTACGCATGATAGTCCAATTCAATTAAATCTTTAATTTAATTATCACAACGTCAACAATACCCAAATAATCTCATTTAATTATTTTAAATTAAATATACCAATTTTTCATCATAAATTCATCAAAGCAAATTTTATTATCTCTACATGTATTACATGAATTGTACGCACCCAAAAATCATTTATTTTAAAACTAGAATTTTTCTACATGCAACCTACACCAATAAAACCCAAAATCACTCATGAATCCTACGTACCCGAAGGGTTATGAATATTATTCAGATTAGAAGATTTTATAAAAACAACCCCATAATTAGTATTCAATTTTTCTAATTAAGTTACTAATTATTTTTAAGAAAACATGTAATTAAGTGTTTAGGCGACACTTAAAACGCACAATACTAAAGGAAAAGAATAGAGTATTCATGCCTGTGAAGATCGTGTTGAAAATCTGATTAGAAATCTGGATTCCTCACGAAAAATTAGCAAAAGAGTGTTCTTGAACGATCTTGATTAAACCCCAATTAAGCCTTAAAAAACTTGTGCCAAAACTTGTGACAAAAACTTGATTTTGTTGAAGGTTGATGATTATGAGTGAGAGGAAAAATATTTGGAAGTGTTCTCTGGTGAAAAACTGGAGAAAAAGTGATTATGAGAAGTCCCCCTACGGATTAACAAGGTTATATAGTGATTAGGAGTCCTAATCCTACACAAATTCTTAAGAAAACAGCTTACAGCGCACGTTTTCTGGGAGGGTCGATCGATCTACCCCCCCGTCGATCGATCGATCGCCCCGAAAAACTGACAGTTTCCCCAAAAAATGCCATAAGGCAAAAATATTGTAAAATCAATATAAAATCCGATTTAACTCCGATTTTAATTCCGCTTGAAGTTTTATTCATCTAAAATCATAACCAACATATTTTGCCAATAAAATTTTTAAAATTCAAAAATTTATTTTTCTCGAAAATTCCAATTAATTAATTAAAATAATAAATAAAAATACGGGGTGTTACAGATTTTTCTCCATCCTTGGAATGAGAACCACCAATGCATGTGCCTACGAGATGCTCAATAATACTCTTCTCAACATGCATAATGTCTATCACATGCCATACGAGATGTTCCTACCAGTATGGAAAATCAAACATTACTGATCTCCTCGACCATGCTGTCTGCACATTAACATCCTTTCTTTTATGCTTCTGGGATAAAATTATGGGGTGTTTCCCCCCTCAACTTTTGATCATACTTTAATGACCTTTCTTTAATTTCCAAACCAGAAAGTTTGGTGGCGGTGGCCTCATCTTGGTGCCTTCTGGGAGAAAATTGCTTCGTATTTACCTGAATTTGTGACTTTGCAGCAGAAATCTTCGATGACTATGATAAAAAAAGTTTACTACTTTTCTTAATCCATATGGCTTCAGTCTCCTCTCCACAAATAGGACAACCCAAGTGACCATGTACATTTCACCCAGATAAGGTACCATAAGATGGAAAATCATGAATTGCCCATATCAACATAGCTCTCAAAGTGAATTCCTCCTGTTTGTATGAGTCGAATGCTCTCACACCTTCAACCCATAACTCATTCAATTTATTTATAAGTGGCGCTAAGAAAACATCAATGTCACCACCCGGTGCTTTTGGACCTTGTATCAACAACGTTAAAATCGAGAACTCTTTTCTCATGCACAACGACGGGGGGAAATTTATAGGCGCAACGAACACTGGCCATATACTCTTGTCTGTGCTCAATTTTCCAAACGGGTTAAACCCATAGGTTTATATTCCGAGGTGAACGTTTCGTATTTCTTTAGCAGAGTTCAAGTATCATTGATTTGCAGATTTCAACACAGATGAATCAATCGGATGTCGCATGAGATTCTCACCCACCTCCGCTCGACCATGCCAAGTCATTGCCTCTGCTATCCAAGGTATCATTTATAAGTGGCGCTAAGAAAACATCAATGTCACCACCCGGTGCTTTTGGACCTTGTATCAACAACGTTAAAATCGAGAACTCTTTTCTCATGCACAACGACGAGGGGAAATTTATAGGCGCAACGAACACTGGCCATATACTCTTGTCTGTGCTCAATTTTCCAAACGGGTTAAACCCATAGGTTTATATTCCGAGGTGAACGTTGCGTATTTCTTTAGCAGAGTTCAAGTATCATTGATTTGCAGATTTCAACACAGATGAATCAATCGGATGTCGCATGAGATTCTCACCCACCTCCGCTCGACCATGCCAAGTCATTGCCTCTGCTATCCAAGGTATATTCTAAAGTATCTTCAATCGAGGAACTAAAGGGAAATACTTTAACATTTTTTTGGGTATTTGCGTATCTACTTTCAATAAGCGTTTATTGTGTGCTATCATCTTTTATTCATATGTAGGTTCTGTACATACATGATAATCTCGTTTGTCCTTGTGCTCCTTATAGTATAAAACACAGTCATACTTACAACAATGAATTGATTTGTATTTCATACCCAAACCTTTCAAATTACACTGCATGATTGGATAATTGATTGGCAATGTATTTTCTTTCGAGAGCAAATCTTTTGCCCAAAGGAGTATTGATGTCACACTTCTCCCCGACAAGCCAAATTGGCTCATGGCATATAACATTGTGTGGTCAGGGTTGGAGTTATGGTATAATGGTGTTACGTCTGCTTCTTTTAACCGTATATAATCCCTATCTTGTTCACTAGTGTTATCAATATGATCCTCATAGCCTAAAGCATTCCCTCTACAATCTTGCTTTTCTTGTGTTGCATGCATTTCGTACGTATCATTTATGAGATCGTTTAACCTGGCATGTACTAACGGGTCACTATCCATGTTAACCATTTCATTGAAAAGTATTTCTTCTTGAATATATTTATAATCCCTCTTCGTGTGGAAATTCCAAAACCTGTAGTCAGCTTGCATACCCCAATGAAACAAATGTAGTTTTACATCTACCATTTTCAAACGTTTATCATTTTTAAAACGATTGCCCGGGCATGTGATAATATCAATTTTGAGCTTCTTCATTTCATAACTCACAAAGTCTTTAACCCCATTATCATATACTTTCCCCACTCTACAACTTTCACCCATCCACTCTTTATATTGTGAAAACCCTATTAATTCTACAATACAAACAAATAAAAACTCTGTAAATTATAAACCTAAATGAATATGTACTTTATAATGAAAAATGACATAGATACATATATGCTTAGCACAAGCATTTTAGTTATTACATATTTTGCCATATGTTTGAGTAGTGATATATATATATATATATATATATATATATATTATTCGGGTAATTTAAGATTCTACATAACATTCTACAATTTATTGGGGTGAACATGAAAACACAAAGGGTTATTCCCCATATCTAATAATCCAAACATAAAAAAAACTTATTCCCCATAAAGGGGTTCCATAGTTACCCAAATTATAGAAAACCCTAGCATTGAAGAAAACTTAGTGCTTCCCATTAAAGTTAGCATACCCATTGAAGAAACAAACATTAAGTGTTACGAAATCAAACATTAAGTGTTACGAAATCAAGCATTAAGTGTTACAAAATAGAAAACTCAAACATGTATTTACGAAATCAAACATGAATATAAATCATGAAAATAAAATTTATTATACTATTCTTTAATTAATATAGATGAATATAAATCATCATAACAATCATCAACTCCAGTAATATTTCATCACCCAACAAGTAGGAACACATGTTATGAAACAAGAGTCGTAACCATGTATATAATAGGTATATAACAAGTAAAATAGCAAGAACATCATCTAATTAATGCATAAGAACAAGTACAATAATTATTAAGAGAGAGAAAACAGTGGACTCTTAACATCTAAGTTATAGAGAATGTGAGTTTTGTGTTCTAATTGTTACATAAAGCTACTAAACCATTTGGAAAAATGGATGTAATAACCACTTAATCATTCATTCGTTAATATTCACAACACCTTAATCATTCTAATTTAAGCCAATCAAATAAGTATTTAGAATGTCACAACTGATGTAATAACCACTTAATCAATGCCAATCAAATAAGTATTTAGAATGTCACAACTGATGTAATAACCACTTAATCAATGCCAATCAAATAAGTATAGATGTAATAACCATTTAATCTCAGTTGTGATAATTAGAATGTCACAACTGAGAGAGAGAGGGCTTTAAATCAACACTAATCAATGTCAATCAAATAAGTATAGTAAATGAACTAAAAAAAGTAAAGATATTTATATACCTGAACATTTATACCAAAACATTTATTCACCAATGCAAAACATTTATCTGATCAGTTATTTAGCAGAACATTTATTCACCAAGGAAGATAAGTAGAACATTAACGAAACCTAAACCTTCATAGGGAATTAAATAAGTATAATAAATGCCAATAAAATAAGTAGAACATTAACGAAACCTAAATCGTCACAGAGAAACAAAATCGAAACTAAATCAAAAGCATAAACCTAAAACTTAATGTTCACAGCGAAACAAAATCGAAACTAAATCAAAAGCAAAAACCTAAGTCACTCACAGTAAGGGGAGGGAGTTGTTCACGTTTAGGTCTTCACGAAAGAAAAATATAAGAGAGAGGAGAGAGAAGAGGAAAAATAAAGTAGGGAAAAAATTTGGTGACCCCTAATAGCAATCACAAATTATATCTTAGGCCAAAATTTGTGGTTGTTGGGAGCAGTTATAAATTTATAACTATCAGTAAAAGTTACACATTAAGTCTTGGGGGCCAAAATTTATGATTGCTACGAGAAGTTACAAATTTATGATTGTTGATGACAGTCACAAATATAGTATTAGTCCAAAATTTATGACTATCCATAGCATTTATAATTTTGTGACTGCTCATACGAGTCATAACTTATGCCTACTCATAAATCTATGATTGCTTATGATAGTTACAAATATGTGACTACTTATAGGAGTCACAAATTAATTATATGGAAACATTTGTGACTCTTATTAGCGGTGACAAACTAAAAATCGCATGGGAATTTCTAAGGAAAAAATATTGTATTCAACTATCTTTCTCTTCTATTTGGGATAAGCATATACTACCTAAAGTTTCTACTTTCATGTGGAGACTTTTAAATAATGGTTTACCTTTAGATGAGAATATTAAAAACTTAAAAATTCCCCTTCCCTCGAAGTGTCGATGTTCTAATAATCCAAAGGAGGAAAATAGGGATCATTTATTTGCTACCGGTGAGATTGCAAAAGAGGTGTGGAGTTACTTTAAAAAAAGGTTGGGTCTTAAGTTCACATTTTCAACCGTTAAAGGTGAGCTAATGAATTGGTGGTTATGTACTTGGGGGAAATCAATCAAAACAAAACTTTACATAATGATCCCTTCTTTCATTTGTTGGAGAATTTGGTGTGCCGGGAATAAAAATGAGTTTGACAACATTGCGATGAATGCACGAAACATCATTAAATTGATCTACGATGACATTGAGGTGGCCTTTAGAGCTAAGCCTTCAAAATATCCTCTGTGCTCCTTCTATGAAGACCTATTCAAGGAATTTAATATCTCTTATGTTTAAGTTTTTGTTTTGTAAGTTTCCTTCTTTCCTAGAATGGCTCCTTCATGTAATGCCGCCATGAGAGGGCTCTTCTCTCACGTCATCAATAAATTCGATTTATATTGAAAAACAAAGACTCAGATTTTTTATTACCCTTTGATTTTATCACCCTTAATGGGAGTTACAAATAATTTTATAACTGCGCCCGGGAGTGATAAGTTTGTCACCCCCATTAACAATCACAAAAAGGGAGTCACAAAATTAGCTTTAGTGTAGTGACCATACACCTGTCCTGTAGGTAAAGGACCATGTTGCCAATTCTTAGCGATGATTCCATAATCAAAATAAGCCTTATTTGAGTCTGAAAAATTTACGACTAAGGTCCTATTGGCAAACCTAGTGTTCAGATAGTAAGTACTATCACTAGTACTCCACTTATAACAAAACATTAGCTCATGAATGACGATGTGTGTTCCATATATCTAATTTAACCTATGAATCCCATTGACCACTTTCCAAATATTGGCGGCTACCCTTGTTGGGTCGACATCAAAATATTGATAAAATTATAAACAAAACCTATTGGGGTGGGTGGGGTGGGTGGGGGGGAATGTGAAGCCACATTCAGTAATGAAGAGAGTGGGAATGTAGTGACATTCAGGCAATGATAATACCTCAATAGGGGGTATGGGAATTTCTAAGTCTACCCAATCAGGAATATTCCTTTCCCACCTAAACTTATCTAAGGAATCCCCGTGTACGATATAAACCATGGATATAGTAAAGAATGAAAGAAAGAGAAATGAAAGGGTAGAAGAAAACTTATAGAGAAAATGATGACTGAAGCGAAGGAAGAGTGCAAAGAAAAGCTCAAAAAATGAGAACTTGGAGAAGAAGAAGAGTTCGAAATCTTAGAAAAGGTTTGGTATGAAAATTTGGCAAAATCATGCCTTTTATAGCTTACCTGGGAAATCGTGCAGGAAATGACTACTCGCTTCGACGATTGACATTCTGATGGCTTTGCAGTTTTGATAAACACAAAAAATACCAATTTATCCTTTGGCAGTTTGCTCATTTTCAAATTATTTACAAGAATTCCATTTCAGAATCAAAACATGGAAATTTTTTAAAAATCTCACATCTCGGCATAAGCCAACCAACATTAAAGAATATATACTCCATTCTTTTAACAAAAGTATCAAGAATGAAGCATTGATGGCTTCTATTGATACCAAAAATTATCCACTTACGTGGACCAGTCATAAGTGAACAAATGTCTCCCTACGTGGCAAAAATCTTAGTTAGCAGATAGTTGCTCGGCAAGCATGTCGACCAACGTGAAGAATGTAGACCATTAATATAAATGAAAAGCCACCAGACGGGAAGTACAACCAAAGATCTTATCGCACGTTGTTCGTACAACCAACCATCACATTCATAATATATGGGTGTAAATGCTTAAATATATAAAGGCATTCCAACCCTTGATCTTTAGGTCACTATAAATACATTGTATTCCTTTCATCAAAGCCAAAATGAACGGAGTCTAGGATATTATTATTAACAAGGATGCCTAGCTTTCTATAATCTCCGAAATCAATACAATAACAGTGGACGTAGAATATCTTACACAACTGAACCAATTTAAAACTCTTTGACTTTTATTTACATATTTCATTGCAATTACATATTTTATATGTGATTAGAAAATTGGACCAAGTCTATTTTTTGGCATCAACAGTTGTGACCCATGGATGTATGACTATGGTCACCCCCGATATTACGTTTACGATTTGGGTTCGGTGACTTGATTTCAACCCAGTGGCCCAGGTGTGGCACGATATGTCCCTGGAGCCTGATAACATAGCAAAGAATTGCATCCATGAGGTGATGCTCTAGGGATTACAATTATACGTATATAGGGAGGTGTTGGAGCCGCTCACGGGGCCGTTTGGGGGGTGGTTCGTGGTTCCACCCTCTAACAGTATGTTTTCAAGCCCAAGTTTAGATAATCAAAAATTTTCATCGTGATCTCAAATCGTAGGTCTCATGGCCACGCGATCGGTTCTTACGAGATACGTTGGTCCTGTGGGAGGTGTTGGCGACACTCACAAGACCGTTTGGGGGTGGTTAGTGGTTCCTCCCTCTAACGGAATGTTTTCAAGCGTAAGTGTAGATATTCTAAAATTTGTGTCGTGATCTAAAACCGTGGCCACACGGTCGGTTCCTACGAGATACATTGGTCCCTTGGGATGTGTTGGCACTGCTCACGGGGCTATTTAGGTGGTGGTTCGTGGTTTCTCCCTCTAATGGCATGTTTTTTAGCCTAAGTATAGATATTCTGAAACTTGCGTCGTGCTCTAAAACAGTGGGTCCCGTAGCGAAACGGTCTATTCCTATGAGATACTTGGTACTGTGGGAGGTGTTGGATCCCCTCACGAGGCCGTTTGCGGGGTGGTTCATGGTTTTTTTGTGTAACAGTATGTTTTCAACCCTAAGTATAAATATTCTAAAATTTGGACCATGCTCTCAAACCGTGGGTCCTGTGTCCACTCGGTTGGTGCCAATGACATACATTAGTTCCGTGGGAGGTATTGAAGCCTCTCATGGGGCCGTTTGGGGGGTGGTTCATGATTACGCCCTCTAACGGCATGTTTTCAAGCCTAAGTGTGCATATTCTAAAATTTGAGCCGTGATCTCAAACCATGGGTCTCATGGCGACGCGTTCAGTTCCTACGATATACGTTGGTCCTGTAGGAGGTTTTGGTGATGCTTAGGGGACCATTTGGGGGTGGTTCGTGGTTCGTGGTTCCGTCCTCTAACGGAATGTTTTCAAGCCTAAGTGTAGATATTCTGAAATTTGGGTCGTACTCTAAAACCATGGGTCCCGTGGACAAGCGGTCGTTTCCTACGAGATACGTTGATCCCGTCGGAGGTATTGGCACCGCTCACGGGGCTGTTTATGGGGGGTGTTTTCAAGTCTTAGTGTTGATATTCTAAAATTTGGGCCGTGCTTTGAAACCCTGGGTCCCGTGGCTATGCGGTCCTTCTTACGAGATATGTTGGTCCCGTGGGAGGTGTTTGCACCGCTCACGGGGCCATTTTTAGGGTTGTTCATGGTTCCACCTTCTAACGGCATGTTTTTAAGTCTAAGTGTAGATATTCTAAAATTTGGGACGTGCTCTCAAACTATGGGTGTCATGGCCATGCAATCAGTTCCTACGAGATATGTTGGTCTCGTGGGAGGTCTTGGCGCCGCTCACAAGGTCGTTCGGGGGGTGGTTCTTGGTTCGTGGTTCCACCCTCTAATGGCATGTTTTCAAGCCTAACTATAGATATTTTAAAATTTAGGCCGTGCTCTCAAACTGTGGGTCCTGTGGCCACGCGGTCAATTACTACGTGATACGTTGCTCGTGTGGGAGGTGTTGACACCACTCATGGGGCCGTTTGAGGTGTGGTTCGTGGTTCCTCTCTCTAACGGCATGTTTTTAAGACTAAGTGTAGATGTTCTGAAATTTGGGTCATGCTCTCAAATTGTGGGTCCCGTGGCCACGCAGTCGGTTTTGACAAGCTACGTTGATCCCGTGGGAGGTGCTGACGCTACTCATGGGGCCATTTGGGAGGTGATTTATAGTTCTGCCCATTAACGGCATGTTTTCAAGCCTAGATATTCTGAAATTTGGGTCATGCGCTCAAACCGTGAGGCCCATGGCCTCACGATTAGTTCTTATGAGATACATTTTCCCCATGGGAGGTGTTGGCGTTGGTCACGGGGCTGTTTAGGGGGGCAGGGGGAGGGCCGTTGTTCCGCCCTCTAACGACATTTTTTGAGCCTAAGTGAAGATATTCAGAAATTTGGCTCGTGCTCTCAAATCGTGGGTCTCGTGACCACGCAATCGGTTCCTACGAGATACATTGATCCCATGAGAGGTGCTAGCGCCGCTCACGGGGCCGTTTGGGGTGTGGTTCGTGTTTATGCCCTCTAATGTCATGTTTTCAAGCCTAAGAGTAGATATTATGAAATTTGGGTCGTGCTCTCAAACTTTGGGTCGCGTGAAGACGCGGTCGGTCCCTGCAATACAGATTGGTCCCATGGGAGGTGTTGGTGCCACTCATGGTGCTATTTGGGTGGTGGTTCATGGTTTCACCCTCGACGACATCTTTTCAAGCCTAAGTGTAGATATTCTGGAATTTGGGTCGGGCTCTCAAACCATGGGTCCCGTGGCCATGCGATCGATTCTTACGAGATACGTTGGTCCTGTGGGAGGTATTGGCACCACTCATGGGGACGTTTGGGGGGTGGTTTGTGGTTCCACCCTCTAACGACTAAGTATACATATTCTGTAATTTGGGTCGTGCTCTCAAACCATTGGTCATGTAGCCATGCGGTCGGTTCCTACGAGATACGTCCTATGAGAGGTGTTAGCGCCACTCACGGGGCCATTTGGTGGGTGGTTCGTGGTCTCACCCTCTAACGACATGTTTTCAAGACTAAGTGTAGATATTCTAAAATTTAGGTCGTGATCTTAAATTGTGGGGGTCGTGTCCATGCGGTCAGTTTGTAGGAGATATGTTGATCTCGTTGGAGGTGTTGGCACCGTGCACTGAGCTGTTTGGGGGGTGGTTCGTGGTTCCACCCTCAAACGGAATGTTTTGGAGCCTAAGTGTATATATTCTCAAATTTGGGCCATGCTCTCAAACCGTGGGTCCCGTGGCCATGCTGTCATTTCCTATGAGATACGTTGGTCTCGTAGGAGGTGTTGGCACCACTCACGGGGTCGTTTGGGGTGTAGTTTGTGACTCCCCCCTCTAACGGCATGTTTTCGAACCTATGTGTATATATTATGAAATTTGGGATGTGCTCTTAAATTATGGGGATCGTGGGCACGCGGTCAGTTCCTACGTGATATGTTGATCTCGTGGGAGGTGTTGGCACCGTGCACAGGGCTGTTTGGGTGGTGGTTCGTGGTTTTGCCCTCTAATGACATGTTTACAAGCCTAAGTGTAGATGTTTTGAAATTTTGGTCATGCTCTCAAATCGTGGGTCCCGTGGCCACGCAGTTGGTTCCTACGAGATACGGTGGTCCTGTGGGAGGTGTTGACTCCGTTCATGGGGCCATTTGAGGGGTGGTTCGTGGTTTGGCATGTTTTCAAGCCTAAGTGTAGAGATTCTGAAATTTGTGTCGTGCTGTCAAACCGGGGGTATTTATTGAATTATTTTCTTATCAAAAGGGAACAAAATTACTAAATATAATGTAGTTATAAGAAATTGTGATCATAGTCCTTAATAAACTATCACCTGTGTTATAATAATCGATAGGAACCCCAAAACGCAAGGAGTAAAATGCATATGAACTGCCAAAACATAACCCATAGAAAAAGAAAAGATAAATAAATATTGAGCAGGACTAATAACCGGTAAGAATTCTTCTTTTCTTGTAGTTAGCCTTGAAGTAAGCTTGCCTTAGCTTCTTAGTTCTTTCCGTGAGATCCAATTCTATCACCAAACCCATCATTTTCTTGTTCTCTTTTAGCATTGGATGTATGGATCTCACTTAAACAACTAAGAAACTGATGGAGTTGGTGCCATAATTGGATCTCACTGAAACAACTAAGAATCTTAGGCAAGATTTCTTCAAGGCTAACAACAAGAAAAAAAGAATTCTTACCGGTTATTGTTCATGCTCAACATTTGATGTATCTCTTGTTTTTCTATGAGTTATGTTTTGGGAGTTAATTTGCATTTTACTCCTTGCGCTTTGGGGATCCTCTCGATTATTATAACACAGGTGGTAGTTTATTAAGGAGTATGATCACAATTTCTTATAACTACATTCAATTTAGAAGTGTTTTTTTCTTTTGATAAGTAAATAATTCAATAAAACAAATAATTCAACGTTCCTTTTTTTCCTGAGAAGAATATTATCCAACAACAAGCCAATAACCAATAATTATCCTATCATCCTTCCAACATACTATCCATTAACAAGCCAACAACCAATAATCATCCAACACGTATATGTACATAAACATGTGGAAATTGAGTTAGGTCAATGTAATTAAACATTCATACATCAATTTTAAATCATATTAAACATTCGTAAAAGTAACTAAACATTCAAACATCATATTAAAACTCTAGTACAATGTCAATATCATAATAGGGTACAAATAAGAATGATAAGGATAAAATAATATTTGGATACTCAATCTTCCTTTAAATTAACTAAAAGATCCTTCAAATTAGGGTTGTCATCAAGCGCAGTCTGGAACTCTTTTGAAGACTTTAAAGCATCCAATTGAGTAATCATACCCTTTGGTTCATGAACAACAATAGACTAGTTGCCATCATTTATGCACTTCGAGTAGAATACATTCTTTACATTCTGAAAGGCACAAATAAAAGGCTTATCGACCATGCGATCTTTACTCTTCAACTTCGATAAATCTACCATATTAAGTTTGGAGTTAGGATCAACTTTGCAAGCATTCGTAGTATCCTCCACTTTTACCCAATCACAATAGAATACGATTTCTGTGAAATCTGAGTAATCAAGTTCTAGGAATTGTTGGATTATCCCATAATAGGTTAGAACCGTATTCTTTAGATTTTTATCACTTTTTCTAGCGATACATGTGGTCAAGGATGAAATTGATATTCCACTAATTTTATTCAAAATATTTTCCTCATATGGATATGAAATGAAATCAAAACCATTGGTGCAAAATTTTTTAAACTCTTTCACACGAAAACTAGGTCCTTTTGCTAGGCGTGCATGCTTTGAAAAGACATCACCTCTTTTTAGAAGGTGAATTTATTAATAAATTTGTACTAGAGCATGTTTTAGTCATGCACGAATAAATAACCGCACACATAAGATGTGAAATTTACCTCTTTTGATACCCATGCGCTAAAATCAATTGTCGTACAATTTCTCCTTTGATTTTTGGCAATTTCGTTATACTTCCTACGAGTAAATTGAAGATTTTAGAGCATAAAATATAAAATACATATAATCAGAGAAGAAGAATTCGGTGGATACTCTCTCTCTCCAGTCTTAGACTTCATCTTGCGATTCGAAGACATAACGAGGCGCTTACTCGTATTATATATATGTGAGTTTCACCTCTCCTCCTCCACAAGAATTGAACCTCCTCACCTCTTATTCTAGCATATATTTCCTTGCATACAACGATCATTCCAAAGTTACGTATTCTTCTGCAATTGACCCTCCAATATATCGTGTATTCTTTATGTATTATCTATAGGTTTTCATCAAGTGTTCAAAATGATACATCCAATGTTACCTAATGGGATGACATAATAATGCGTCATCGCATTAATGGACAAGCAAGTGGATGCTGATATCGAAGAATGTCAGAGGAAAATATTTCTCTAATACACAAACTGCCTCGGCTAAAGTTGTTTTTACAGCTTTAATGTGCCTTCTATTACCACTTTTGTACAAACCAGGGTAAAAAAAATTGATTTGCGTAATTTCCCGATGGATATCTTTGTGTTCAGAGAAGTAATGCTGAAATAACACAGGAATTACTTGGATTATTACTTGCCAGTCGTGGGACTTGTACTGTTTTAAGTCATTTTCTTGGTAGCTTACTTCTCTACATAAATTACCATAATAACCCGTTGGAGTCTTCAAGTTAAGCAACGCGTCTAAGAGGATCTTCTTCTCACTAGTAGTCAAAGTGAAAGAAGCCGGAGGCATATAAATTCTTCCTGTTGTAGGATCTTTTTTTAACTAGAGTTTCTTCTTTAGCTTCACATCCTGTAGATCTCGGAGGGACCGCCCTCCATCTTCGGAATGAGATCCACCCAGACATGTTCATATAAAATGTTCTTCAACATTCTTCTTTGTGTGCATCACATAAATTACATGCCTTACATGATGATCTTTCCAATACGACAAATAAAAAAATATTTATCCCCTGGACCATGGTTTTGCTTTCCTAGGGTCGTTAGGATCTCCCCTTACTTGGGGTGTTTGCATACGTACCTATTTCCCCTTGCTTGGGGTGTTTACATACATCGACCTTGATTTCCTAATGACCCTAGGGTCGTTAGGTACCTATTTCCCCTTTCCTAACAACCTTGCTTTCCTAGGGTCGTTAGGATCTCCCCTTGCTTGCTTAGGATCTCCCCTTTCATAGGTTTACAAACTTGGGGTGTTTACATACGTACCTATTTCCTGAAGTTGTAGTCGATGCCTTCTCCTCGATCTACTAAACAAAAAGTGAGCAGGTGCCATACAGTGCCCTTGACCAATAGGATAAAAGTTAGACTTGCCATTCCTAAAAGGGTGACTGGTCAGTAGAAATCTATGATGACCCGTGTAACTCATCTTACTACTATGTTGTAGTCAAGTGGATTCAATTTTCTCCCCACATATGGGACATCCATAGTAACCATGAACATTACAATCGAATAAGGTCCCATAAGCAAGAAGGTTGTGGATCGCCCACATCACCATTGCTTTAAGTGTGAACTCTTCACCCTTGTGAGAGTCGAACGCCGTCGCGCCTTTATCCCATTACTCTTTAAGTTCTTTAATTAATGGGTCTAAGAATATATCAATATCATCGATTGGAGCCTTTAGCCCTGGTATCAATAAAGATAACTACGTGAACTCATTTCTCATGCTCAGTGTTTGAGGGAGACTTATAGGCGTCATGAGAACTGGCCAATAACTCTGACTAATATTTAGAATACCAAAAGGGTTAAACCCATCTGTTGAGATTGTAAGATGAACGTTGCGAGGTTCCTTCACAAATTCATGGTGTCGTGCATTCAAAATTTTCTAGACGAGTGAATCAACCAAATGACGCATTAGATTCCCACCAACCTCGCATCGAGCATGCCATGTCATGGCCTCCGCTATCCATGGTATAGTAAAAAACCATTTTTACTGTGGACCAAGTGGTAAATACTTCAAAAGATTTTGTGGTACTTATGAGCTCTATTGATATTTTGTAGGTTTGTCATTTACCTAGTCACAAACGAAATATCAAGGCTCACCGCATACGGGACATTCATCCTTTTCTCCATGCTTATTTTGGTACAATATGTAATCATACTTGCTTGCATGAATAGATTTGTATTTCAATCCCAAACCCTTCAAGATCTTCTTCATGGTAGGATAATTGTCTAGTAACGTGTTCTCTTTTGGGAGAAATCATTTAACCCACTTAAGAATTTCGGTTACGTTGTTTCCAGATAAACCAAAATGACTCTTCAAATTATGCAAACCAATCATTTCATATATTACCGAGTGATCTTCATCGCAACCCTTATATAACGATCTAGCCGCATCGATTTTCAACCGTATATTTTCTTGGTCTCCTGGTAGTTCAGTATCAAATTTTTCATTGTCAGCATTATTTATCTCCATGGGTTGGTGATTTTATTCGTGGTAGACTCCTTAAACATCATCAATTATGTTGGTCAATGGACGATGTTTTGGTGAATAATTTAGCAATTCCACTCGTTGGTGGTCTATTACGCAATCGGTTATCGGTAATTCTTCAAGAACATGAGGTACATGTTTTGCACCATGATATGTCCATTTGTTATAATCTCGACAAATTCCCCACTTTATTAAATGTAACTCAACATCTGCTAAAGATTTATATTTTCGGTTAATACAATGGGTGCACAGACATGGAATCTTCTCACTTTTAAGGTTCTTAAAAGCATAGCTAATAAATTCTTGAATGCCTTTATCATAACTATTAGTTATTCTGTCAGTCTCCCCCATCCACTCTTTGTATTGTGGAATATCCATTTAATAATATTAAAATTGCAATCATGTGTTAACATGATAAAATAAATATCATGTTGCATAAATATCAACAACACACAAATCAATTAAACTATGCAACAACTTAAATACAAGAACACACCAATCAACGATACTACACAACCACTTAAACTCAAATTAAATAAATTTCTCTTGTGATATTATTACATCATAAGAAAAATATTACTACATTTCATCAAACGATAAACTAGCCAAGTGGTAAAAGAGATTATATACTTTTTCAACAATTTCCCTTCTCTGCTTGCGACGTGCAGTGGAGTATATTCGCAACCGATATATACTTTATCAACCATGATCTGACACTCACCCTCTTGCAAAGGCCAATTATGTACTAAAGTGCCTAGTTGAGTGGAGATGAGCATGCACACCCTAACGAAAACTTTATCGCTCAGGTCCTTCATATAGTATCTCTCACCATAGTCACTGTGGGTTGTTGACGATGATCCAAGACCTGTGGCATACTGAGGCACTAAGAAGGGGAATATTGAAGAGGAACCGACATCTGTGAGGGGAATGGAAAAGGTGGAAAATTTTGAGGAGGTAAGGGTAAACCAAGATGCATTAGGGTTTAAAGGGGCATACGATCGATTAAAAGGTACATTTGTGAAAGTTTATCATTCACCCATACCAATTCATTTTGAAGCCCCATTACATCCCCTTCAATCTTAGAATGACGTTCATCATTGGACAAGAAACTCTTATAAACAGAATAAATCTCGTCCACGAGAGGTGCGGTGTGTTTTAATCTTATTTTTGACATATGCGACCCCAAACCTCTCGTCATCCCCCAAGGTCTATGCGAGGGGATCATTATTAATGTCGTCGAATGGGCTTGAAGCTGACTGATTACAAAGAGACTCTATTAATTATAGACTCATGGCCAAGTGAGGAGGGAAATTATTATTTTTGTCTCATCTTGCATACACTTACAAGTTGACCCTATTCGGTGTCTTTCCTTATCTGGGTTGCCTTTTATCTTGCTCTACCACTCGTTCTTCAAATCTTCATAAGATTTTGAGCCAAGCCGGTGGACATAAGTTTTTTTGGCCCTATACTGTTTGTTTTTCTCCATTTGCAACATTTTTGAGTCCTTCGCCTCATTTTCCAGAAAATCATTCCATTGACCAACTGACATCTCAACGTTCGAAGGGACTTTGTCTTTAAGTGCCAAAATGTCGGATCTCGATGCTCCCTTAGGGAAATTCTTTTTCATAAGGTTTCTTCGATATGTTCGGAGTAGTTCAGCAACCTGAGAAAGAACCTTATTTTTTGTGTTTATAAAAAATTCAAATCGTTTGTTGAGTTTCTCGTAGATGTGATCTTTAACAGATTTATCTACGAGGTTCCAATTATAAGCTCCTCCCACTGCCACATTCATTTGTGCCAAGGATAAAAATTAGACTTTCAATATTTGAACGTGATTCTTATACCCTGTGGAGTTATTTCCCAAATAGAGAGAACCCAATGGCCATATTCTCAACTGACCCGATAGTTTCAGAAGAGGGGGCATGTTTGTTGGATTAATGGGAGTACCTTTCCTACTACAACTCGAAGTAGGGGAATGAACCGTTGGTGGAGTTGAGTACTGCTCACCAATTGGTGATGAGAATTCTCCTTGTGCTGGTGTCACATCCTCGGTTTGAGCGTTGTTTCCATTACCGCCTGACATTATCTACAAAAACAATAAAAGTTCAATGTGTATCTATGATAATAGATGCATAGTTTCAAAGTTCACTATGATATTACAACTAACAAAATAAATTTTTTGACCATATATTATAATCAACCTTTTCATGGTAAGACTTTAATAATAGTTCAATGTGTCTAATCTCCAGCCAGTCGGGATTTATTTTTAAAAACATATGATTTTTGCACGTGGACAATTAAGAGGAAGCATATCTATAATGGATGCATAGATGTCAACGACATGCACTCGAAATCCCATCCTCTTCAGCCTATTGGCAAGATTGAGTTTGACATGCATGTGTTGCGAGACATCACCATCTTCGACAATGCTCTTTGTACGTAATTCTATCCATTATGGGTGAAATTTATTTTCCACTTTCTCTTAACAGCGTAAGAAAGTTTAGTTCCATATCATGATTATGTATGTGAAATATATATTGTACATCTTCATCCCAACACTTTGGTAAGGCAAACAGAATATGATTGAACAAGTACTCTTACTGGAGATGAACTCTATGGTTTACAAGGTTGTTAAATTGTTTGATCTTCCAATTCCCATATACCAATAAATCAGAGTACCCACTGAATGAGGCTCATTAATGAAAGAGGTGAGGGTGCGGGCCAATTGCACCCTTTCACACTCTTATAGCCATTTATTATCACAGTGACTCATTTTCCCTTAGAAAAATGAACGATGGCATGAATATTATTCCTATAAATAATTGATCTAATGAATAATTAACAAGTTATTATGTACGAGTGTTGAATCCCGTGCAGACATACACACAAAAATACACACGTAGACTGGGGATCCCGTGACTACGAGCTCGGTTCCTGAGGGTTACATTGGCCATTTTGTGGATATATTACATAAAAATATATGAATGCGATTGTGGAGTCACTTCGGGTCGAATACTCCCAAAATAGACCTCATTTTTTTTTGTAGTCGTTACGGCCTTACATCACACAACAGTTGAGAAAATCTTTGTGACCTAAACTTTGATTTCCTTCACACAATTGTAAGTTTCTCGCTTATATTAAGTCCTCTTTTTACAATGGAAATTCCCACTAACAGTATGGCATTTGAGAAGGAGAGTGTGGTATCAAAATATAGTTGCATAACAAGCCTTACTTCCCCTCACTCAACGAAATCTAACTCCACCATCTAAAATCAGTTTTAAAAATCCAGGGCACTGGTCCAAAGACTGTCTTGACAAAACTCCAAAGAAACCAGCGGAGCCACATAGTCTCCAAGGGTGAATACCGTGTATGTGTGTGTATCTCATCGTTCATTTATTAGGTTTTGAATACTTACTTTTGTCATTAAGCTAACAATCCCTAAAATCAATCCTAACATCGACCCTAAAATTAACCCTAACAAACAATAGTTGTAAAATTAACCCTTATAAACATTACCCCAAAAATTAATCCCGAATTTAGCATCAATATTAAAGGACACACATTTTTTTATATTTCAGGCCCAAACTTAAATCGACATTAGTCATATATTTATTTTTAGAATACACACACACACACACACACACACTTACAGTATACATATATATATACATATACACACATATAAAATATACACACACTCACAGGCACATATAGTATACATATACATATACACACATATACAATATACACACATACATGCATACACAATACACACAAGTATACACATTGAAATACACACACACACACACATACATACACATAGAAATACACACTAAAACACACACATAGAATATAAATGCATGAAATATTACCTTTGAGATTGATATGGAGATTGAGATTGAAAGATCCGAAATTGTTGTAGAGAGGGAAACTTTAGAGGGTTTAGAAACTTTCAAGGGAAATGAAAAGTTCGATTGGGAATTAAGTATAAAGACACTGGTCACGGCCCCAAGCCGTGACCACATGCCGTGACCCCTTTAAATTTTAACACGTCAGCGTGTAAATAATACATTGGTCATGGCCCGATTCCATGACCCCCTTCCAAAGAGGGTCACAACTTTGGACCGTGACCATATCAGTGTGGCTTTGAGTTATGGTCACGGCCTTAAACCTTGACCCAATTCAAGACCACATTTGGAGGGAAACTTGGCACCATAATGGTCACGAATGGATCACGACTCATATCTGTGACCCACACGAGTCACGACCATGATTCTTGGCCACATGCAAGACGATCCATGACCACACTGAGTTATGGACTTTGTCACGTCCATTTTTTATATGGTCACGGTTATGGGTCGTGACCCCAAAACCGTGACTATTCGCATGATTCGGTGTAGTGTAAAATGATATTGGAACGTTAGTATACTGATATGTGAGGTCAATTTAATGTTTTGCAAGGCTTGGAACCTCCATTGGAGGATTTTGGGGGAGACCTCTTGAGGAAGAAGATGTTTGGCAGCCCAGCAAACGTACCGATTCGTCGGGGGATGTGAACATGTTTGGCCTACCAGCGAACCGGTTTGAATTGTTGGTCTACTCAATTTTTTCTTTGTGTGTTATTTTGTCTCATTAGATCTTGTGGAATTATCATAGGGGCTTCCTGGGTACTGTGGGATTAATGTGAATGATTTATAGGATTGGGTACTTATGATTGTCCAATGATAGATGGTTTAGAGTGAAGAGAATTGGGAATTTAAGTGAGTGAGTATTTATATACTTAATCAAAAAGTTGGTTTGAACTTCCATATTGAGTTAACTGTGTGCGGTGGAATATGCGTATAAATTCAGTACATATATATATGGTACTTTTTTTTTTATTAAACATACCTACTCGGTAGTGATATTGTAGGAGGTTACTCATAATGGGTAGTCCACCCTGGCATTGACCAGCAAGTGTCAAAATAATTCTGCGGGTCATAGGTAAGTTGCATAGCCACTATCCATGTGTGAGGATAGATATTGGTTTGGAGATCGGTTGGATGTGATGTGGCCCCGAATGTATGTCTGTGACTGCCTCCATTTTACGTGCTTATGTTTGGGATTAGTAGTGAGATTCTGACTCAGTGGCTCACTGTGATGAGTGATGCCTGGAACCTGATAGCACATGAGGGATGCATCCTCAAGGTCTCAGCTCTGGGGATGTGATTATACGTATATAGCGAGTGATATATATATGTGTGTGTGCATGTGTGTGTGTGTACGAGATGTGATATGTATATCTATTTATATCACGGGCGTAGCTATGTTATTATGTTGTGTGATTATTTGTTTATAGCAAGAGTGTAGTATATCGTGTGTACCTCTATTTATAGAAAATGTCTTGCTAAAGTATTGTTTATTAATGTATACCTAGTGAAGGTAGTCCTACTTAGTTAATATAGAGTATTAGCGGGGTTTGGGCTTAGATAGTAGTGATGTGTCCTAGTTAAATTGGGTAGTTTAATTAGGATAATAAAATGAACACGTTAGGTGTATTTTGTAGTTGAGAGGTGAGGTTTTATCTCATGTGAGTACGACTGGTTAATTATGAAAATAATATACTATAGTTTTAATCAATTTAAAATAATTTTCTACTTGCAAAATATTTTTTACTTTTCGAGCTTTGACCCGCCGGCAATTATTGTTTTTCTTGATTTTCTTTTTGAATCTGCTGGTGTGCAGCAGCAGCAGTCAGGACCACATATATGGATCTATTCTTTTCGTTGTAGTAATTGTGGACGTACATGATTATTTCAGACACCTCGATTTATTTTATCTAGATAGGACCTTTTTAGTCCAGTTTTTAGTTTACACGTGTTGCCCGTAAATGGATAGGATTTTTATCACTGTCAGATATTTCATTTTTAGCACTCGGTTGTTATTTTGTTTAATTTAGTGGATGTTATTATTTGGTGATGATGGTTTATTCGTTTCAAACCTATTACCTTATTTATGCATGAGGATTATTTTGTTCAAGCTGTATGTATGGTTTTATTTCGTCTTATGTTTCGTTACTCGTTGCGACAGTGTTGCTGAGAATAAATCATACTAGATTCCAATTTTATATTAATAAAAAATTAATCACACGGTATTAAAAATAGGCGGGGTTTCCTAAAATCGATAAAATATTTAAGGTCACATGAGAAGACTCGTAGGGATAAGTTTTCTTGCATTGAGCATTCTAGGAATGATTAAAAATTTGAAGAAAGAGTCCCTATCATTTAAGGAGTATAAGTTTCTTCTTGAGTCTACAATTTTGAAGTTAGAAGATGATCTAAGAGACTCAAGTAGTGTTGGTAATGTTGGTAGTGGCTTTGATAATTCAAATTCTCGCGTGCCTAAGATAAGACCAATGTTTATTTAGGAGTGTCAACCATTCTCGAGGAGGTTAGAAAAGGTCAACCAAAGGTCGTCTTCCTCGTATTTATATATGTTCACATTGTGGTAGGAAATGTCACCTTAAGATGTTTTGTTACGATCTTGGAAGATGTCCTAGGAAGTCTAGATCTAGTGTCGCCGTAGTTTGTAAAACCTGACGTGCTAAGTATTCATCTATTTAAGTTAGGATATATATTTTTGAGGCATTGAATGTTAGACTTGTTAATTCTCGTATGCTTCCACATGATACTTCACGTGCTATATCTTATGGTTGATTGTGTTTGCATGTTTTCATATACTAGCGTGTGTACTCCATGTTACACTACTAGAAAAAATGAAATAAAGGACAACTAATTTGATGTCCCAAAAACCCATTTATTGTCCTAAATAGTACTTAGGACAGTCATTAGGACAAGAATAGTTGTCCTATCAGGTGGGCATCATAAAAGGCTAAAAGGACAACAACTGCTGTCCTTTTTGTGTTTTTAGGCCAGTGGGAAGCCATAATTTTAACTCCATCCTCCTAAATCCAAGTATTATTATACATTTGTAAGGACAAGTGTTGTTGTCCTTTAAAACGGAGTATTATGGACATATGTAGCTATCCTAAATAGATTTTGGCTCATAAAATATTGCACCAAATAAATATTTTAAAAGACGGCTGTAGATGTCCTAAAAGATAAACATATATATTTTTTAAAATTATATTTATTATTTGAAAACAAATCATGAAAATCGACAAATTCCAAATCTGAAAAAAAATTATTTATTATTTGCAAAAAATAAAGAAAATTCACAAATTGCGAATCTAGCACGTTGTTGATAAACTAATGTATATACAAACTCCAAAATATTGCAAGTCTTAATATTTCATGGACTAAAAAAAATTGAACATAATTTCCTCTATTTTCAGGACATTCCAAAACAAGTTAATGTCAAACCTGCGTAATATAAAGACTGCATGGCCGTAAAATTTAACAATAACATTATAAATGCCTACACGGACATAAATTTAAACAATAAAATTTCCAAAGTCCACACAACCATAGTAAAAAAAATTTGAAATGTCAATAATATTAAGTAAGCTAACTCCTTATTGTAAACCATTGACTTCTTCGTGTGTTCGCTGCAGATAAAAGCTAACGATAAAATATTAGCCTGCAAAAAATAGGATACAAAAAAATATGTTATCAGTAATTGAATAATTTAAAAAAATATATATACAAGTTGAAAAATTGAATATACTTATTGTCATACTTACAAATTATCGTCCCGTGACTATGTTGTTAGTCCCTACGAGTTACGTTAGTCCTGTGCGAGGTTTTCATTCCTCTTACGGGGCCGTTTGGAGGTTGTTTTCAATTTTCACCCTCTAAGGGCATGTTTTTAAGTCCATGACTAGATAATTTAAAATTATCATCATATTTTCAAATCGGGAGTCTCAAGACCACACTGTCAGTTTCTATGAGTTACATTGGTCCCGTGTGAAGTGTCGTGCCTCTTGCAAGGTCATTTAGGGTTTTTTTTTTGTGTTTTCGCCCTCTAACAACAAATTTTTAAACCTAAGTCTAGATATTTACAAATTAACGTCTTATTCTCAAATCGGGAGTCCTATGACTATGCGATTAGTTCCTATGAGTACATTGGTTCCGTGTGAGGTGTTTTTGCCTCTTACGGGGCCGTTTAGGTGTTGTTTTGGGTTTACGCTCTCTAGCGACAAGTTATTAAATCTAAGTCTAGATATATATAAAATATCATCATATTTCAAACCGGGGAGTCCCTTGATCACAGGGTCTGTTCCTACGAGTTACATTGGTCCCGTTCAAGGAGTTCAGGCATTTTACGAGGTCGTATAGGGGTTATTTTGTGTTTTATCTCTCTAACGACATGTTTTTAAGCCCGGGTCTAGATATTTACAAATTGACATCATATTCTCAAAATGGGAGTTTCGTGACTACACATTCAGTTCCTGCGAGTTACATTGGTCCCGTGCGAGGTGTTTATACCTCTTACGAGGCCGTTTGGGGATTGTTTTGGATTTTCGCCCTCTAACGTCATGTTTTTAAGTCCAAGTGTAGATATTTCTAAATTATCATAATATTCTCAAATCGGGAGTTGCGTGACCACACGATCAGTTCTTACGAGTTACATTGGTCCTGTACGATGTGTTCGTACCTTTTACGGGGCTGTTTAGGGGTTATTGTGAGTTTTCATCCTCTAACGACATGTTTTTAAGCATAAGTGTATATATTTATAAATTATCATCATATTCTCAAATAGGGAGTCATGTGACTATGCGGTAAGTTCCTACGAGTTAAATTGGTCCGATGCAAGGTATCTGTGCCTCTTATAAGGCCATTTAGGAATTGTTTTGTGTTTTCGACCTCTAACGACATATTTTTAAACCAAAGTCTAGATATTTATAAATTATCATTATATTCTGAAATCAGGAGTCTCGTGACTATGCGCTTAGTTCTTACAAGTTACATTAGTCATGTGCGAGGTGTTCGTGCCTCTTACGGTGCAGTTTGGAGGTTATTTTGGATTTTTGCCCTCTAACGACATGTTTTTAAGTGTCGGGTCTAGATTTTTTTATAATTATCATCATATTGTCAAACCGTAGTTGTGTGACCATACAGTCAGTTTCTACGGGTTACATTGGTCCCATACAAGGTGGTTGTGCCTCTTATAGGGCCGTTTAAGGAGTGTTGTCAGTTTTCACCCTCTAACGGTAAGTTTTTAAGCCTAAGTCTAGATATTTGCAAATTATCATCATATTCTCAAATCGTTTGGTGGCTATTTTAGGTTTTCACCCACCAATGCCATATTTTTAATCATTTTATAACGTTTATTAATTTTAGAAAATTTCGACAGAGTTTTCCTTATTTATTCATTAAATCTAACCTATTTTAACATTTAAAATAAACTTAACAACACTAGAAAATTCCACAACCAAACCACCAACAAATCCCTTTCACTAATTTAACTAGATAAGCTCATAAACTAAGCCATTTTATGTTCGACTAGTTTTTGCTGCTATTTCAGGCCATTTTTCCATTTAATGCTGCAATTTTTAAAGAGAATTTAAAACTTTTATACTAACCAGATTTCATTTGCATTTTGATAGCCACCCGATGAACTTTCCCCACCATGACTTTTCGAAAGTGTCCCATTTTACTCGAACAGTGTCATGAAATTTTTAATTCTTCGATTTTCACTATAAGAAATAGTAGTTTTAACAACAATTTATTTAACTATGAAATTAAATTTGTGGCTAAAAAGTAACTTTTAACTATGAAATTTGAGCTGTAGCAAAAAATTATATCATTAGCCACGAACCACTAAATTTCGTAGTGGTAGTATATATAATGCCAAACTTTTCCTCTTAAAATAAAATTCCGCCATAACTTTTTGCCACAAAATTTACCTAAAATACTTTTTCGTAGCAATAAATAAAACTATTGGGTAACAAACAACTTTCATTGCCTAAGTTACCTAAAACTAATTCACCCATTAAAAAAACACGACCGTCATTTCTCAAAAGCCACGGTCGATTCATTTCTCAAAACCTCCATCACTCAAAACCCATGACCGTCAGTATCGAGTTGGGTTGGATGTTGGAGATGGAGGTTTAGACATGCAAAAGCCCTGACCGTCGATTTTCAACATCTCTTTAACCTTCACAAACTTCACTCAAACCTTGATTTTAATCCTCCTATTTCAACGATTTCAATTTGGATTTGAATCGGACCCCCACTCCCAACAGTCAATGATTGAATTTGGAACCTAGATTGGAGCAAAAATTTCAGCCTCCGTGCTTTGGATTTGGAGCGATGATACTCTGGTTCATTTTCAACTTACTGTGATTTCGTTTAATTATGTTGTATCATTATTTTGTTTTATCTTCATTTTATTTATTCGTAACTTTTTTAATGATAACTAAATAAATATTTGAATAAATAATTATTATTAAAAAAATGGAGATTATAGGGGATCTCAATCTACAATGTTTAAATTGAAGTATTTGGCCTAAAGAGCTATACAAAATTTAAGCAGACACCAAATATAATGTAGTTTAGAAAGTCGGTATTTCTCGCATCTATGGGGAAATAAAAGGGTAAGTGCTTTATAAGATATAATGACTTTGTGAGCAAGGAATACTAGCTCACAGTCCAAGTGTGTGTTATTGTATAGATTGTCAACATGTGTCCTTCTCGTAATTGGGGGTATTAGTTATAAAATTACCAACGCTTAACCCTATACAATTATATTCGTGCTTTGGTTTAGATCTCGTTTAAACTTAAGGTCATCTATTTTACATTTAGTATTTTTTCAACTTACTGTGATTTGTACATTTTTTGAATTATTTAATTTGAATGTGTTTTTAAGCTAGCTAAAGATTGATTCAGATTAGTTTACTTGTTAAATCGTTGATTTTCTCTGTTACGCTCCGTTTCTATAAATTTAAATTTTTTTATAGTTAATTGTCAATGAGATTAGTTTGCTTCCATTGCGTATCTCTTTTTCAATATCATCTTAAGTTGCTAAAGCTTCGAATGTTAATAAATTGAACATCATCTTTTTGAACGCTAATGAGATTAGTTTGTTCTCGCATATCTGTGTAAATAATTGAATTTCTTTTGTTATTTTATTTAAAATTAGATGGATGAAATTTGGATGCACAAAAATGATCAATTTTGTGAGAAGTGTGTGATGGGAGTTAGATTATTTATTCGATTTGTGAAGAATCATATTGGGCTAAAAAATTAAGCTAAATGTTCGTGTTCCGATTGCTTGAATGTTAATGTTAGAAACATTGATGAAGTGGATGATCACGTGTTTTTGAAACGTTTTTGCACAACTTATACTCAATGGATATATCATGGGGAGCGCTTTGAACGCTTGGTGTGTGGGAGTGCAAATGCTGATGTAGATGGTGATGATGTCGATGAAGAGATAATAGACAATGAAGAGGATAATGGTGAAGAAATGCATGATATGTTAGAAGACGTGCATAGAGGAACATTCATGGATACTAATGGTCCAGCTGATTCGTCTCATGGTGATTCCCCCATAGATGTTGATGATGGGGAGAAGAAAATCTTTGAAAAATTGTTGAGCGAAGCTGAACGTGAACTTTACCCAAATTTTAAAAAATTTCTCTACATTGGATTTTCTTGTCAAGTTGCTACACTTGAAGGTAACTAATCACTGGAGTGATAAATCACCCAACATGTTGCTCGAGCTATTGAAAGAATCTTTTCCGGATGGCGAGACCCTTCCAAAATCACTTAAATTCACCAATTATTATGAGACCATCTCTGTTTAGTCTGTTATTTTTTACGCACAGTTGCTCTGTTTGATCTGTTATTCATCTGCTTATCGGGTGAATTTCTTGAGTCCATCAAAAATGACTTTTTAGGCATATTTGATATGTTATTTTTTTAGGTATATTTGATCTGTTATTTTTTAAGAACATTTGCTCTGTTTTCTGTCACTTGTGTTCATCATTTCTTATCAGATCTGGTTATATACACAACACTTTAGTTACATACTTTCTAATAGATCTCAAGCTCTTTTTTACTCCTTTGGGTATTGCATTAAAACTCTTATGACCTCTGACAATTATGTACAACCATAAATACCTCAATTTGATGATCATTATGAACATTGGACCCTAATCATGGATAATTTAACTAGTCCAATGAATAATCATACATTTTAAATTCACTATTAAAAACGTAAATACGCAGGTTATTAAATGAAAACTGCATTACAGATAATCCCTATTTTATGCAATCCAAGGTTGTGGAGCTCTTGCTGGTTTATTTGGGCAGGCCTTCAAATATAGATGTTGTTAGGCAGGTGTGAGAGTTATAATATTTGAACCCCTATAATCTTAGCATTAACTATAGTTAATCGTAAGTATTGAAGACAATTATTTGTTGGCCTTAGCAATAACTATATCAAGATTGTGCCTTTGGTGGAAATTGGTTTTACGACGTATGATATGATGAAATCTTGACTCAGAATACGTCCTAGACAGAAAATAGGATCACAATCTGCTACTGAATGAAACTACTATAATGTTTAAAT
This sequence comes from Sambucus nigra, assembly GCA_949130495.1. Taxonomy (NCBI): domain Eukaryota; kingdom Viridiplantae; phylum Streptophyta; class Magnoliopsida; order Dipsacales; family Adoxaceae; genus Sambucus; species Sambucus nigra. Next base: position 752,136,835 of record OX422208.1, read on the forward strand.
AATCACATAGACACATTCCTGATTCATTTTTATACTTGATAGCAATTTTGTATATGAGGCTAATGAATTAAAACGGCTGTTCCTATTCTCCTTCAAATCATTTATAGTCTTGGTTAAGGATTATTATAGTAAAAAGATTATTATTGAATTCTTCGTATCATTGTGATGTTTAGTTTTATATCACTGTATTGATAAATGCATGTACATAGACTCAACTAGGGTGAAATAATGAGATCGTGGACCTACTAAAGGTATAGGGTTGGAAAAAATGGTCAAAGCAACCGGGAAGAAGATGCAGATAGAAATTTCAAAAGAGAAAGGAAGGCCTTTGGATCATGATCAGTCTGTTATACTTTCCAATGAGATGGTGATTATAACTCGAAATCTTATTCCAGTCCTAACTAAATGGAAAGCACATAGTGAGCGTGATAAGAATGAAACTTTTGATAGAACTAGTGTAATTATATATATTTTTAGTCCTGTGACTATCAGTATTATACCTTTTGTTTAACTTGATTAATTAATATTTTGTATTTATAGGAGAGAATTGAAATTGACTTGGATAACATGGAAAACGAAGTTGCGAAGAGTTAATGAAAGGGAGAAGTAGGGCTTGAAGAAGTAAGCTTTATCAATATCATTTGACATTTAAGTCCAAGGATGTGGCCCGAAAAAATCTATATAGTAACTGTACCGAGGCAAATTGGCACGAATTATGTGACTTATTTGTTAATCCAAAATATGAGATACAAGATTATTGCAATTATTTTAATTATCTAATATGATAAATTTTATATAAAATTTAATGATTTATCTCATATATATATTGTAGAAACGATGTGAGATATTGTAGAAACGATGTGAGATAAATAAAAACAATAAAGGAAAGGAAATTGTAAGGCACAACAAGGGATCCAAGGCATTTCTGCTTGTTCGTCATGAACTGGTAATATTTTTACTTTAGATTTAAATGTTTTCTTCTTAAAAGTGTTTTATGATTATATACATATTATATTTTGACAGAAAGTAAAGGCAGCTAGTGGTATTGAGCTTAACAGGATCGAATTTTATGAAGAAACCCATTGTAAAAATGGGAATTGGACGTCTCCCGAAGCCGAAGAAATCTATGTAAGTAAAATTGCAATTTCTTTTATGTCGTGCTCTATCGGGTTAAGTATGTTTGGTTATTGACGGCGGATGTTAGGTAGGTTGAGTTTTATTTGTTAATTTGGACGCTGAGATTAAGTATAGTGGATTATTTTGTGTTGAAGTTGATTTTTAAACAGATTGAGCATGTTAGGTTTAATGTAAAAACAAAGGAAACCATGCCGATTTTTTTGAAAATATAAAATATTTTATTGGAGGCTATGTTGAGTTACATTTGTTGTAGGAGAGGGTGAGAATAAGTTTGAACATATTAGTTTTCAATTAAAACAAATAAAAGTATGTTTATTTTTTTAGGTTTAGTATATTTAAAATTTTTGAATATATTTAGATGTTAATTGTATATTTATTTTACTCAGGAGTAGATGAAAAACCTTAAGTTTGAGCCTGTATTTGAGGAGGGTCCATTATTGATCCTAGACGAGATAGAAGATCGTGTGCTCGGGACGAGATCATGGTATATTAATGGGATTGGGCATGGTCCCAAACCAACTAATTCTAAGACATCTTTGCAATAAAAAATGCACAATTAGAGGAAGATCTTAAGGAGTCTGTTAGAGCTCAACAGGAGTTGATGGAGCGCCTAAAAGCACAAAAGATGGAGTCTGCAGTTCATCGTGAGGAGACAATGAAGCAAGAAGAGGAGACATCTTCTTAACGAGCTTTCATAGACACCATTTTAGCTAAGCAAGACGAATCTGATAAGATCATCCAATCCTTTCTTATTTTGAGAGAAACACAATCCACATAAGCTTTAGTTCAATGGTATGTCACACGAGAGATATTTTTCTATTCAAGTAATAAATATTGATTTTATTATTCTTATTTATAGAACTTAACTGACCATTTTTTATGATGAATTGCAGATATTAAGGAATGAGGACTCTTATTGGCAAAACATATTTGGATGTGCAGAATCGAATTGAAAATTTAGGAGATTGTTATGCGGACCGCGATATTTTTGTTATTATACATCGTGTCGGTTTTTTTGTTAACTTTTATTATCTGATCTAATGACTTACCTTTTAAGTGGAACTTTTGGCACACACATGGAGCATTTTTGCAATTAGATATTATGGCATGTGTGGAATGTTTTGCACAAAGATGGGGTCTGAATTTATTGATAACACTTGCATTTTAAATAGATGTATTTTGTAAACATGATTTTACAGTTTCATTATTTTTCGAGTATGCGGATGAACATGTTAAATGTAACAAAGTATTAATGTTATTAGTTATTTGTCATTATGAAAAGGACATTTGTGATCACTATTTGGAAAGAAAATAAACTAGTAACAATAGTAAAAAATGATAATAACATTAGTCACAAAAAATAATAATATATAACATTAGCCAAAAAAAAATAATAATATATAACATTAGCCACGATTTTTATTTGTGGGCAGATGTGTTAGAAAAGTTTATTTGCAAAGATTTTTAGTGTTGGGAAAACTGAACACTTATTTAGTCGCGAATTTTTAAGAATATATGGGAGACAATTCGCGAAATTATATTATTTGATACAATTTTTTTTGACAAAGAGCAACGAGAAAAAATCTTTGCAAAAAGGTGCACAATATGCTACTATTTTTTTTGTGGCCAATAAGTTTACTATTGGACACGAAACTCATTTTCGTTCTCATATACCTTTAGCCGCGAGGCTTTGGCCATGACACTACCATGAAAAAAAAATCATTGCCAAATATCTTTAGCGACGAAATGTAAACATTTGGCAATGATTTTTTTCGCAGCAAAATGTATAATTTCTTATAGTGTTGAGCAACGTTTAATTCTTCAAGAGATTATATCATATCTTTCAAGTTTATCAGCTCTTCAGATCGAAATGTTCTATAACTTTTGAAGTGTCAGATGGATTTAGACCGACACTGAATCTTCTTATATATGATGACTTCTTCCCAAGCACCTCAATTGTTATCTCCTCCCATGACGTCTAAACTGCACCAGGCTCCTTCAATCTCGCATCTAGCTTTAAAAACTTATCCTACCATTTTTTAAAAAGAATATATATATATATATATATATATATGAGGTTAAATGGTTTTTCATTAAACTAATATAAGGTAAACAAACAATATGAAGACAAGAAGACTTATATTAGAAGTTTTGTCTTATAAATATTAAAAAGAATAAAAGGGGGAAAGAACTGAAACATACACGTGTCTCTTTGCACTTATCATTCATCAAATCATCCTTTCTCTTGCTCCAAGGAGATGTCTTGAAGAATTTTACGATGTTAGGTTTCACGCCAGTTTCATGCCTCTGAATTCAAAATTAATGCATGTAAGAATATAATCATACCAGTTGATAACGCTTGTGAAACATGTCTAATATGCACATTGTCAATAATATTATTATGACACATAAATTAAAATCAAACTTAGTAAGGGTAAAATCAATTTGATAATTATATAATAATTTATAAATTAATAAATGGATCACTTGGATTGACATCGCGGCTATAAATGATCGTCATCCGAATGCATGTTTCTAAGTGAAATTTGCACGCGGTTTTTTGTTTTGGTCTAACCGGTCCTTAAAGCATAAATAGAAAAGGTTATACTAATCATAATTTTTAAATATTGTGATGGTAGTAAGGTCTTCAAATTGAATAAAAAATGTGAAAATTGCGTGGTGAAGGTTATCAATCATGAATAGTAAAGGTTACTAAAAATGCCTCATCAGTCCAAGTGACATCAATTATGTGATCCCAGTCCTTTGTCTTAACCCCTATATATGGTTTATTTTGGGATCAACTCCATCCTCCACTAGCTCTAAATAATGTGCACGTGTCTTGATTTTTCAATCATAGGATCTTCTCTAACATTTCCTAATAATGGCAAATCTAACACCCTTGTCATCATCATAATCGTCGAAATCAAACTTATCCTGTAATAGTATTATCAATCTTTAATATATATTATATAAACATGATATTAATGAATTTATAATTCAATTGAAAAATACCTAGACTCTTTAAAGTATTGACTCCTTTATTGAGGGATCGATTTCATCTAGACAAGAGACATTTTGAAGTGGGGAGACATTTCTAATCTCTATGCCAAGTTATTGTGCAAATGTAGGAAAATGTAATCCCACTAGTGCTCCATCACTAGGTGAGACCTCATTTTTAAGCTTCCCATATCGGCGCACAACTTTTCCTGTTACTTTTCCTACTCTAGGCCCCATTACTCGTTTCTTGGTAAGAGCTGAGAACAAAATTTAAATCGAATGAACATATTATAAATATTGACACCATTAAATTAAGTGAACATGTTGTATATATCCACAATTAATTATTTGAATACATTATTGTTCAGACTAAAATACAAAAAAGGACATTTAAAATCCTATTCATAATGTGATGCTATATCCCGACAATGATGGTTAAAAAGCGAATTACAAGATACCATTTAAATAGAAGATTATACTTATTCCAAATAGCATATTCAAACAAATTAATTTCAAATAGAATATTTAAACAAACTAAACCTACATATTGTTCTTAATTGTAAAGAGTTGTAATTAATTACTGTAATGCTAACGAGAAAAAGTAATGTCTTGATATTTTAATATTAAAGCTTACCTAAGGTTATACTTATGTTATGTAAACTATGCCAAGGAGAGGTTTCCTAAGGTTGTACTAGAGGGTAATTTAGATAAGATATGTGGAGGCGTAACCCCTATTCGAGTATGGTAATGATAAGATAATTGGCCAAAGCCTTGGATTAGTAATAGAACACCCAGACACAAACGTATTGAAGATAAGACTTAGTTTAAACTCACAAATCTTTCGTGTATAACTCTAAAAAATAGTAATGGAACTTATAAGTAACTCAACTAGAGGGAGAGGGAAGTAAGCACCCTAGATACACCTTGGTAGGCAGGTAGAAACACACCAAACACCCTCAAGAATCTCTGTCAAGTATTAAAAGATTCGTAATAAATAACAATGGTGAGTGAGTGAACCCTCTGGTTTTGCAATAATTCTCTCTGATGTGTCTTCTCTCTAGTAATAATTCCATAACTCTCAAAAGATCATCGTAATAATTCCATAACTCTCAAAAGATCATCATCTCCTCAAAGGTGGTTAGGATATTTAAATAGCCTCCCACACCATCCCCGAGGCAACTCAGTCATTAAAGACTATGAAAAACTTCCCTCATGATTTATGTCACAACATTAAATACCGGATGCACTAGTTGTCTCCACGTCATAAACATTAAATGCCAAGACATGCATTTTGCCTAACCACAAGGGGCTGTTGTGGCAGAGGTGGCTCACCAATTGCTTGACTGCCCCAAATACCACGGTGGTTTACTCAAGTACATATCTGACATTGTTTAATTGGCTAGTGACATCACCTACAGTAGATTTGACATTAAGTAGAGGGTAATTTGGTTCATAACTCAATGCCCGATGGAACTCCAAGCTGCTCTATCTGAGGTTCCACGGTCAGGGTCCTTCGGTGTTTTACCAGATGTATCTAAGATGGTCAGGACAAGCCCCCAATGGTGCCTAACTTCTCAATCCTCCAAACCAAGCCACTCTAAAGTTCCCACGGTGAGGTCATTCGATAGATCATGAAAGCTCTCACAAGCCTTGCCAAGCCTGGTTTCTCGCGAGTACCGTTTAACCCCACACTAAAACTCCTTATTATTCTCGTTACATCATTACAACCGTTATAGCTTACAATCAACATAAATTGAAATATAATATGACTAATATAACAAGCTAAAGTATGAGTTACCACGCCAAGCTGCCTCGCTGAGTTGCCACACTTGAGCTGCTTCGGTTGCTTAATCTCAAACACTTTTGCCAATTAAGGAATTATCCATAATCTCAGGATTACGTTCAAGCCCCCTCTACATTTGCCCCTTTTGTGGAGATATTTGTTGGAACAAGAAATGTATGCATGAAAATTCTCAATTCGATGAACCTTCTTTGTGTGAAAAAAAAATTGGCCTTCTTTCCCTTGTTAGAACCGCAGCGATATAATCTCCTGGAAAAAGTAAAATTCTCCCCGATGTACCTGAGATGAAGCGCTATTATCATTGGGGCTTGGGCGAAGGGACATCGCCACTTTTTCCTCATGCTGAGCCTCAATTGTTCTAGCTTTACTATTTGAAATTCTCCCGAAAGGCCTACTAACCTTCTCAAATACTCGTTTGGACTCCTGGTAAGTAAAATTCTCCCATGTGATGCTTCGCTGTGTTCAAAAAAGAAGAAATGCTTCCCAATGTAACTAGGGGACATCGTAGCTTTTTTTGAATGTTGGGGGACTACTTTCGTTGGGAGTCTTTGGATAAGTTTGACACCAATTTGGCGCTAAAACTCAACTTGCTAGAGAAGGCAACCCCCTTCTTTTTCCCAAGTGTCATTTCATTAACTGACGTGGCAATGTCTTTTTGACTATCGAGACCCTTCCCGATGTGCCACGTGTTTATTTGAAATGATTATAGGCAGCACTTACACGTACGATGGTGGGAAACTTCAACCGTCTAGTTTAAAACCCTTTAAACGTCTCTTTTATTTCAAAACCCTTCTATACCTTCATATTCTTTATCTTCTTCAAGCTCCCAACTTCCTTTAGAGAGAGAAACTATGTGCGAACTTTGTGCGACCTCCATTATTGCCCTCTTATTTACTCAGTCTCCTCCTCCTCTCATATTTTGCACCACCACCTGTATTTGTTCACCTCCCTATTCATTTCCAACTCTTCTTTTACCAGACCTTTTCGTACTTCTGTTGCCTGCAATGGCCTCTTCAAGCAACCCTTAAACTCCTGTCACAAGTGCTCCTCCTATCGCCCATGTTATCACCGCCCCTTCTAATGCCTCATTGATCGTTGCTCGTCAAGAACAGTTGCGTTTCTACCGCCGATCCCCCATTTTTGGGGAAGGTGATGACTTTATTGGGTTTTATAAGAGTTTCATTTTTAACGCCAAGTATGATGCCATGACGCTTGGTGATGAAGATGAGAATTTTATGATGAATGGGGCTTTTTACCTCTCGAGGGGTCTCTCATATTTTGTCTTGAGTGAGGGGAATTCCCATGGTCCCACATCGATTTTGAAAGTCCTGGGGGCTCTCCTGCTCACTTTTCTTCTTGGAACTCTCATTTGCAGAGTTCCTACGCTGATACCCTCGTGAAGATTGGGCTTCATTGAGCCAAGTGGTTTGGTGAGTTCACCCTCTCCAAAAATAATGCTGCTCTTCCCGTTCTGGTATCTCACTGGAATGTTGCTACTCACATATTCATCGTTACATGGAGAGAGTTTACAATAACGTTGGAGGACGTGTGCGAGCTTTTAGGCCTTGAGGCAACAGGTTATGAGCCCTATTCTGATAAAGACCTGGATGCCCAAGAAATTGCTGACCGTTTGGAGCTGGACCGTATATACCGAAGGTGCATTGGTACTTTAAACAAATCCACGTTCACTCCCCTTATCAACTAATTCTTCAAGGACCCTTCGGATGAAACTTCTTCCAAGGCCGCCCCTGGACAAGTTACATCGTTAAAGATTCCTGCCTATATCCTTGTCATTCTTTCTCGCTTCTTTTTAATGGGACAACCCAATGACCAGCCTCAAAGGGATCTCATCAACCTATCACTCCGATTGTCTCGGGGTATCAAGCTCCCTCTGGCTGCAATCGCCTGGGGGTCCCTCTACATGTGGCTTGATAGGGTTGTTTTTGACATGGAGCGATTTCTGGGTCATTACAACCTAGCCAATTTTGCCAACTGCGTTCTCCTAATGGGTTTCCTTTATGTGCGCTTCCCGACCGTAGCTCCCAAGACTAACCGTCCTTCGTCGGGGGAAACAATCCTACCTCCTCGCTCATTTGTTTATCATAAGAGGCAGAGACGAAAGGAGTTGGCCTCCTTTATTGATGACTTTTCAAGTTTTGTAATAAGGCCCTATGGGGAGTATATTTTTCTCTATACTTGTGATTTTTTAAGCATGGGGCAAGAGTGGTCCAGCCAACCACCGTATACCTCATTACCGAAGACCCCTCATTAGCCGTTGTGCTTCTATTTTTTCCAGGATACCTGTCCTCATACACCGAGTGGGGATACACCAGCGAACATTATAGTCCCAACTAATGAAGCCGTTAATTTGGCTTTGATCAAGGTGCTCCTCGCTCGGTGTTTCAGTTATCTAACCCGAAGGTGCCTTTTGGCAGGCATATTCTCTATTCTCCTCAATTGCCGCATGGGGAGTGAGTTCAAACATTGGCTGGGCGAGTCACCATCGCTAGCATCACTAGGCAAGGGGACGTGACCCACCTATTTGCGATAAAGTATTGGCCGAGGCGACTGGCCCAAATTTCTTAATTCATCGAGGGTGATCCCATGTATCCTCCAGTTCTTTCATTTTCTGCCCTAGAGTTGGGTTTGAAGGGAAATTCGGTTCTCTATTCTCCTCAATTGCCGCATGAGGAGTGAGTTCAAACATTGGCTGGGCGAGTCACCATTCCTAACATCACTAGGCAAGGGGACGTGACCCACCTATTTGCGATAAAGTATTGGCCGAGGCGACTGGCCCAAATTGCTTAATTCATCGAGGGTGATCCCATGTATCCTCCAGTTCTTTCATTTTCTGCCCTGGAGTTGGGTTTGAAGGGAAATTCCATTCTCGGGGTTGAGTTCCCTCTAAGCCAGACCCCCAAAGAACCTCCCACGGAACTTCCTCCATACTGCCCCATGATCCCTGTTGCCACGCCCAAACCAAAGGCCACTGCGACCGCCAAACCATCTTCCCCCACGGTCGAAGCTGCCACGGGAGAAGGGTCTTCTCAACCGCCCACTAAGAAGGCCAAGAAATCCAGGTCTAAGAAGTCTAAGGCCCAAGGTCAAACACAAACTCCATTGGAGGAATTCCCAATTGCCTCGATTCCCCCTCCTATGTCTTCGAAACTGGATGAAGAGCTGAGGAGCTGAGTAGAGGCCAAAGTTACCCGAATAAACGCTGAATTTCAACGGTGCGCAGTGGCCGTTCCTTCTTCAGGTATATTCCCCAAAATCGTGGTTGATCCTAGTGAGCCATCAGTAAAAAGAAAAAGAAGATCGAAGGTGCCTGAAAGTGGTGGTGCCACGGGCTTAAGAAGGAAGACACTAGGTACTAAGCCCCAGAAGAAACGGACATTTGAGCGACCGTCATCACCATCTCTTTCTACCATTTCTTTTTCGCCACCTTCACCAGTGGTTATATCCTCTCGTTATCCATCTGGATCTGAGGTATATGTGCATTCTTTATTTCTCATTCTTCTTTTCTTAACAAAGAGTCTTTACTTATTGCCTGATATCTTTGGTGCAGGGAGTTGAAGAAGTGAGGGTCATACCTCCCAGTCCCCCAGTGAGTCATTTTATGGGGGACGTTGCAGTACTCCTCCAGTCACTGCTGCCCTTCCCCAGTCTCCTTCAATAAGCCTCACCTATTCGCGCTGTTCCTCCTCCCATTGGTCCAGGGATGCCACCACGGGTGCCGCTGAGACATCTGGTCAACCCGAGGAAACTTTTCCAGTTTTCTCTGAGTTACCCTCGGAGCGAGAGGTCTCTCTGCCCCTTGTTGTGGTCGAAGAGAGTGCCCCACGGGTAAATTTCTTTTTGAGCCTTGCATATTTTATTTGTCCCACTGGTTTGTTTATCAATTCTAACATGTTGGGCTATTTCAGGTGGAAGTGACGTCACTGATATCCAATATTCTCCTTCCTCCTACATTGTCAAGACCCATTACTGCAGTTCCTCTCTTTAGTGCCATAACGGGGGTAAGCTAGGTGAATTTCTTTCTCTTATCCTTTTTTATGATTACTCCTTTTATCTAACACTTGTCTTTACATTTGCATCTTTCTCCAAGTCTTTCTCCACCTTTTGTGTTGAGTGGCCTTATCCCTTCCCAGACCCAGGTTGGAGCAGCTGCTCTCGTTGGGGCATCTCTCGAAGGTCCAACATCTCCTTCTGATGATGCGCTCGTGTTGGCCATAGTACCCTATACCAGCGAGGGGAGTGTGCCTACTCTTGAATCTTCTATATCCAAGGGATCCGTTGAGTCTGCTGAGGTAATGAGCTCGCCTCCCAGAGTTTCTAGGATTATGGCTCCCGTGGTATCTACCCCTCTCGCTCCTGCTGCTGCTGAGGTACTTCTCTAATTTCTCTGTATTTCTCAGCTTCTCAAAATCCACCTGTATAGTTGAATTATAATCAATGAAAACACTTGTTAAGGTTTTTTTCATAAACTCCATCTATAATCAGTGACTTAACAACGATAACGCTTGTTAAGATTTTTCATAAACTCCACCTATATCAGTGACTTAACAACGAAAACGCTTGTTAAGATTATTTTCATAAACTCCACCTATATCGGTGACTTAACAACGAAAACACTTGTTAAGATTTTTTCCATAAACTTCACCTATAACGGTGACTTAACAATGAAAACACTTGTTAAGATATTTTCTCATAAACTCCACCTATATCGGTGACTTAACAACAAAAACGCTTGTTACGATTTTTTCCTCATAAATCCACCTATAACGGTGACTTAACAATGAAAACACTGGTTAAGATTTTTTCATAAACTCCACCTATATCGATGACTTAACAACAAAAACTCTTGTTAAGATTTGTTTCCTCATAAACTCCACCTATATCGGTGACTTAACAACAAAAACGTTTGTTAAGATTTTTTTCTCATAAACTCCACCTATAACAGTGACTTAATAATGAAAACACTTGTTAAGATTTTTTTCATAAACGCCTTGTTTCGCCTGACTATTCTCAGGTTGCTCAGGAGGATTCTCCACCAGTTCCTTCGCCCATTGCCTCGCCACAACGTGAACCTATTTTCTCTGAAGAATCGATCCATAATGATCAAGGTTCCACGATGGGTGCTTCTGCGAAAAGTGAATCAGGGTGTGAGCTTCCTCTACCCGACTTGGCTCCCCCACTTTCTGCCTGATGGTACTCCAACGTTCTCCCCAAATGCTTGCCAACCATCATTTGGTCATCGAGCAACATGTGAGCTATCATCCTGAGACCTTCACGGTAGGCGGCCTATGTTAAAACATCCCTGTTATGAGCCATAGGCTTCAAGGCATGACCACTATTATTGCTGAAATTTTCAACAGTCCAACTGCAAACGTGACCAGACCCATCCTCAACCAGATCTTGAGATATCTGAGGGAGTTAGGTCGTGATGGGTTCCGTTTTGACTGGCTCATCGCACATTTGAAGACTTTGAAGATCCAACGATTGGACAGCCAGATGGAGCTTTTACGAAAACATCAGGAGGGTCAGAGGGCCGAGGAAGCCAAGCTAACCGAGCTAACACCTCTCCTCGGAGCTATTGACAAGGAGGTGGAGGACCAGGAAGAAGCTCTACGTTTGGCAAAGATAAAATGATAAAAACTTCTTATCGAACGTACGCAAGCACAGACTAGGTTGGAAGTTTCCATTAATGCCCAAAGATCTTGCTTAGAAGCTTCTTCGGGCCTTCCTAGAGATTTTTTCTCCTCCCCAGATTTGTGGTTCCTCTTGGGTCAATGAGTTTTTGTATATATATTTTCCTTTCTTCCCATGTAATTCTTGGGCATTAGTTCCCAATTTTGTAATTCCCCAAAGTATATGAATGGAAGAAAAGAAAAAAAAAAACTTATTCCCATGCCATTTCTATGTGTTACAGCTGTTTACATAGATTGTGAAATATGAAGTTCTGTAGTTATTTCATCTCTTCTTGAATTAAAATAAAGAGAACTTGCATAAACAAAATGAACTTGTATATTCGTAGCAGTTAGATACATCGGTGAACCCAAACGTAATTGCTTACACGTGATAGACCTTCAACCATTTGCTGTTAATCTTAAATGACCTGTCTTCTTCTATCTTATAAATTAAGCAATAACCTGAGTCATGAGCCTCCTTTACGATGAAAGGTCCCTCCCAATTTGCTTCAAACTTAGGTAGAGGAAGCCCCCTAATGTGTTTCACCGCGACCTTCAATACGAGATCTCCCTCCACAAATTTCCTTTATCTTACAAAGTTATCATATGCCCTGGAGAGATGCTTCGTGTACATTTGAAAGGGTTGCATCGAATTATCTCTATGTTCGTCCAATGCTTCCAACTGCACGTGTCTATTCTGAGGGAGCATGCTTATTCACAAAGCATATCAAGCCGAGGGAACTTCTAACTCTAGCGGGAGAATTTCCTCAGCCCCATAAATAAGAGAGAACGGCGTATACCCTGTAGGCTTCCTCTTAGCCATCCGATAGGCTCATAAAACGGGTGGTATCTTGTCATCCCATGATCCTAGGAAATCTTCCATCACCTTAGCCAAGATATTGACCAAAGTCTTTCTAGTCTCTTTGGCTTGATCGTTCCCCTTTGGGTATGCCACCATCGAAGTGTGATGGATAATGGAGTATTTGTCCGTGAGCATAGTTACCTATGAATTGACGAAAAGGGTTCCATAATCTGAAAGGATAACCTTTGGGATCCCGAAATGGCAAATGATGTATTCTCTGATGAAGTTGCTCACTACTCCCGTTATTGCCCTTCTTAGTGGTATCGCCTCAGCCCACTTTGTGAAACACTCCGTTGCTACTAGGATCCGTATCTTCCCCCTCGAAGAAGGGTGTATTGCCCCTACCAGGTCGAAAGCCCAAGTGTGAAAAGGATAAGGCGTTGCCAGGGAGTGTAGGTCCTCCGATGGGGCATGGATCATATTTCCATAAAGCTGGCAAGCCTTGTATCTTCAAAGGAACTCCGCATAATCTTTCTCCATTGTTAGACAGTAGTAACCCAGAGTCATCAACTGGTCATATATCTTAGCCCATCCTATATGAACTGGATCATGCGCCTGTTTGAGAACCTCGGCTGCCTTTTCCTTCGTGATGCAACACAACGGCCTATTGAAGTATCCCCTTTGATAAAGATGCCCCTCTTGAACGTAAAACCTCGAGGCACTTTTCCAGAGTTCCATCGCATCAATTTTCTCTACTGGGACAATTCCATCTTTAATGAAGTCAATATAGGGTTGTCTCTAGTCAGGCTGAGTCTCCACGAAATGACATTCTGCTGCCTCGAAGAATAATTGGCATTTATCGCACATTCGTTGTAGCTCGATTGCATCCTGCTTCATGCTAGGCCAGAAATACCCCTCCCTTTGAATTCTTCTATAAAGACGAATCTCAGTAGTTTTACAGTGCTTTTCGTGTATTTTCTTCAACCTTCGCCCTGCTTCTTCTAGACTGATGCATCTTGACAAACATCCTCCTGCGTTTCTGAAGTAAAGGTTCCCCTAGTTTGTAAAGTACTGGGCTAATTCTATCAGCCCCATCATTCCTTCACCAAACTCCAGTTGCCTCTTAATATTCCCCCTCCAGTCTGCGTCCTCTTCCATCGATATAATTGACTGTAACATCGAAGGAGTTATTCTTCATTGAATCATGATAGTAGTTGTATCCTCCTCATGATCATCTTTTGGGCAACGGTGGCATAGGCGTTCGGGTGACGGTTCATCGTTCTGGGCTGCCTCTTGATCTTGGTCCATTGGAACTGGCCAAGGAGCCTCTGAATGATCATTTTGTATGATTCCAGGCTCATGTGTTCAATGCGTATTCTCCATTCACTTGTTGAACCACCAAGTTTGAATCCCCCTTGATGCAAAGTAAACGGATCCCTCTTCAAAGAGCCTCTAGCAATCCTAACACCAATGCTTTATATTCCGCCTCGTTGTTAGAGCAAGGGAAATCTAACTTGTAAGAAAGACAAATCTCCTCCATTCCTTTCGAAAGAATAACCTCTGCTCCTCCTTTCTTTTCTGTCGATGACCCATCAAACTGCATTGTCCATTTTTCATCCGTTGCATCTAGGTGATTGGCATGCAAGTCGTCTCCTGGAATGCTTTCTTTGGGAGGATCAAACGTTCTTGATGGGAAAATACCTAATAGATTGGCGTACGCCTATCTTTTGATTGCACGAGGAACCACGTACTTTAAGTCATATTCAGAGAGGATAAGGAACCATCTATATGCCGTGCCAATCAATATAGTTCTTGCAAGCAAATATTTAATGGGATCACATCTCGTTACAATATGAATTATAAAAAATAGCATATAATGTCTAAGTTTTTGCACTACAAATACTAAGGCTAAACAATGCCTTTCTAAGCTACTATATCTGACTTCTGACCCATGGATAATCTTGTTGAGATAGTAAACCGACTATTCTTAGTAGACCGGCTATTCTTTCTCATTAATCTCTTATGCTGCAAAGCACCCATGGACCTCGTGGTGGATGTGAGGTACAACTGCAATGGTATCCCTGCCTTTGGGGGAACTATGGTGTGTGGTGACACGAGCAGCTTCTTCAGGCCGTTAAGAGACTCCTGGTGAATTGCCTCCAATTTGAACTTCGTGTTCCTTCGCAATAACTGCATCAACGGATGTGTTATTTCGGCTAATCCAAGCACAAATCTCCTAAGGTAGGAGACTTTATCAAGGAAACTCTTCAGCTTTTTCGCTGTTCTCAGACATTGAATTTCCAAGATCTCCCACTGTTTATCCTGGTCCATCTGCACCCCTTGTCAATCAACCACAAAGCCTTGGAATTTCCCACTCGTCACCCCAAAAATTCACTTCAGCGGATTCATCTTTAATTTAAGCTTTCTGCAACGAGAAAACACCTTCCTCAAATCGCTCAGGTGAGACTCCTCCTTCCTCGACTTGATGACCAAGTCATCCACATAGAATTCCATAAACTTGTGAAAGAAGTCATGGAAACTGGCCATAATTATCCTCTCGTAAGTGGCCCCAGCATTCTTGATTCCAAACAACATCACCCTGTACATGAAGTTACCCAATGGGGTTCTGAACGCAATCTTTTCTACATCCGAGGGGTCCATCTTGATCTGGTTATACCCTACATACCCGTCCATGAAGCTAAACATCTAATGACTCGTCGTTGCATCTATTAGGCTATCTAAGGAGGGTATAGGGAACTCATCTTTAGGCAAGCTCTGTTTAAATATCTAAAGTCCACAAAGATTCTTATTTGATTTTTATCTTTCTTTCCTACTGGGACAATGTTGGACAGCCAGATCGGGTGTTGTATCGGCTTAATAAACCCTACCGTTAGTAACCGTTGAACCTCTTCCTTGATCTTCAAATCCATCTCAGACTTGTACATTTTATTGCTTATTTTACTGGAATGGCTGAAGGTATCACGTTCAACTTGTGACAGCTCATTTCCTCGTCCAGCCCTTTCATCTCTGTGTACTTCCACACGAAGATGTCTATAAACTCCTGAATCAATTCCACCAATGCCCATCATTTCTCCCTGCTGAGATCCTTCGAGATGAAGATAGGCCTTGGGTCCTCCCGTTCTTTTTCCAAGTTCAACTGCTCAAGCTCTTATGCTTGTGGCTTTGGTCGATCTGCCATGTATTCTGGCTCTTTAGCGACTTCCTCCATAAATTCCTGTATACTGGAATTGTCTATCACCATGCATTGTCCCCATTGATCAACCAAAAAGCATTCATATATCGGGTCAACCTCGTCATCAGCTTCCTCAGCCGCCCTCTCACACCGTTACAATCGATACACCACCTTTCCTTCTTTCGTTATGACTTTCTTGCATTGTCTACTCGTAGCGGTGACTGCTTTCCTCTTCTTCTCTCTAGACGCCTCTACCACTCTTTTTCTTGAGAACCGGCTCACCACACTTTGTCGTTGGACCTCATGCTCCATCGGATCCACTATGGGCCTCATCCTGTCTTTAAGATGCTTCGAGATGCCTTGTGAGCGTCTTCGGCCATTACCCTTGCGCTGCTCGCAACCTCTTTACTCTGATCGAGGGAACCCACACTCCCTCCGTCCTCCTCGTTAGGGCCCGAACATCTTCTTCCAACTCAGTATAAAATGTTGCATCCACCAAGTGAGCCTCCTCGATAGCGAAGGGCCTCTTTGTAGCCCTAATAGTCACCTTTGTCCCCTTGATGTTCGCCTTAGCACACTGGTGGTACGTAGAAGGAGCTAGCCCTTAGTTGTGCATCCACACCCTTCCTATTAGAAGATGATTGGAAGTTGCACTCTCTATCACATGGAACTTTATATAGGAACTCAAATTTCCCATCACAATCCCCATATTGACATACCCAATGGATTTGGAAGATTGGTTATCATACCCCGAAATTACTAAAGGCATGGAGACCAACCTTTCTTTTGGAATATTAGCAGCATGAAAGGACTTAATTGGTATGATATTGTTGGAAGCTCGCCCGCCATGAGAGTCCTTGCAAAACTAACTCTGTTGACACTAGCAGTCACGTACAATGGCCTGTCATGAGGGAATCCCATAGCCCTATCGGCATCGCTGAAAGTCACCTCTGACAGGAACCTCCTTACCAACCTGACCATGGGCCCCTTCCATTTCAGTTAAGGGACTGCGTCTTTTTTTTTCGCAATATCTAATATTGCCTGGGTTATTTCTAACCTGCTTTCTTTTGGAATCCCCACCTGGTCGAAGAACCAGGTGAACTTCGAGGATTTTAAAATTACACAGTACTCTAGGCCCAGATCTGCTTCCTCGCCTTCAACGTTGTACATATCCTCCACAACTTTGAAGCTCCCTTCATCGTAAGCCAAAACTACGTTATCCATTCCCTTGGTACAAGTCTCCAAATCTGCTTCATACTCTTCTCTTTCTCCTCTCTCCGCATCTTCATCGTAGGCCACCACGAGATTGGCCCCATGTGTTGGTAGTGGGTTATTATTGACATTCTGTGGAGGGATTTGCAACGTCCCTACCTTCACGTACTTGTTGATAATTCTTCTCAGTGTGAAGCAACTTTCTGTTGGATGCTGGATCCTCCGATGAACCTGGCAATACTTTGGATTCGCCTTCGTTGCCACATCGGGCTCCCTAGCGGGAACGTCCTTTAGCTCATAAACCGTTCCCCTTGGACCATCGCGTTGTAACAGCTGACAACTTCTTCTACTATACAAGGCAATGGTGGTGGGTCTTCCATGTCTCTCCATAACTTCCTCTTATTGTCCTTTTTTGGTGCTTTGCCCCTATCTCCCCCTCGATGTCCCTACCCATGAGGGCTGAGACCTCCCCCCGCGGGTTGCATCGGCTGTCTAAACATCATGGGCACCACCACTGAATTGGGTCTCACCACCAAAGAGATATTTCTTGCTGCTTTTAATAATGCCGCAAAAGTCCCCTCACGCGTCTTATTAATAACATGGCAGATGTACTCAGGAAGCAGCCCCTCAGCGCAGATCTGCAGTAAGTTGGATTCTTTGGCCTCCTCCCTCATGTTGAGGGATCTTTCTCTGAATCTTCAAATATAGGCCACCACTTCTCCCCAGGTCGTTGCTTCTCCCTACCCAGTTGAGTCAAAGTAAACTCATCTTCCGCCAGAAAGAACTTCTGGACAAACAAGACGTGCATCTCTTCCCATGTAGAAACGTTATTGGGAGCCAAATGGGAATACTATGTATGTGCTTTATCGGTCAAGGATTTAGAAAACTCCCTCAACCTAACCCTTTTATTGTTACAATGAGCCCCCAAATTTTCAACAAAACGCTTAATATGCTCCTTCGGGTTCCCACCATTTCCCATGTATTTTTCAAAAATAGGAGGAATTTAGTCCTTCGAATAGGGCTCGTCATTGTATTCCTGGGGATACGGTGGTTGAAAGTTATAAAAAACCAAAGCTACCTCGCTAGTATATTGCGAAGAAGCCTGCATAAACTTCAGCATCTCCTTTTTCATCTCATTTCCAATTTCCTCCATAAGCGATGCCACTGGGGCAACAACCAACAAAACCACGGGCTGAGTGCCCATTGAAGTTGGAGCAGGCACCACGGTTAGGGCCGTCTATACTCCTGATGTTCCCCATGCTGGGTTTAAAACAGAGGGTATGGCCTGATGGGGCCGTTGGAGCTAACCTTGGAATTACGAAGGCGTTAACCTTCGATCCTCCTAGCATAGTTGAAGCTACTGGAGTTTGAAAAAACTCATAAAACTTGCTCATGAGGAGCGCGACCTGAGTGGGTCCGAACCCTGCACTCGTGGAAGCTTGTGTCACCCCCGAAACGCTTGTCATCACCAGAACCGGAGGTACCTATACTCAAGCAAACCCATCCCCTAGGGCCTCCAGTTCTCTCGCAGCTTGTTCTTCATTATGTTGGATGTCATCAAAATTGA
Organism: Sambucus nigra; assembly: GCA_949130495.1. NCBI lineage: Eukaryota > Viridiplantae > Streptophyta > Magnoliopsida > Dipsacales > Adoxaceae > Sambucus > Sambucus nigra. The sequence goes on from OX422208.1 coordinate 752,155,234, forward strand.
GCCTTCGATTAGGATTATCCTGCGCCATACTCCTTACTTAGAAAAATGCCTCCCCATCGGAGTCACCAAATGTAAGAGGGTACTTAAGATAAGATATGTGGAGGTGTAACCCCTATTTGAGTATGGTAATGATAAGATAATTGGCCAAAGCCTTGGATTAGTAATAGAACACCCAGACACAAACGTAATGAAGATAAGACTTAGTTTAAACTCACAAATCTCTCGTGTATAACTCAGAAAATAGTAATGGAACTTAGAAGTAACTCAACTAGAGGGAGAGGGAAGTAAACACCCTAGATACACCTTGGTAGGCAGGTAGAAACACACTAAACACTCTCAAGAATCTCTGTCAAGTATTAAAAGCTTCATAATAAATAACAATGGTGAGTGAGTAAACCCTCTGGTTTGCTATAACTCTATCTGATGTGTCTTCTCTCTAGTAATAATTCCAGAACTCTCAAAAGATCATCATCTCCTCAAAGGTGGTTGGGGTCTTTAAATAGCCTCCCACACCATCCTTGAGGCAACTTAGTCATTAAAGACTATGAAAAACTTCCCTCATGCTTTATGTCACAACATTAAATGCCTGATGCACTAGTTGTCTCCATGTCATAAACATTAAATGCCAAGACATGCATTTTGCCTAACCACTGTGTGTCAAGGGGCTGTTGTGGCAGAGGTGGCTCACCAACTGCCTGACAGCCCCAAATACCACGGTGGTTTACTCAAGTGCAGGTCTGACATTGTTTAGTTGGATAGTGACATCACCTACAGTAGATTTGACGTTAAGTAGAGGGTTATTTGGTTCATAACTCAACGCCCGATGGAGCTCCAAGCTGCTCTATCTGAGGTTCCACGGTCAGGGTCCTTCGGTGTTTTACCAAATGTATATAAGATGGTCAGGACAAGCCCCTAACGGTGCCTCACTTCTCAATCCTCCAAACCAGTCCCCTCTAAAGTTCCCACGGTGAGGTCATTCGATAGAGCATGAAAGCTCTCCCAGGCCCTGCCAAGTGTGGTCTCTCGCGAGTACCGTTTGACCCCACACTAAAACTCCTTATTATTCTCGTTACATCATTACAACCATTATAGCTTACAGTCAACATAAACAGAAATATAATATGACTAATACAACAAGGTAAAGTATGAGTTCTCACGCCAAGCTGCCTCGCTGAGTTGCCACGCTTGAGTTGCCACGCTTGAGCTGCTTCAGTTGCTTAATCTCAAACACTTTTTCCAATTAAGGAGTTATCCCTAATCTCAGAATTACCTTCAAGCCACCTCTACAATGACATTACATGCTCAATTTTCAATGAACAACTCGATTTTCAATGGACTCACTAATTTAAACTAATTAAACCATTAAAAAAAACATATAGTTTATTTTATGATTTTAATTAAAACAAAAAACACAAAATTTGCAGCCGAAGAAAAAAGGGGTTACCATTATTAAACTCATAAAAAAATCAGGATAACAGTCAGTTCAACTACAAAATAAAAAATATTCGTTGATTTTCTCAGCTTTCATTTCCATATTCCCTAAATCAATCGAAATCTAGGGTGCTAAAACAAAACCCTATGTTTTAAATAAAGGAACCAATGGTTTGCATGATGCATTGTTTTCTCTCTTCTCATTGGTTTTAAGTGAGATTTCAGGTGGCTTACCTTCAATGCAAAGTGAATGACTACTCAAGGACAGGGCTTCAGTTTTCGATTTATTTTCTCTAAAAAAAATCTAAGGGATATATATACATGCATATGCATATCAATACTATCTATCTATATGTATATAATATATACACACACAAAGAAAGAGAGAAACAAACATTTTTACTTTTTTGAAGGAGGAGACACATGCCCGTGGGTTGGTCGACAACCGAGCATAGAGGGAGAGGTGTGTGGGTAAACGTCGAGGAAGAGAGAGGTTGCTGAGAGGGTTATATACAGGGAGGGGTTGGAAATAGGTGAGAGAAAAAGATCAGGTGAGAGGAGAGAGATTGTTGAGTGGAGAGAGAAAGATATATATATATATATTCTTAATGTGGTATTTTCCTTTAAGCAGGAGTTTCAGGGAGTTTTAGAGGGGAAACTAATATATTGGCTGAAAAAGAAGAGGAAAACAAATATTATGACCCATCATCTTAAAGGACAACATTATGCTGTCCTTTAAAAGTTTTATTTTAGGGGACAGTATTGTGCTATAATTTGAGTTATTATTAGGGACGATAATGTGCTATCCTTTTAGAGTTATTGTGAGAGAGGGAAAAATAATATGGTGGAGGGAAATTAAATACTTTAAGGGACGGCATTGTGTTACCCTTTTAGAGTCATATTTTAAGCGACGAAATTCGGTTACCCTTTCCGAGTTATTATAAAGGACATCACATTTTAAAGTGTCCCTTAAACTATGTATCTTATGGTATAAAGGACGGGAAAAAAATTGATGTCCTTTTAGAGATATTATAAAGGACAGCTAAGATTTGTTGTCCCTTATACATTTTTATAAGGGCAACTTAAAAAATGTCCCTAATGCATGTGCCCTTAATTGTCATTTTTTAGTAGTGTTATAGGTGTTTCGTAATTATATGATGTTTATCTTTTATATTTTGAATTTTCTTTTATTGTGCCTTACTGAGAAAAAAATACATAAAACATTTTATTTATTTTTTGAGTTATTTTTGTTAAATTGGTAAAAACACAAAAGGATTTTTAGTTTTTGTGTGGTTTTACACACTTTGTGTGGCATATTAGTATGTTAGAATGCATTTCGTTTCATGTGTTCATGTGTCTAGAACATTTGATTATGATTTTCAATGCTTATATTGTTCTCAATCATGCTTGCATGGAGTAGTTTGAAAATGACTTTGTTAATAGATTCACTTTGCATATGCCTCCTCACACACTTGCACGAGCTCTTTTGGATTTTAACTTCACACGTTACATAAGCTAAGTGAAATGTTCTCCTATAATCTTGTCATATTCATATATATTTAATTGGGGGATTTGTACATATAAGGACCATTGCCTATAATTTTGTTATTTTATTGAAAATATGAGTGCGCACGGGAAAGGGCTACGAAGGAACAAATTTGTCTTCCCTGAAAGGCCACCGTTGGCAAAAGCCTAAAAAATTGAGAACCAAAAGAAAAGAGTATATTGCTAATGCCAAATTTTTATTTAATTGATTCTTCAATTAAATTGATATCTTTAAAATGAGGGTGAACAAATTATATATCTATAATTTTGAGGGTGCTATAAGTTGAAGATCAAGGAGTCCTAGTTATTTCAGGTTTGACGTTATTTATTTAAGAATAAATAATATTTTCAAGGCTACTGTGCATTGTGTTTGTTTATCCATTTTGACTTCACTTTATCTGTCATAGTGAGGCTAAATCTTTGAATGATAAAGTTAATGCAGTCATATAGAAATCCTTGGATATTTTTGAGTGACTGGGTTATTTTTTATTTCTTTCTAGTTCACATCCCTTCATTCCACCCCACGTATTTAGACACATCAATACTATGATAATATGTAAAGGTTATCCATTTTGTTTCATTTTGTGGTGTGTATATATATATATATATATATATATATATATATATATATATATATATATATATATATATATATATAATTCATGTGTCTCATTGATATAGTTTGTATATTTATATATATGGTATCGTTTTATTTTTAAGTGTTTGCATTTGCATTTCCTCCATGTTTGCCATGTATTTTATCTTTGAATTAAATTGGCATGCTATATGATCAAATTGGTATTTCTTTTTATTTGTTTACATTGTTATCTCATGATTCATTATGTATTGAATTTGGTATTATTTATTGCGTCAATATTGGTATTGATTGATCATTATTTGTGATTCTATTGACATGTTGTGTTTGTTACACTTTATATCATTGCATGACATTATTCCTTCTACCATAATTTCAATTGGTGTCATATGTTTGATGGGGGAGAAATGGTTTGTTATGCATTCTTTCTTTGTTTATTAATGGACAAAAAACGGGAGAAATGGTATCTCTCTCTTTAGTTATAGAAGAAGGTCATTATTTTGAGGAGATACGTCTTATCAAAGTTGGGATCATTAAACATAAGGGGATTTTTATTCTTATGCATTTATCATACTTTCTATATTCTCTTTACATTTCAAAGTGTGTTTAAATGTGCAGGTTTACAACATGCGACAAAGTTCAAGTGAGCAAAGCTACTCAAGGTTTACGAGTCGGTTGAATTGTACTTTTCCTTTTGGGATTGGGGATTGAGTATTATAAGGCTTGGTGTCCCATAGGAGTCTTTATTTTTATGTTTTGCCATGGAATTTTCAAAGGGGGAGATTTGTAAGGACAAATTTCCAACAAAGTAAATTTGTATCTAATTTGACTTCATTCCTTGTTGGGCAAAACTTTTGAGTCATAGGTTGGGAGTAAAGTTTTTCACCTTTCAATCCTATGATGTGATTTCTTGATGGCGTATCGACCAAGTTAGAAGATCTGTATCATCATGTTGTCTTTCGTGCTCTTTTTCGTCTTCATTCTCCGAAGATCTCTTTAGTATGGATGCGTACATATTTTGACCCTTGGATATTTAATAACTATGTCTTAGGATTTTATAAAAATTGTTTTAGAAATATTTTTATCTTTTTTAATATTTTTTAAAAGAAGAACGACATTGCGTATGTCGTTCAAACGAGTACATTTACCTCTTTAGAAAAACTTTGAATGAACTCGAAAGAGATTGATTTTGGCAACTTTTGGCTTGTTCTGGAATCTCGTTGGAAATGTTGTTTGAAAGGTATTCGAATGAGATTCATGACTTCATTCGAATGAGAAGTATCTCATTCGAACGAGTTGGAACTTTTTTTGAAGAATTCAAGTTTTTCCAAAATGCTTTTTATCCTTATCTCATTTTCGACAAACCTCATATGAATAGGAGTGAGGATCAAAATTTTATTTAGAAAGAAATTCTTATTTTTGGAATTCCCAAACTCTACTAAAAACTCTCCAGTTTTACACAATTTTTTTGTCTACACCCAAACAGTTTTAAATTAAAGATTCATTATATTATGCTTTGAAATATAGTTTGTGGGCACTCAAGTTTATTATCCAAATCTTTGTGAGAATTGATTTATACGGTAGACTCCGTATCTGTAGTTACACAGGGTGGACTCTGTAGTGTGGTGTTGGGTGAAGAAGCGGTTGACTCCGTGTTCAAGATCCATAGATGGTTGCTGAGCTATTCGGTGGATATTGAGGCTTGTGTGGACTCTTGTGGTGTGGAAGTTGTGTGGGTGGATTCCAATGTTATCTTTATGGAGGAGAGGTTAAAGATCAAACATGCATCAAGGCTTGCGAGGTCCTCTATTCGTTATGTAATTCATCTGTTAACTTCCGTAAATTCTTTATCGTAGTGAATTTCAGGGCTAGATTGTTCTAGTTTTTTTTCATTTGGGTTTTCCTCATACATCGGACGTTGTGGATTGATTTACTAATTTTATCCTCCATTCACCTTGATGCATGTTTAGGTTAAGATAAAGCTGGCAAATCTGTTTAATCACAACTTGCTTAAAATCGATGCAACCTTTTATTTTTATTTAAATTATTTATGTTTAATATTTAATTTTCAAAAATTAAAAATTAACTTTTGTTTAGACCAATTTCTATTAGCTCCCATTTTCAATTGAAATGAATTTCGCTTCATTCTTTATAGAAATCATTCGAACACTGAGTAGCTCGTTTTAAGGAATAGTTATTGATATGACCAGGTGTGACCTCGTCCAAGGACGAGGGACATCAGCGTCCAAAATCAAGTTCCTCTATAGGGTCAGCCTCGCCATCCACCTCGGCCACCCTATGAGCCGAGACCTCAATGGAGTGCTTTATCAGTGAGGACATGTCTCATCCTCTTCTCCGGTCGACACCTGTAAATGACTTGTATAGCACGTCTCAGCCTGATGTCTTCAGCGAGACCACACTTGTCACTTGCTAGCAAGAATTACCACACTACATCAGTAGTCTCGTACGCATATCAACAACCTCGTACTTAGTCAGGCCAAGACCTCTCCAGATGACATCTACGGTAGGAGTAGTACAAGGTTCCAATATGGCGTGTCCCACGTGGAAAAGTCTATTAAAATGAAATTATCCCCTCATGTGAGGGAATATTGCATCATAATTAGTTACATGTGTGAAGGACAGGTGTCAACTAGCTATTGGGGGGTCCCTCATGCACATACTGATTACATAATTGGGGGTACATTACACCCCCAAGGCACTATAAATACACTTCATCTTCTACATTGTAAAGGATCGATAATTCACAACCCTAGAAAACTCTGTCAAAATACTTAATAAAAGAGAAAAGCTTAAGTACTGTATTTGCAGGACAATAGAGCCATTGTTGTAGAGAAAACCACCATTCACACTGCATAGTGTACGTAGGCCCCAGTCGAACCACTTATATTTAGTGTTTACTTACTCATTTACTCATCTCTTTCTACTATTATATAGTTGTATATCTACCATTATTGTACTGGTGTGAGCTTGTTTATCACTTTGATCTGGTGATACCAATTCGAGTATCATCAGGCTGGCAGCGTCTATGGGAATGAGGATCGTCATCTATTCCCTTCTCTAGATTGTACTCACCGGAGTCTCTGATGGTGAACTAGTGCTCCCCTCTTATGGAGCTATTTCACCATTGAAAGAGCTCTTGTTGAGCTTCTACGCTTCTACTCTTCTATTTATAGCTCATCCATCAGGTTTGAAACATGGCATCAGAATTTCTACCACCAGCTCGTGGTCCTATCTCTATCCACACACCTCCTCAGTCAGAAGTGGCGGAGGTGGTGACGGATTAAATGTCATTGGTAGCTATCCAACACGCGATGCAGAAGTAGTTGGCTGCCTTCGGCCTAAATGTATTGATGAGACCCGCTAGGGTAGTATCAGAAATGATTACTCCGTCTGCCATAAAGAAGATTCCAGATGCTAGGATACCACTCCAGGCACCACATAATGAGTTAACACCTCATTAATGGCGGAGAGACATTGCTGACCCTAGGCATTTATGCCTCTGGTGGCAAGGTCAATCCTTCCCAGAGGATCGGTATAATGACTATGAGGCTGAAGATGCCCAAGCTCAATACTGGGAGACATATGAAATATTAGGTAGCACTCTACCCCCCATTCATGTTAGTTGAGGACATAATAGTAGGCCTTGTCAAGACTCTCAGCCAAGGGCTCCATTATTTGATCGGCTAAGGAGAGGTTTTTTTTTTAAAAGGCTCGGACCATTGGGTGATCTCAGAGATAGGCTTTCCAAATCAAGGAGTATTATTGACTCTAGGAGAGAAGAAGAATTTTTTCGGCTACCACGTGTCCGAGATGAGGGTTTGAGAGAAGTGAACAAATGATATAGGTCAGTGGAAAGGGAACCTTCCGTTCGACCAGTCGAGGCGCCAGGGGAAAATATCATCCATGACGATGTTATAACAGCGGCCGAGAGGCCCTAGAATGATTCAATCCAGAGGTTAGAAGACAAGATTGGAGACATTCTCAAAAGTCGATACCCCTTGTAGAGGGGATATGAAAAGGATATCCTTTTATGGCTAGGATCGTCAATTTTCCAACCCCAACCAAGTTCAAGCGACCAATGGTCACTCCCAAGTATGATGGGAGTATTAATCCAGTTCACCATGTAGAGATGTACTAGTCAGCTATATCCATTTGCTCAGTCTCATATGAGATGAGATTATGTGACTTCTCGAGCACTTTAACCGGGGAAACCCATTTATGGTTCACCTCGATCCCTAAGAGTTCAATTGAAAATTTTAAGCTCATCACAGAGAGATTAATACATAAATTTTGCTTTAGGGTGAGACCCTAATAGATGACAACTCACCTGTTGTACGTCAAGCAGGGGAAGAATGAGTCTCAGGGAGTATATTGTGAGGTTCAATAAAAAAAATTATGAGGAAAGCATTGCAATGACAACTCTGATAGGAGGTCTGCAGAAGGGAAAATACTCTGGAAGCTTACTGAAGACCCGTCGAAGTCCATAGATGAGCTATTGGGAATGGTAGGCAGGGTCATGAATACTGAAGAAGCTATGACAGCAAAGTATGAGGATGAGAAGGGTACTAGCAGTGGGGGGAAGTTCCAAAATAAGAACAAAGATGGAAAGAAGAGACCAGTGGACGATAAGTTCACTGACTACACTCTCCTCACAGTCTATTTCGAACACATCTTGAATGAGATCAAGGATGATCGATCCTTGAGGTGGATCAAAAAGTTCAAAGCTCTTCCTCACAAGAGGAATAAAAACCTATGGTGTGAATTCCACCAAAACTATGTCCACCTGACCGACAAATATTTCGCTCTCAAGGATGAAATACAAAAGATGTTGAAGGCCGAAAAGATGAGGAAATATGTCGATAAGAGTGGCTCAATGGGTGGACGAGATGACACTAGAAAGAAGATTAAAAATGATAAGTGTAATTCAGATGCTCTAGCCGAGCGAGATGACAATGAGTTGGACGACTGTGATGAGGGTGACCCTGACCCTCTCCAGAGTTTGTTGATCCCAATGGTTGGATCCATATGATCTTGCAAGAGGTCAAGATGATTTATGGTGGGCTTGTTGGAGGAGGAAAGGAGATCGCAGATAAGAAGGCACATGTGGTCATGGAAAAAGATCTCCCATCAAAGACTAAGACTGCCAACTCAACTGCAATTCAGCCTATCAAAGGTAAAACTGCCTTGATATGAATACTTTGGTAGTCGGATTTTTAAGATTAGATTTTAAGGGAATTTTACCTCCACATGATGACCCTTTGGTCATCACCACTCTGGTACGTGGAAATGAGATTCCAAGGATTCTGGTAAATGGAATCAGCTCAGCCGATGTTATGTTTTGGGATTGTTACAAAGGTCTAGATCTTAGCAAGAAGAGGTTGATTCCATATCACTAACCACTCATCAGCTCTAGTGGTGAGAAGTGCAACCTCTTGGTATATACGATATGGAGGTGAGAACGGGGAATACTTAGCCAAAATGCCTCACGAGGAAGATCAACTTATTCATCATGGATGAAAATGTCTACTCAAATTACAATATAATTCTTGGAAGGGTATCCCTCAAGGAATTTGAGGCCATGACCTCAACAGTCCACCAGATGATCAAATTCTCAACCCCATGAGGATATTCCCGGTATTGATCTGAACATTCTCTGCCATAAGCTGAATATGACCAAGGATGCAAAGTCGATCATATATAGAAGGAGAGTCTACTCTTAGGATAAGTATGATGTCATGTGGGAAGAGATGAGGAAGTGGGAAAAGGCTGACTTCATCAGGGAGGTTATTTACCCTGACTGGCTTGCGAATGCTGTCATCGTCCCCAAAGCTGACGGAAAATAGACGATGTGTGTTGATTTTACGGATCTGAACAAAGCCTTCCCCAAAGATTGCTTCCCATTGCCAAGGATAGATCACACAGTTGATGTTACTACTAGCCATGAATTAATGAGCTTTATGAATGCCTACTCAGGATATAATCAAATATTCGTGGATCCGGCTGACGCAGAGAAGACAACCTTCATAACTGACATGGGGATATATTGCTACAATGTCATGCCCTTTGGATTAAAAAATGTTGGGGAAGCATATCAAAGGCTAGTCAACAAAATGCTTGAGGACTAAATTGGGAATACAAAGGAAGTGTATGTCGACGACATGTTAACGAAGAGCCTCAAGGCCAACACTCACGTGGATTACCTTAAGCACACTTTTGACATGATGAATGAGTATGTGATGAAGCTCAACCCCACCAAATGTGTCTTCGGTGTTGGAGAAAGAAAGTTCTTAGGCTCATTGGGAATCAAAGGGGGATCGAAGCCAACCCCAAAAAGATCAAAGCTTTGTTGGAGATGAAGACTCCCATAATAATAAAGGATGTGCAGAGACTAACTAGAAGAGTAGCCGCATTAAACAGGTTTATGTCTAGAGCTACTGGTAAATGCCTTCCTTTCTTTAAAGTGTTGAGAAAAGATTTTGAATGGAACGATGAGTGTGATAAGGCCTTCCAAGGTTTAGAGTCCTATCTTGGCCATCCACTTTTATTGTCTAGACCAGTCCAAGGAGAGAAATTGTATCTTCATCTAGCAGTTTCAGAGTCGGTCATTAGTACCGCTATTGTCAGATAAGAGGATGGAGTTTAAAAACTAATGTACTTTAATAATAAGTCTCTCCATGGGACTGAGCAGCGGTACCCAAAATGGAGAAGTTGGCCTATGTCGTGATCCATGCCACCAGTAAGATGAAGCCCTATTTCCAGGCACATACCATGGTGGTCCTCACCGACTCTCCTCTCAGACAGGTCATTCATAACCCTAAGAAGCCAGGAAGGCTGATGACTTAGGCAATTGAGTTGGGGGAATTCAACATCGTCTACCAACCAAGAATGGACATTAAGGGGTAGGCCCTAGCTGACTTTGTAGCCAATTTCACTTGGGAAAAGTTCGATATAGAAGATATTGAAGCTATAGCTTGTGATCAAAAGATTAGGATGATTCCTCCCCCGGTTGGGGCCGAGATGAGTTCAGCAAGAAATAAGGTGCCTAAGAATGAGGAGGAGCGATACCTCTTCATGAATGGAACCCTGGAATAGGGTAATTTTCTCAAAATGGTACTGTGTGGAACCTCTTCGTTGATGGATCTTCATATGATAACGGAAGTGGAGCATGATTAATTGTCTCGGTCCTAGATGGGACTGCTATCGAATATGCATTGATGTTCAGCTTTAAAGCCTCTAATAATGAATCAGAGTACGAGGCTCTCCTGGTAGGCTTCTCCCTTACCAGGGCGCTGAATGTCGTCCAACTCCTTGTCTATAGTGATTCCAAGTTGGTTGTTAACCAAATTTTGGGGATATAAGAGGCCAATGATAACATAATGGCCAAGTAATTGGTAAGACTGAAGACTTTATTGAAGTATTTTAGCAAAGTGAAGCTCAAAAGGATACCCTAGTTAGATAATGGCCGAGCCGACACTCTGGCAAGGTTAGCGTCAGCCTCTAAAACTGAAATTTGAAGAACAATCCTAGTAAAGATTCTCCATCAGCCAACGATTGAAGGAGAAGAAATTACTATGGAATTTTTCTTCAACTTGAGTATGGGAGCTTCTTGGATGGATTCTATCATCCGATATATCAAAGAGGGGGAATTTCCAGAGTCTAGAGCTGAGCGAAATAAGTTGAGGAATAAATAACCCAATTTCTCCCTCATAGGATACATTTTATATAAAAAAGGGGTTATTTCTTACTCTACTCAGATGTGTCCATCCATATGAGGTAGAGTATATCTTAAAGGATGCGCATGAAAGGTACTGTTCTAGCCATATTGGAGGGAGGTCATTGGCTAAAAGGATCATCACTCAGGGTTAGTAGTAGCTGATGTTGGCCAAAGATGGATCTGCATATGTTAAGAAATATGATAAGTGCCATAGGTTTCCCACCATACCCCATCAGCCTCTTACCTCCATTACTTGTCCTGGGCCATTTGTGGTCTGGGGTATTGATTTGGTTACTCCCTTGCCAAGCGCTATGAATAATTATCAATATTTGATTATGGCGATTGATTATATTTCAAAGTGGGTATAGGCTGAGCTGATGATTACAATCACATATAAGAAAGCTTTCCAGTTTATCTGGAAAAACATCATCTGTAGATATGACATACCTAATACCCTGATTTATAATCATGGGACGTAATTCAAGAACCTCTCCCTAAAGAAATATTATGAGCAAGTCAGCATCAAGCAGTTCTTCTCCGGTCCTAGTCGAACAGAACAATGAGCAGACAGAAGTAACGAACAGAAAAATTCTTGATGGAATCAAGAAAATATTAGAGGAAGCCAAAAGGAGATGGACTGAGGAGGTGTATGTTATTCTATGGGCTTACAAAATGACGGAGAGGACTCCAATCGAGGAAACTCCATTCATACTAGCTTATGTTTCAGAGGCAGTGGTGCTGATTGAGGTAGGTCTCCGAACACACAGGGTTTAGACGTATAATCCATAAGAGAACGTTGTGGAACGAAGACTTGATTTGGACCTTGTGTAAGAAATAAGAGAAGATGATAACGTTAGGTAAGCTTCCTATCAGTAAAGAATAGCGAAGTTTTACAATAAAAGGGAGACCTTATCCAGAAGAAGACATGGAAGTAACCCAACAAGCTTCACCCAAACTGACATAGTCCGTATAAAGTGGTTGAAAAGGTTATCCCAGGGATGTATCGATTGGAAAACATGGAAGGATATCCATTCTCCAACCCGTGGAACGTCGACCATCTAAAAAAATACTAATAGTAATGATATGCCCAAAGTGCACCTTCCTACTTAGAGACACTAACATCGTCCTGACTCAGAGTCGAGGTGGCAGAAGTTTAAAATAACCCTCAATAATATCATCTCTCATAGGGTCAGCCCCGACCGACGTTGCATTAACCACATACGTCAACCTCGACTGGGCATCAGCTGAGGTCCGCAAGGCTTGTACCTGGGTTCAAGCATCCATCAACAACAACGTCGGCCCCTACCGACGCTATAATTTATCATCTGAAGCCAGTAGAGCATCGCAGACTCAATCATCAAGCACCAAGGATAACATCGGCCCTAGCCGACATTATAACTTCCTCGTATCTAACCTCGGTCGTGGTCATCATGTATGTTATTCTCGGACATGGAAAGGGTTTGACATCATCAACCTCGTACTCATCCAAGCCGAGGTTGGCACTAAACGAAGACAGCTAAGCATTTACAAGTACATGTATGGCTTGGAACACGTGGACAAATCTGTTATAACTGAATCATTCCCTCCATGTGAGGGAATATTGAGCTCATCATTATTTAGTTAAGATCAACCAGGTGTCATCCTTACACTAGTTGGATCTTCATGCACATGCTCATTGTATGCTTGGGCGGTACATTACACCCCCTATACACAATATATAGAGGTCATCCTCTACCTTGTAAAAGGATCCATAATTGCAACCCTAGCTGTAACTCTGTTATTTCACACAGTAGGGAGAGAAAGCTTGAGAGATTGTATCCATGGCCATTAGTGCCTTAATTTAGTGGTATTACTCACACACTCACAGTGGACGTAGGACAGATTGGCTAAACCACTTACATTCAAAGTGTTCATCCTCTTCTCCTCACCTCCTTCTACATATAAATACATATATTCTCCTGTGCTGCCATTATTATCACTTGTTTGAGCTTGTCAACACCTTATCTGGTGGTGTTATTTCCAGCATCATCATTTTGACGCCATATATGGTAACGAGAAGATATATCTCTTCCTTTCCTAGCTTAACCTCAACGGAGACTCTGGTGGTGTACCAGGCCTCACCCTTCGTGTGAAGCTGTTTTACCATTGATAGAGGTCTTTTTAGGGTATTTAAGCTCTCATATTTTCATCACAAGCTATTTTTCCCTAACATATGGCATCGGAGTCACCACCACCTCCGCCACCATCTAGTGTTGGGGGAGCCAGTTCTAGCCAGGCACCACCCCAGTCCGAGATAGCTGAGGTGGCAGCAGCCTTGAAGTCGTTGACTGCAACACAACAAGCAATGAAGGAGCAGTTTGCACAGCTAAGACAAAATATGAAGAGGCCACCTGGGATCTCACCAAAAATGATTACTTTAGTGGCTGTTCAACCACATCCAGAGGCCAGGGGACCACCTCAGGCACCACGAAAGGACAAACCTACACCTCAACGGAGGAGGGACATTGCTGACCCTAGACGTTTGTGTCTAGGGAGGAAAGGAAACCCTTACCCTGAGGATATGTACGATGATATCGAAGAAGATGATGCTCCAGTAGACTGTTAGGAGCCATATGAGGTTTCAGACAACACAGTACGTCCTCTACAGCAGAGCCGAGGTTGCGGAGCAAGAAGGGACGAGGTTGGTGAGGCCCAGCCAAGAGGATCAGCTTTTGATCGCTTGAGTAGAGGGTCGGCCTTTGAAAGGCTCGTCCCAGTTAATGATCTGAGGCAGAGGTTATTCAGGTCGAGAAGTGCAGATGACTCACAGAGGGGGGATGGTGAACATCTACCTCGCCATAGACGACCCCTACACGGTCGAGACTGTGGCCAAGAGATCAATAACCTACGTTGTGTTGCAACCGGGGAACCCTTAGTCCACCCCTTGGAGGTGGCTAAGGATAACCTCGGCCAAGTCGATGTTGTTAAACCATGGAATGACTCCATCCAACGTCTCAAAGAGATGATAGGAAACATCATCAAAAGCCGAGACCCACTGCAAAGAGGATTCTCAAAGGGCTCCCCATTTGTGGAAAGAATTGTGAACTTTCCAACCCCGGCCAAATTCAAACCACCAATGGTGTCTCCCAAGTAAGATGGAAGTACAGACCATGTACATCACATTGAGATATATTAGTCTGCGATAAACATCTATTCAATTCCTGATGAGATGAGGTGCCAAGCTTTCTCAGGAACTTTGATGGGAGTTGCGCATATTTGGTTTAGTTCTCTTCCGAAGAACTGTATTGAGAACTTTAAAGGCTTGGCTGAACGGTTTGACCACTCATCTGTTGTACGTCAAGAAGGGAAAGAATGAGAGCCTAAGAGAATACATTGAAAGATTTAACAAGGAGAAACGGGAAGTGGAAGATTACGAAGAGAATATAGTTATGACTGCTCTTATAGGAGGATTGCAGAAAGGGAAGTTACTGTGTAAGCTTGTGAAAGAGCCTCCAAAATCCATGGCCGAGCTATTAGCAATAGCTGGAAGGGTTATGAACGCTGAAGGAGAAATGGTCGTAAAATATGAGGATGAGAACGGAAGTAGCAATGGAAAATTCTAAAGGAAGAAAGAAGGACAAAAGAGGTATGCAGACGACAAGTTTGCACACTATACTCCTCTAACTGTGAGCTGTGAACACATCCTCAATGGAAAAAAAATTATCGGTCACTGAGATGGTCGGAGAAGCTGAAGGCTCCTTTACATAAGAGAAATAAAAACCTATGGTGTGAGTTCCACCAAGATCACGGCCATGTGACAGACAAATGTTTTTCCTTGAAGGATAAAATTGAGAAGATGTTGAAGTTTGGAAAGCTCAGGAACTATGTCGATGGTAGAACTTCTAAGGGGGGAAGAGATGACCCTAAAAAGAAGAGAAACGACAGCTGCTAGGAACATTCCCTAATCATAAGAGATGAGGACTCAAATGATGATGATGAGGACGGCCCTGGCCTCTCACCAAAAGAAGACAATTACCTTGTGAAGAGGGTTGGCATGATCTCCTTTGGTGCTAACACCAATTGTGGAGGACTAGAAGGGGGTGGCTCAGAGGTAGCGGACCGCAAAGCTCATGTGGCAGAGGCTAAGTCAGTAACCAAAGTAGAGGTTTTGAATCTGGCATCTTCAGAGGCTAAACGGAGGATAAAGAAGGTAGATATGGATAGTCTTATAGTTGGGTTCTCCCAACTTGATTTTAAAGGTATCCTAGCTCCACATGATGATCCTTTGGAAATCACTACAAGAGTTCATGGGTGTGAGGTGCAAAGAATCATCGTGGATGGAGGAAGTTCAACAGATGTAATGTTCTGGCCTTGTTTTAAGAGCCTAGGCCTCAGTAGAGCTAGGCTTGTACCCTATCATCATTCGTTGATTGGCTTCAGCGGTGAAAAGGTCCATCCATTAGGCATGTATGAGATGGATGTAAGAATGGGAGACGAGTGTCTTAAGAGGTTGACCCAAAAGATTACTTTTTTCGTGATGGATGAAATGACTTCTTGGCCTACAACCTTATCATAGGTCGAGCAACCCTCAAGGAATTTTAGGCCATGCCATCAACGGTCCACCAAATGTTAAAATTATCGACCCCCTATGGGGTAGGGGAAGTGCAGGGTGACCAAACATCAGTACGTGAATGCTAATTCAACTCTGCGAAAGAGAGAGAGGCTTATAAGAGGGAAACAACCACGTACAACATCGACACACTTGATCCAAGGGATGAGACAAAGATCAAGAAGGGAGAAGACGCGGAAGAGGTAAAATCCATCGTCCTCAATGAGGACGAGTTGAAAAACCCCATCTAAATCGATAAAACCCTAAGACCTGAGATTAAGGAGGAGCTGGTGAAGCTACCGAGGAAGCGGTAGAGTGTCTTTGCCTGGAGCCACGCATACATGCTGGGTATTGACCATAAATTTATGTGCCACAAACTCAATGTTTTAGAAGATGCTAAGCCCATCAAACAAAGAAGAAAGGTTTACTCAAGGGAAAAATATGATTTCATCAAGGAAGAGGTCAGAAAGCTTGAAGAGCCAAGTTAATCAGAGAAGTCATATACCTTGAGTGGTTATCTAACACCGTCATCGTGCTGAAAGCTAACGGGAAATGGAGGATGTACATAGATTTCACTAATTTGAACAAGTCTTGTCCAAAATACATGTTCCCCCTGCCACGAATTGATCAGATGGTGGATGCCACAGCAGGGAATGAGTTCATGAGCTTCATAGATGCCTATTCCAGGTATAACCAGATTTTTATGGATCCAGAAGACTCAGAGAAGACAACATTCATAATCGATAAGGGGACCTATTACTACAAGGTCATGCCCTTAGGCTTGAAGAATGCAGGGGCCAGTTATCAACGTATTTTAAATAAGATGTTCGAGAGTCGATTGGCTAGACCATGGAGGTATATGTGGATGACATGTTGAGGAAGAGCTTTAAGGATGACACTCACGTGGCTGACCTGGAGAGGACTTTTGACACCATGAATTTATATAGGATGAAGCTCAACCCTATAAAGTGTGTCTTCGGAGTAGGAGCGGGAAAGTTTCTTGGATTCATCGTCAATCAAAGGGGAATAGAGTCTAATCCCAAGAAGATTAGGGCTCTTCTTGAAATGAAGACACCTAAAACTATCAAAGACATTCAGAGGCTAACCGAAAGAGTTGCAGCACTTAATAGGTTTGTCTCAAGGGCTACGGATAAGTGTCTTCCTTTTTTCAAAGTGCTTAGAAAGGCCTTAGAATGGAATGAGGCATGCGACAAAGATTTTAGAGAGCTAAAGTCCTATCTCGGGTCTCCTCTGCTCTTATCTCGTCCCACCCTGGGGGAGAAGTTGTATGTGTATCAAGCTATTTCATAATTAGCCATTAGTGCGACCATAGTAAGAGAATACGATGGGGTGTATAGGCCGGTATACTTCAATAGTAAGGCCCTTCAAGGGTGTGAACATAACTACCCTTGAATGGAAAAGTTAGCCTATGCCCTGGTACATGCTTCCAGGAAGATGAAGCCATACATCCAAGCTCACTATACGTTTGTCCTCACTGATTCCCCACTAAGATAGGTACTCCACAATCCTGAGAAGTCGGGCAGGTTGATGGCCTGGGCCATCGAGTTGGGGGATTATGACATTGTTTATCAACCCAAGGTTTCCATCAAAGGGTAGGCTCTTGTAAACTTTGTAGCAGAGTTCACCTGGGAAGAGTCCGAGATTGAGAATAGTCAAGAGATGGAAGATGAACCAGATAGTAATGTCTTCAATGGTCCGAACGAGGTTGGTTCAAGCAAGTTCAGAAAAAATGTAGTTGAGAATAAGGAAGACAGGTACCTCTTCAAGCAAGGGATACTGTCAGAGGGGAACTTATCTTCAAATGGATATGTTTGGATCCTCTTCGTTGATGGGTCTTCTTGTGAAAACAAAAGCGGAGCGGGGCTGATAGTGTCAGCACCGGATGGTAATGACATTGAATATGCGTTGAGGTTTAACTTCAAGGCTTAAAATAATGAGTCAGAGTATGAGTCATTGATTGTGGGGATCTCCTTGGCAAAAGCCCTTAGTATTGGCCGACTCCTAGTCCATAGTGACTCGAGGTTAGTTTTCAACTAAGTTCTTGGGGTTTATAAGGCCAAAAGATGAAAGGATGGCCAAATACCTGAAGAGGGTGAGAACGACGCTAAAAGGATTCAAAGAGGTAAATATGAAGAGGATAACTTGATAAGATAACAGTCGAGTCGATGCACTCGCTAGGTTGGCCTTAGCAACGAGGATAGATATGAAAAGAGTTGTACAAGTTGAAATTCTACCCCAGCCAACCATCGAAGAAAAAGAGGTTTCCAAAACTTGTCTCAATATGAATATGGGAGCCTCATGGATGGACCCAATCATCAGATACATCAGACAGGGAGAGCTTCCAGAATTAAAATTGGAAAGGAGAAAGATGAGGTTTAGGGCCGCTAAGTTCTCAATTGTAGGAGACGTCTTGTATAATAAGGGGTTCCTACTCCCTCTCCTCACATGTGTACACCCTTCATAGGTTACTCGGGTCTTGAAAGATGTACATGAGGGATCTTGTTCAAGTCACATAGGAAGGAGGCCTCTAGCTAAAAGGATAATTACTCAGGGGTTCTGGTGGCTGACCTTGGCCAAAGATGCAGCTGCTTATGTGAAGATATGCGACAAGTGTCAGAGATTCTCCACCATCCCTAACCAACCTTAACATCATATGATGCCAATTAGCTCACCTTGGCCATTTGCAGTTTGGGGCATTGACTTAGTAGGACCATTGCCAAGAGATGCAAATAACTATCGATTCTTGGTGGTGGCAATTGATTACATCTCTAGGTAGGTAGAGGCCGAGCTGATAATCGCGATTACGGAATAGAAGACCTTCCAGTTCATCTGGAAGAACATCATATGAAGATATGGCCTTCCAAATAACCTTATCTCAAATAACAAAACCCAATCAAGAACTCTTCCTTAGAAAAATATTGTGAAAGAGTGGAGATCAAGAAGTTCTTCTCCTCTCCTGGCCGACCCCAAGAAAATGGGAAGATTGAGGTCACGAACCGAACAATACTTGACAGGATAAAGAAGAGGTTGGAGGAGGTAAAAGGGAGGTGGATAGAGGAGGTATACACTGTGTTATGGTCCTACAGGACGACCGCAAGGACACCAACGGGATAGACTCCTTTCATGCTATCACATGGTTCAGAAGCTATCATCCCTACCGAAGAAGGACTCTCCACCCATAGAGTTCAGACCTATGATCCTCAGAGGAATGGGGAAGAGAGAAGACTTAACTTGGATCTGATTGAAGAGAGAAGGGAAGATGCAGAGATCAGATAGGCAACCTACCAGCAGAGAACAACAAAGTTCTACAACCAAAGGGTGAAATCAAGACCTATAACTGTGGGAGACCTAGTCCTAAAGAAGACGTTGCATAAGGCAACTAAGCTCGACCCTAACTGGCATGGTCCTTACAGAGTAGTCGATGAAGTTTTTCCTGGTACTTATCGGCTAGAAAATATCGAAGGGGAACCTTTTTCCAACCCTTGGAATGCTAACCACTTGAAGAAATATTACATATGATGTTGCAGTTATTTCTTTGTAATACATGTATAATTTTATGAAGCGGATATTAAATGAAAAGAGAGATTTCGGTGTCAAAACTTTGTTACATTATGTTTAGACATCATTAATTTGGTGAAATTATGAGGTGAAACATCATTTTATGGTGACCACAGACCTTAAACATCATGAGTTTGGTGAAAGGTATGAGGTAAACATCATATTAAGATGGTCTCAAACCTTAAACATCATTAATTTGGTGAAATTATGAGGTGAAACATCATAATTTGGTGACCTCAAACCTTACACATCATAATTTATTAGGGTAAACATCATAAAATGATGACCTCAGACCTTACACGTCATAATTTTATAGCAATTTATGAGGGTCAACATCATATTATGATGGCCTCAGACCTTAAACATCATTAATTTGGTAAAAATTATGAGGGTGAACATCATTATATTGTGACCTCTAACCTTACACATAATAATTTGGTGGCAATTTATGAGGGTAAACATCATAATCTGATGACCTCAGACCTTAAACATCATTAATTTGGTGAAATTATTAGTGAAACATCTTATTATGGTGACCACAACCTTAAACATCATTAGTTTGGTGAAAGGTATGAGGTAAACATCATATTATGATGGCCTCAGACCTTAAACATCATTAATTTGGTGAAATTATGAGGTGAAACATCATATTATGGTGACCACAGACCTTAAACATCATTAGTTTGGTGAAAGGTATGAGTTAAACATCATATTATGATGGCCTCAGAACTTAAACATCATTAGTTTGGTGAAAATTATGAGGGTGAACATCATTATATGGTGAACTCTGACCTTAAACATCAGATAATTTGTGAGGTGAAACATCACATTCTGGTGACCTCAGACCTCAGACATTTAAGGTAAACATCATTATATGGTGATTTCAGACATTAAGACAAAAAAAACATGCAAGAAAAGACACAAAAAGAAGCTATATAGTCTAAGGAAGATGGTATTAATATTTACCACTAAACAGTTAGAGTTACACATCAAATATACCAAAACATGCTACCCGAGTTCACAAAAATTACAGATGAGAAAAGAAGAAAAAATTACAACTTAAACCTTCACAAGACCAAGCCTAGGTATCTGCAGGCAGAATGGTGTCCTCTTAGATGATGTTAGTCACCTCGGCTCCATCGTCCTGAGGATTAACATCTTCAGTCTCAGTGTCACCCAAGGGAGCAGTCTCTGAAGGAGCAACACCGTCCTCCTCAACCTCTTGCAAGGTCTGAGCAAAACGGGGGTTACCAAAGCCTAGACCAACAAAGTCTGATGCACTCAAACTCCCTGACTCTTGTTCCTTGGAGGCTTCCCATTTAGCAGTTGTTTTAATACCTCTCTCAAGGTATTCACATCCAAAGGTGATGAACTCATTAGAGACCTTGTAATCTGTAATAATCTTCTCTTAGACGTCCTCCAAAGAAACCTTAACAGTCGTAGCCACCTTAGCCTTCAGAGCATCATCTTTGGTTTTCAGAGTCACTTCATGGTCCTTCTTCATCTTGGCCATATCCCTCTCTCTCTGTTGGACCTCCTCCTTTAACTTGTTGACCTCTTTCATCTCTTCCTTCAAATGATCAACCTCTGCACTCAAAGAGGCTTGGACTTTTAGAGCTTCTTGACCCTTCTCGATCAGGGTCATTTTCTTTAAAGTCCAGTCCACAAAACAATGCATAGAAAACATACCCTATGGTAGAAGGTTAGATGTATAAGCACATTAACATAAGATATCAAAGGTTACACTTGGAAGAGAAAAATAGAAGAAATCAGTACTTGAATTGATTTGTGGAGGGTAAACTCAGCCAGCAAGGGGATATGCAGAGAGCGTAGGAAGCGCTTATCTTCCTCGATCATTACAGAGCCGATGGAATCAATAGCCTTCAGACCATGGCCAATCAGACTATCACTGATCTTCAACTGAGAAAGACGAGCTGCAAGGGCATCATCTAAAGAGATCGGAATGGCATGATACCCTTTTTCATTTTTACTTGGCTTCTAATGCTCCGAGTTAATTATTGTTTTCCTCTTCTTTATAACATCGGCCTTGGATGTGCCAATGTTCTGTTTGGGAGGAGGATGGGTTGAATTATGGTTGGCCTTCTTCATCAGCTTTACGAGACTTGGGGCAGACATTTCCCAAAGGTCTTCAGAAATACCTTTAGGGCTCTCTGCAAAAAGAGACGTCTGAGTCAGTAAATCAGAGGTATGAAAAATAAGAGATACAACTTGTGAAAATGATACTTACGAAGCTCTCTTAAACAACTACCACCTAGCCCTATCTAAGAGAGGTAGTAGGGGGTCATAAGATGTTCATATTTAACTAGACGACCCTGCTCCCCCTGATCTTGAAGGTCCTTAACATTTTGAATATTATCTTGCCTAAGTCTAGGGCCGGGTTTAGTAGCAAGAGACACCTTCCCCCACTTCAGAGGTGTCCTTGGGTCAGACGTTAAAGAGGCAGCATATGGACCAAATTCCTATTCCTCTAAGGTAAAGATATACCGAGGTTTCCAGTTGTGATTTGAAGTCTGGGTAACCAATAACATCTTTTTGTCTGACTTCCTAGCTAAGGAGTGGTAGTAGTTAGGATGGTTTTTGGCAGAGGATGGGACGTAACAGACTATGAAAACCCTAACAGGAAGGTCTGAGTGGTGGACTGGCTTCCAAAGGACGATATACCCTATCATCACCCTCCAAGTGGTAGGGGATAGTTGTGAAGGGACCAAATTTATATGGGATAATATGGCTCGGATTGAAGGATGGATAGGGATACGGAAACCTAACTTAAGCATCTGCTCGTAGACGCAGATCTCCCCATTTCGACCACCAAACACTCTCTCACCCCTCAGAGGTCTCCTAAGGCTAATGGAAGGACATATTGGGTAGAGGTGCCTAAAATCCAGAAGATCATACTCACTAATGGAGCTATCAATCTCGGCTGCCTCAGAGGTGTAAATACCGCTTTCGTGCCCATAATATTCATCACTGGCAACGTCGGCCTAGGCGAATATTAGGGGACCATTAGGGAACCTCTGAGCAAACTCATCCCCGATGGCGGTCGACGGGGGAATAGCATCAATTGGTGGGGGAATGTCCACACTCGACCCTAAAATTTCAACATTGGAAGAAGACTGTGAGGTGCGAGCATCATTGTGAGACGAGGCACGACTTGGGACCTTAGCCTGATCAGGGACCTGATCTTGCCTAATAGAGTATTCCATAGCCTCTTGGAAAGAGTCTATAGACTAGGGTCTGAGGTAGACGACTAAGATTCATACATGGGTGTTGGTTTCTACTGGTGCCTCTATCGGCTCAACCTGTTCGGCTGGCTCAGGGTATATTCCCTTCAGAGGTGGGGGAAAGATAGATCTGAGGGGGAAGGCCTTAGCCCTATGATATTCCTCTTGGGCTAGCTCTATCTGCCTAATTTTTTCTAAGGTCTTCTCGCGAAGGGAAGTGAACTCTTCTATGAACAGATTCAGAGGTCTGAGCATAAGGCAAACGACACAACACTTGGACTGTAAACCACAAGAAAATAACTAAACTCAATCTCAATAGAAGATCAAACTTAGAGTTTAAAAAGTTTTTTAAACCAAGAACACTTAAGAATAGGTCGTCAAAAAATGCAAAAAGTGGTCAAAAAACCCAAAGAACTCATCGGAAAATACAAAGCTCTCACCGGAAGATGCAAAAATTTAAATATAGGCTAAAAATGGAAGGAAGAGGATTAAAGTGATACCTGGATGATTATAAAATAAGGGAGAAGAGGTTTGGAAGTGAAGAAACCCTCAAATGCAGCAGCAACTGAGCTCTTAAAGAGAGAGAAAATTGCAGAGAAAACACTGGCGAGAAAAGTGAAGAAGAAATGAAGAAGAAAGAAGAAAAGAGGGTTTAAACCCATAATCATTTTTGGCACGCATTCCAAGGCCCATCATAGCCCTGGGAACCCAAAGGGACAAACCATAATTACACCAACTTGAAACACACGCCATTCACTTCAACAAGTGACATGTGTCAAGAGAATACTGGTAAACAATAAAACTTAGCCTCGGCCTTACAATACCCCTCAATCACCAACTCACATAGGTAACTAAGGGCTAGAGGTGATTGATATGCACAAAGTGCACCTTTCTACTCAGAGACACTAACCTCGGCCTGACTCATAGCTGAGGTGGTAGAAGTTTATAATAAGCCTCAGTAATATCGTCTCTCATAGGGTTAGCCATGGCCGACGTTCCATCAACAACATACATCAACCTCGGTTGGGCATCAGCTGAGGTCTGCAAGGCTTGTCATTGGGTTAAAGCCTCCATCAACAATAATGTCATCCCCGATCGACACTACAATTTATCATCTGAAGCCAGCAGAGCCTCGCAGACTCAATCATCAAGCACCATAGACAACATCGACCCTAGCCGACGGTAACAACTTCCTCGTATCTAACCTCGGCCGACATCCTAGACGAGGTCATCATGTATGTTGGTCTCAAATATGTAAGGGGTCGGACATCATCAACCTCATACTCATCCAGGCTGAGTTTGGCACCAAATGAAGACAGCCGAGCATTTACAAGTACATGTATGGCTTGAAACACGTGGACAAATCTGTTATAACTGAATCATTCCCTCCATGTGAGGGAATATTGAGGTCATCATTGTTTAGATAAGATCACCCATGTGTCATCCTTACACTGGTTAGATCTTCATGAACATGCTCATTGCATGATTGGGGGGTACGTTACACCCCCTAACACTATATATAGAGGTCATCCTCTATGTTGTAAAAGGATGCATAATTGCAACCCTATCTAAGCCTCTATTATTTCACACAGTAGAGAGAGAAAGATTGATAGATTGTACCCATGGCCATTAGTGCCTTCATTTAGTGATATTACTCACACACTCACAGTGGACGTAGGCCAGATTGGCTGAACCATTTGCATTCAAAGTGTTCATCCTCTTCTCATCACCTCCTTCTACATATACATACATATATTCTCTTGTGCTTCCATTGTTATCACTTCTTTGAGTTTGTCAACACCTTATCTGGTGGTGTTATTTCCAACATCATCAAGTAAGATTTCAGTCTTTACCGTCTCCTTTGAATTCCATTGTAGTACATATATATGACGACTAGATGACGAATGAAATTTAATGAAAATTTCTAAATGTTTCCTCATACCTTACCTGTTTATTTGTAAATTTGTTGGTTGTATGTATCAACTCATCCTAAGCTATAAAACTTCATTCGTGGTGAAGTAGCTATAAGTTGTTCTCGGTGACATGATAGTCCAGACGGGGTTAACCTCGTCTAATGGACTCTTAATAATATAGGGAGGAATAGAAATCCCTTAATTATGGTTAATTTTAAACATCATTAACTTGGTGAAAATTCTCTCTCGGTCGAGACGACAATGCATGGATGAGACGATTCTCACCCACACACTATCAAAACGACGAAAGGGGACTTATGATCTAACACCATAATTTGGTGGATTCAAATTCAAAATAACTTAGTTAGGGTTAATTTTAAAAATTATTAACTTGGTGAAAATTATCTCTCGGCCAAGACGACAATGCATGGACAAGAAGATTCTCACCCATACACCCTCAAAACGACTAGAGGGGACGTATGACATAACACCATAATTTGGTGGATTCAAATTCAAAATCACTTAGTTGTGGTTCATTTATTAAACATCATTAATTTGGTGAAGATTCTCTCTTGACCGAGATGACAGTGCATGGATGAGACGATACTGATCCATACACTCTCAAAATGAAGAGAGGGGACTTGTAAATTATGGTTGATTCAAATTATGCTACTAATGAAAAATTACGGCAAACATATTTGCATACCACAAAAAGAAGACAGTAAAATAAAGAGATTCGTTAATGATGATGAGGTTACAAGTTGGTTCAATACAAAGAGTTACAAAAAAGTTGAACATATGACCACAAATGGTCATCTTAATAAAAAAAAAATATAAGAGCTCAAAGTTGTAAGCTGCCATCACCACCTGCCTGAATCGTCCCACCAGCAATGATATTAATAATCTACGGCCCATAATCATTTATTTCTGTCTTTAAAGGGTCGACTGTATTTTTAACATCGGCCAAGGCAGTCTCGAGAAGGGGGTTACTGAAGTCGATACCTAAAAATTCATTAGGGGACAAGTTTCCAACCTCAGTATGCTTGAGGGCAACCCATCGGTCGACAATCTTGATGCCTCTTTCAAGATATTCGAAGGCATAGCCCTCGAACTCATCAAACTCCTTGAACTCGGATATGGCTTACGCTTTAGGCTCGTCCAATACAGCCTTAATAGTAGCATCAATCTTAGCCTACTTATTCTCAGCCAGTATCTTTAAGGCGTTGGCATACTCGGTCTTCAGATTGGTATTCTCGTCCATCAATTTCTGAAGGTCCAACTTGGACTTTTAAAGTTCATCCTTCAGATTATTCTCATTTGTCACAACATCCATTCCCTTCTGAATCAAGGGAAGTTTCTTTTGGATCTACTCCCCCATCCGATAGAGGGTGACTACACTCTGTAACAGTAAATGTGTGGATTGATAAGTCAGTATAAGATTGAATTGGTTAGAGACTACACATGGCAGGTCTATGAAAATATTTGAACAATCCTATGGATAGAAAATTCAATAAGCACAGAGATATCCAAGGATCGGAGGAAGAACTTTTCATCATCGGAGATGAGTCAATCGACACCATCCATGGCCTTTTTCGCATGACTAAGGACACTCTCGTCGTCAAGCTTCAACTGAGAAAGACGAGCCGCCAGACCCTCATCTATAGAAATTGGGATTACTTGATCAGACCAAACTTACTTTGATGCAAGATGGGTAGTAGTGTCCTCAACTCGTCCTTTTCTCATCTTCCCAACATCGTAATCTCGGTTGGGGTCACCCATAGTAGATTTCTTAGCAGGGGGAGCAGGAGCATCAAATTTCTTATCATATTGGCCGACAAGTTTGCTCAAATTTGGGGCAACCATTTCCCAAAAGTCATCTGGTATGTTTGCTGGATGTTCTGCAAGAAATGAACGAAGTCAACTACGAATAACTACAAGATACAAGACAACAGTTAGAAAGAAAAATCATTTACGCATCTTGGCTAGGGGTCAACACCCAGACCTGTCTGAGCCAAATAGTATGGGGTCATTAGATGCTCAAACATAACAAGACGACCATTAGAACCTTACTCATGAAGTTTATTAACCTTCTTAGAGGCCTCAAGTTTCAACCCCGGATCAAGTTTGGCTGACACAGAGACTTTAGCCCATCTTAGAGGAGTCCTAGGCTCAGAGGTTCTACAAGATTGATTGGGACCAAATTCCTAAGCCCCGATGATGAAAAAATATCGAGGTTTACGGTTGTGATTTGAGGTCTGAGTGACCAGCAGAACTTTCTTCTCAAACTTCTTGGCTACAAGGTGATAGTAGCTAGGTTGAGTCCTAGAAGACGAAGGAGTATAGCAGACCATAAAAATGTTAACTGGAAGTTCGGTTTGGTGAACAATCTTTCAGAAGGAGATAAAGCCAATAATAACTCTTCATGCATTAGGAGAAAGCGTAGATGGGGCAAGTCCTAAGTGGGCTAAGATGGCCCAGATGGTCGAGTGAATTAGTAGTCGGAATCCGATCCTAAACGTATGTTCATAGACACAGACTTCACCATGTCGTCCATGAAAGGATCTTTCATTTTCGGAAGGCTCCCTTATAGAAATGGAGGTTACTATGCCATAAAGGTGTATCCAGACTAGAAGGTCGACCTCAAAGACAGTGCTCTTATAGGACTCAGCAACAGAGGTGTCAAGTTCACTCTCCTCACCACTATCTTCTAGTGACTCGGCCTGAGGATTATTTGGGTCACCACTTGGAAATTTCTGGACAAACTCGGCTCCAATTACGATTGAGAGAGGAATAGAATCTATTGGAGGTGGAATGGAGACACAAGGCTCAACTATATGAACAAGTTATATTGATCTGATCACTCTTCCCTTTGAGAAGGCTGGTAAGGATAAAGAGCATCTAAAAATAAAAAAGAAGGTTGGTAATGAAATGGAGAAATGGAGAAAGTGGAAAAAATAGGGTTTAAACTGTTTTTAAACCTGGTAATGATTAGGAATGAGTTCCAAGGCCCATCATTCAGGGCATAAATTCCTAAGCATTCAATCGTCAATTCAACTTGGGGCAGACGCTATCTAATCAGAATTGAGACACATGTCACTCTTTACATCTCATCAAAACACTAGACTAACTCGTATCCCCTAGCCACCTCTTCACATAGATGGTTCAGGGCGAGGGGTAATTGATATGACCAAGTGTGACCTCATCTTAGGACAAGGGACATCAGCGTCCAAAGTCGAGTACCTACAGGACCCCATTTGGGTCGTACCCAAGACTCATCCAGATTAGGGTCGACCTCGTCATACACAACCTTGGCCACCTTCTAAGCCGAGACCTCAAGGGAACGCTTCATTAGCGAGGACATGTCTCATCCTCTACTCCAACCAACACCGATAAATGACTTGTATAGCATGACTCGGCCTGATGCCTTCATCCGAGACCACACTTTTCGCTTGCTAGCATAAAATCTCGCACTACATCAGCAGTCTCGTACTCATATCAATAACCTTGTACTCGGCTTGGCCGAGACCTCTCCAGATAACATCTACATTACGAGCAATACAAGGTTCTAAGATGGTGTTTCCCATGTGGATAAGTCTGTTACAACATATTATCCCCTCACGTGAGGGAATATTTCATCATAATTAGTTACATGTGTGAAGGACAGGTGTCAACTAGCTATTAGGATCCCCCAAGGCACTATAAATACACTTTATCTTCTACATTGTAAAAGATCGATAATTCACAACCCTAGAAAAACTCTATCAAAAGACTTAGTGAGAGAGAAAAACTTGAGTGTTGTATTTGCAGGCCAATAGAGACATTGTTATAGTGAAAACCACCATTCACACTACACAGTGGACATAGGCCCCGGCCGAACCACTTATATCTGGTGTTTACTTCCTGATTGCCTCATCTCTTTCTACTATTATATAGCTATATATATGACATTATTGTACTGGTGTGAGCTTGTTTATCACTTTGTGGTTTATTAAAACCTTGTCTTCATTTTTTATATAACCTAAGAATTTTTTACTTAAGAAAATTTTATCTTTTATTTAGTTTGCAAGAGACTAAATATTTTCCATTTGATTTCTATAACTCACTCAAATCCATATAATGATGATCCTTGATGATATTTAGAGATTAGAGAATGTTTCATAACTCCTCGATCGTTGTTTGAAACTGGTACGGTTTGAATTTGTATTGCTAAAGATATTATTCTAATTAGTGGATGTCAGATTTGGAGGCATGGTGAAGCTATCAACCTAATCATGAAGTTGCTATGAAGGAAAGGTATAGGATCAAGAGTATCATACAAGTCTTGAGTGATTTACGTCAGTTTAGTTTGATTTATCCTTGTAATTTCTTTTTGTTTCAAATTAAAGTTTATGTTGCACCATGTTGTTCCCATCCTTAGATTTTTATATATATCATGTATGACCGTGTGATCAGTGGCGGAGGGATGATAGCCTTGGGGGGTGCACGTGCATTGTATATAATTTTAAAAAAAACTCAAAAGTAACCTAATTAACCCCGTGAGCCCTCAAGCCTCAACAACTAACATACCTCCCCAACAAAAAACCCGCTATCTCCAGCAGCAGCGAACAAACCTATAGTATACCCTGCCTGCTCCAGCTTCGGTGATACCCTCTGGCCTCTAAGAAGTTGCCCCGGTGATGAAGGTATGCCATCCGCCTCCTCCCGCCTCTAATTTTAACAACTTATTTATAAACCCTCATTGAGGTGTAGAATGCTAAGAGTAACATCAACTTCTTTAACTCTTTCAATTTCTTTATAAACCCTCTTTAACGCTTCTAATTTTAACCGCAACTTCTTTAATAGCTATTAGCAACCTCTTTTTTTAATGATTTTAATTTTTTCCTCATTTTTTTTGTAAACCCTCACTGTCAATTTTTTCAATGCAATGCTTATAATTCTTTTTTTATAAACCCTCATTGTTAAATTCCTAATTTTTTAATGCTTTTAATTTTATTAATGCTTTAACAGTTAAAATTTTATCAGTTAATTTTTTCTATTTATTGCAGTTTCATCGTAACTATTTCTCCAAAAAAGCTCGCATAGAATTATCTCCAATCAACAATGTCACGCCACTTACGACCAAAGCTGTCCAAGAGGAACCTTCAAGATTGTATCAAACTCGCATAGAAGTTGACTTGACTAATTTTCCATCGGATCCTAGCTTACGACCACACATTTCAGATTACGATGCGAGCGATGAAGACAAAGTTAGACTAGTATATTTGCAAATGGGTCCTTTTTAACTCATAATGCGTCTTTATCCAAAAAAATCCATGAGAGAAAAGGACCGACGTTTTGTTTCGAATTGGTTCACCCAATTTGGTAGTTGGTTGAAATATAGCGTTTCAAAGGATGCAACATTTTGTTTGCCTTGTTATTTAATTTTTCCGAAATCCTTAGACAGAAATAAAAGTAATGCTTTTGTTAAAGGTGATTTTGACCATCGGAGACAAAAAACCGACTACAAAAACATGTTAACAGTAAGGGTCATACTGTGGCATACCTGAAGTCTCAAAATTTGTTGAACCAAAATCAACATATTGCGGCGCTATTTGATAAGTAATCGAAGGAATGTGAAGATGATTATCGTCTACGGTCAATTTCAAATATTGATGTGATTCGGTTTCTTTTGCCACAAACCTTATCTTTTCGTTCTCATGATGAATCGGAGGACTCCATGAATAAAGGTAATTTTCTTGAACTTAGAATGGCTTGGCAAAAGATATTCATTAGTTTACAAAGTAGTTCTTAAAAATGCACCGGGTAATCATAAATTAACATCTCCTAACATTCAAAAAGATGGTAAATGCAATTGCGAGTGAGATTACTAATACAATATTAAAATATTGTGTTGGAGATCCATTTGCGATATTAATTGATGAAGCATGTGATGAATCAATTAAAAAACAAATGTCTATTGTAGTTCATTATGTGGATAAGAGGGGTTTTGTGACGGAAAGATTCATGGGCATGGTTTATGTTCCTGACACTACTGCTAAAATATTAAAAGCATCACTCGATCAATTTTTCAACAAACATATTGATGAGAACTTCTTAATAGTCAATAATATAGTGAACATTGTGGGATCATCTTGTAAGTGTCGTGACATTTTGCAAGATAAAGAGGTGGAGCGGATTAAATATCAATGGGTTAGTGGTGATATATCAAGTGGTTGGGGATTAAATCGAGAAACTAGTGTGAAGAGTCCCGGTGATACACATTGGGGTTCGCACTATGGGACATTGGTTAATTTGATTATAATGTATGAATATGTGCTTGGTGTTCTTGATCATTTGGGGGGAAATTCCACGGATAAAAAAGGTGAGGCAATAAATTTGATGAAATCAATGCAATCAATTGATTATGTATTCACCTTACATTTAATTAAGAACGTACTTGCACTAAGTAATGAACTTTCTAAAGTTCTTTAACGAAAAGATGAAGACATTTTTAATGCAATGACTTTAGTGAAATTGTCAAAGAGACGAATGCCAAAAATAAGGGATAGTGGATGGGAAAATATTTTGATTGAGGCCTCGTTTTTTGTGTGAAAAATCATATTGAGATTCCTAACAGGAAAGTAATTTTTGTCTTTTGGGAAGATCAAGGAGAGGATTGACAACCAAAAATTTACATCACTATAAAGTTGACTTGTTCTACCTTTGCGCGGATAAACAACTTATTGAACTTAACAATCGTTTCGATGAGGTGAATTTCGAACTGCTATTATGAATAGCATTATTTGATCTAGTTAATTCATTTTTTGCTTTTGATATAAACAAGTTGGTTCGTCTATCTGAACTTTATGTTGAAGATTTCACCGAGTAAGAGCATATTGTACTTCAGGATGAGCTTGAATTGTATGAATTTGATATCAAATCCGATAGTGGCTTTGTTGTTGTGGATGGGATTAGTGGGTTGGCTAGGAAAATGGTAGAAAAAGGTAAACACGTTGTGTATGGATTAGTTTATAGGCTCATAAAGTTGTCATTAATTCTACCAATTTCCACAGCTACAGTTGAGAGGTCATTTTCTGCTATGAACATCGTGAAAACTGATATTCAAAACCGTATGGGGGATGGTTGACTAAGTGACTCTTGCGTAAACTATATCGAAAAAATATGTATTTGATTTAATTTCTAATGACGCAAATTGTGGATCGATTCCAAAAGATGAAAAATTGTAGAGAGAGATTATATTTTGCTCATTTTATATTTTAATTAGTACTTTTTATGACAGATTTTGGATACTCATTTTAGCAATGAAATATTATGGTTTGTTTTGTTCTACTTTATTACTATTAATGTGTGAATATTTATTTCTTTAACCACTAAGTATAATTGTGTGAATAATTCTCAAAAAAACAAATTCAGGGGCTACCACCCCTGAACCCCCATAGTTTTTCTATTGGTTCTCCATCAGTTGGAAATTTTGGACTCCGCCACCACGTGTGATTGATTTCTTTCTTTATATTATCCATATATATAGAACTTAATGTCACTGATAGATAAGAAAAGGATATAACTGCATTCACGTGACATCTAACAATTCATTTGAATGGGGAGAGGGAGATATATATAACGTCGCTTATTGCTTACGAGTAAACTTGGTTAGTTGGATGTGACTGATGGCCTTGTCCTCTCTTCTCACCATCTTTTTGTATTTTCTTCTCATTATCCTTCTCCGATGCAATGATGGACCTCCTTTTTTAAGAATATTTATTTTAACTATTTCACTTTTTTTTGTGACGTATGGTAATCTCCAGGCCAGCTTGCGCACACCTTGAGGCTAATCCCTCTGCTCTGAACAAGACTTTCGATAACAGGCGTTTAATTCCTGCGGTCCGTAGTCCCAAAACGTAGCTGCCAAGTTTCGAACCCAGGTGCCTGGATTTACAGCTACACCCTGGTTCTACCAACTTGGACAAACTATTTCCCTTTGTCAGTAGAATTAGTAGAGACTCAGGTGGCTTATGCTTTTTTTACTTGATAGCAAGAATGTCAACAGGGCTATAAGGATCTCTCCTCATTTCGTGGTTCGAGTCACTATTAATGAATCTTTGGTGATTGTTGTCTTCATCCTACCATGAACAACTAAAAGCAGAGGGTTGGGCAACTTCATAATTAAACAAGGGTCGAAGGTCAAACTGTCTTTTATATAAAGTCTTTAGAATAATTCTCAGCAATGCCGATGAGTACCTATTTAGTTATCCTGGAGCTTTTGATCAATCCAGTTGCCACACCAACATATACACCATGTGCATCAACCTTTAAAATTTTACATCAAGCCTCTTATTCGTTGCCTAATTACTAGCCCCAACCCTAAGAATGGCAGTGAATTTTTTGGCGGAAATCTTTGCAGAGATGTTCTACCAAAGTAGTATGTGGGTCGACCTCTTCTTGGACGACTATTAACTATGAAAGGTTTTCCTCTTCCCAAAATTATCCAAAATAAATAGATTTATATTGGATTGAAGAGTAATTCTTTTTTACTTGTGACTAGAAAACATGTAAATAAGAAGCACTATATGGTCGGCTGTCAAATAATTAATAATATTAATAATAAAAATATGTATTAAGTATCATGATAACCCTCTGTGCAAAGATCAAATGCCCATATGATTCCATTTTGGGTGATCTAAAGTGAGCCTGGGAAGATTATGTTATCTAGATCGCCCTCATTCAACTTTTTGAAGGCTACTCAACCAAATGTTTGACGACAAATTGTTTCTTAAGGTGGCCATTAGTCGATTGCAAAGAGGTGTTCACCTTATAAACAACACGTAATATTGGTGAGACCAATCGATTCCAATGTTACAATTAATGGTCAATACATTGATTATACCCAAAATATATAACGAATGAATAAGAGACACGTGGAGTGGAAGGCCACATAAAGACAACAAAATATATTCCAAGGACTAACCAAAGCCCCCAAATTATAAAGAAGGCCATGACATGGTAAATAACCAGATTGCAGACTAAGATTCATTTATCCTTAAAATTCATGAGATCACGACTTGGTATAAAGATAGTGTGGCCATCCCCGATCCTAGCCACGGGCGGGCGCATGAAGGGAGGATCCTCGGGTCCCGTGCGTCCCTCTCGGGAGCGCTTCGACCGGCGTCGTTTGAGATGAGGTGTAAAAATGTAGAGAGATTTTAGAGTCGCGAGTCTATTTTACTCAAAACAGATAAAAAAAAGGGGAAGCCATCCTGAAGGATGGAATCCATAGACATACTGGTGCATGCGAAACCAAAATGATTCGAGAAGGGTTGGGAGGCTAAGTTATGAAATGGGAAGGTGTTAGGCACCCATTCCTCCCTTTCGGTCTCTCATGGATGCTTGCTATTTTCCTTTTTTATTTTCCCCGTGATATGTGTGCATGTGTGGAGATAGGAATCGTCGACTTGTATCATGGGAGAGATAAAGTGAGTCATTCGTAGGAAGGTATAAAAATAATATTAGAAAATAAGATTTACGCGATTACCCTTACGTTGATCGTTATAGTGGAACGATAACGCATATGGGGTAATACGTCACTACGAACAAGTATATAGAATATAAGAAAATTGGATTTAGAGAAGAGAGAAAGTGAAAGAGAAAGTGATAATATGACTCGAGTCTTAGGTTTTACCCCGAGACGCCTACGTAGCCTATAAAGGCATCAAAGTCCATATAGTTCGCATACAAAACGAGGGGTGGGGTTTATCCCATAAATCAAAATGGGGGATCTCTTATTTGTGAATGTGTGTGTGTGTGTAGAAAAGGTGTTTTAGTTGTGAGAAAAGTGTGAGAAAAGTATGAGAATCTCTATTTGGAATTTATGAGCAAACCCTCTTTTCTTTATTTCTTTGGGTTTTATTTATATGAAAATAAGAGTTGTACAATAATACTAAATAAAAAGTATATTAGGATGTGTGAGATGGGATAATAAAAGTTCTAAGTAATAAAACAAGTTATTGAGAATTTAAGAGAATTTTAGATAAAGTTGAGAAAGTTGGACGTTCTTGAAGATCTTGGGCATGATCTTGAATGTTGGAGAGCAGCCCTTGCACTTGGATGATGATGGAGAGTGACTAATTCACCAAGTTTGATGGAAAGGATGATGGAAAGTGGAAGTTAGAAAGGGATTTGGATGTTGAAATCGCGCTGTCTTCGAGAGAGGTTTTTGGGATTCGATGAGAGCGATTGTTATCAGATCTGGGATCCCCTTGCAAATGAGGTGAAGGCCTCCTTTTATAGGCAAAGGTTACTGCTGATCGGCATAGACCTAGTCCTTCTTATCGTCACCTACCGATAGGAAGGGTCTGGAACCTGCCATTTGATAGTGTTTCAGGCCTTTTCGGAAAATTGGCCGCCGAGGGAAAACTGTTGGTCAGAATCGCGCACGGGGCAGACTGTTTGAAAGTTAATTCATAGACCTTTGAAAGTCCTTTGGACCGCTCCTCAGTCCGGGAGTTGACTTTGGGTTAAATATGGCTCGAAAGCATTTATCGATCCATTGGACGGGGAAATTTTCGGACACAAACGGATCGTTTGTCCCCATGGTAAGTCCGAATCGCGTATGAGGGGGACCGTTGGAAAGGTTAGGAGATGTACTTCAAAATTCCAAAGAGTTTGACCCAATTTGGGGAGTTGACTTTGGTCAACCGGGCCCTGGAAGCATCCAGTGACCTCTTGGAGTCAAACGGATCGTTCGTCCGCATGGTAAGTCAAAATTACGCACGGAGTGGACCATTGGAAAGGGGTTTCAGTGCCCTTTCATTCAGCCTCGATTAAGATGAAGAGTTGACTTAGGTCAAACCGGGAGCGCCCGATGGCCTCTAGATCAAGTTTTGAACGTAAACGAATCGTTCGTCCGCATGGTAAGTTAGAATCACATACGGGATGGACCCTTGAAAAGGGATTTCAGTGCCCTTTGAAGATTCATTCAGCTTTAGTCGAGCTAAAGAGTTTGACTTTTTGGTCAAATGAAGCCTGGGAGTGCCCGATGGCTTTTAGGTCAGTACTCAAGGTATGAGTTGGGTTTGTAGTGATGAAGGGAGGTACTAGGGACCTAAGGAGAGTTAAGGGTAACAGAATAGGGTGTCTACAAAGCCCCTCGACGGGTGAGTTTGGAACAAATGATAACCGTCTAATAGACACCATAAGATGGAGTACACACTTACACTTTAAAACACCTCCCACTGGGCCAACGTATCATTTTAGAAATCGATCGCTTGGCCACGGGACCCATAGTTTGAGACCACGAGTCAAATTTCAGAATATCTAAACTTAGACTTGAAAACATGCCATTTGAGGGAAGAACCACGAACCCCCCCCCCCCCAAATGGCCACGTGAGCGGCGCCAACACCTCCCACGGGACTAAAGTATCTGATACGAACCGAGCATGTGGCCATGGGAGCCACGATTTTGAAAGAAGGACCCAAATTTTAGAATATGAACACTTAGGTTCAAAAACATGTCGTTAGAGGGCAGAACTATGAACCACACCCCAAATGGCCCCATGAGCAGCGCCAACACCTTCCACGGGGCCAATGTATATCATAGGAAACGACTGCATTGGCCCAAAGTTCAGAATATCTACACTTGGTCGTTAGAGGGAGGAACCACGCACCACCCACAAACGGCCCCGTGAACAGTCCCAACACCGCCAACGAGGCCAACATAACTTGTAGGAATCAACCGCGTTGCTATGGGACAAATAGTTTGAGAGAACGACCCTAATTTCAGAATACCTACACTTAGGCTTGAAAATATTTCGCTAGAGGGAGGAACCACGCCCCTTCCACCTAACGTCCCCATGAGCGGTGTCAATACCTCCAACAGGACCAACGTATCTCGTAGGAACTGATCGTATGGCCACGGGACCCACGGTTTGAGAGCACGATCCAAATTTTAGAATATCTTCACTTAGGCTTGAAAACTTTTTATTGGAGGGAGGAACCACGAACCACCCCCAAACGGCCCCGTAAGGGGCAACAACACCTCCCAGGGACCAACGCCCCTCATAGGATTCGACCACGTGGCCATGAGAGGCACGGTTTGAGAGCACGACCCAAATTTCATAATATCTACACTTAGGTTTGAAAACAGGTTGTTAGAGGGAAGAACCACAAACCATACCCCAAATGTCCTCGTGACCAGTGCTAACACCTCCCACGGGACCAACGTATCTCATAGAAAATGACACCATGGCCACAGGATCCATGGTTTGAGAGCACAACCCAAATTTTAAAATCTCTACACTTAGGCTTGAAAACATGTTGTTAGATGGTGAAACCATGAACCACCCTCCAAAAGACCCCGTGAGCGATGCCAACGCCCCCACGGGTTCAACATATCTCGTAGGAACCGATTGCATGGCCACGAGACACACAGTTGAGAGCACGACCCAAATTTGAGAATATCAACACTTAGTTGTTAGAGGGAGGAACCACGAATCACCCCCAAATGGCCCCGTGAGAAGCGCTAACCCCTCATGAGACCAACGTATCTCGTAGGAACCGACCGCATTGCCACAGGAACCACAGTTTGAGAGCATGACCTAAATTTCATAATATCTACACTTAGGCTTGAAATCATGCCGTTAGAGGGTGGAACCACGAACCACCATCCAAACGGACCCATGAGCGGTGCTAAGACCTCCCACGGGACCAGCGTATCTTGTATGAACCGACTTATAAATACCACTTAAGTCGTTTAATTCAAGATTAAACAGTTTAAATGGCTCCGAACAGTTTTTGAAGAAACTCTTTAATCAAAGCAAACAGCTAACACAAGATGTGTATAAAATATTATATAAACGAGTTATTTAAGGTATGGGTGTACCAGTTTTGAACAACAAAACTTAAATGTATGTTCTAAATCAGCACAGAATTAAGAAGGAGATGAGAGGAAGAGTAAGTATGCAAGTACACAATATTTTAATGTGGTAAAACCCCACCCGATTGGGGAAACATCCACGGAGGTCTCTACACCTCAAAAGCAAAATCCACTAAAATTGAATAACAATTTAAAAACTATATAACAAACCAAACACACAAAGACACTTAATCTAAGTCCAGAATTTTTACCAAATCCTTTATATTATTCTGACCGCTCTGAAGGTTCTGATGCTGAGGTTGTTCCCCCATCTTTGCAGCATCTTCTCCTTTTACCTTTACGTCGACTATAAATTAAAGAATCTCTCAACCAACACTTCTTTAGTATTGTCATGTGATAAGTGTAGTGGTGAAGTGCCTAATCACATGCATGCAACACACACACACTTATACATACAATATTCCTAACAAATTACAAATATAGTTCTAAGATGCAATAAGGATTTCTGAATATCAGTTTGTTTCATAGTCTTAGACTACGAATCTTTATTTCTATC
Source organism: Sambucus nigra (assembly GCA_949130495.1). Taxonomy (NCBI): domain Eukaryota; kingdom Viridiplantae; phylum Streptophyta; class Magnoliopsida; order Dipsacales; family Adoxaceae; genus Sambucus; species Sambucus nigra. The sequence continues at coordinate 752,193,286 of OX422208.1, forward strand.
CAGAGATCTTGCAGGAACCTTGCTATAAAAATCAACCAAGGTCCTAAACACTTTCTTTATTTTATTTACAAATCTATTTCACAAAATGTGAAATAATTCACGAAAGTGCAAAACCCCATTCAAGATCTTAACTAGATCTAAGTCTGATTTTTCTCATAAACTGCAAACATAAATAAGTTTGTTGGTTTTGGTTTTGAAAAAAAATCAAGTAAGAGTAAAACAACCAACAAATATGATTTCTTGAAAAAAGAAATCAATCTTAACAAGATCTAAGTGATATGTATCAACATTTCGAGATATCAAATTTCTATGAGAAGGAATCGAAATCTAAACTATGTGACTTGGTTGGACAACATATTAAAGACTAGAAAAGCTAGTTCTTCTCATTTTTGAACTCACTCAAACTCAGAGAAAGGTTTTCTGATGAAAGATTTGGCCGCACTTTGATTAGGGTTTCTAATTCTTTCTCTCTTCTTTTATTTTCTCTCAAAACTCAAAGTGATCAAAAGATTGGAAACATACACCAGTTGGTCTCTATTTATACAAAGCTAAGAAATATATGTAAGGGTTGTATAAGATCAATGGTTGAGATTAATTCTAACATTATCGATGTAAATCTTACGGCTGAAGATGGACTGCTATTAAAAGCCTTTTGATTGGTCCTCTTCGATATCACAGGGATTGAGGTAAAAGGCATGCAGATCGTAGATAGCAAATGATCTAATGGACATGATTATATATTAAGGCTATGAGAGTAAACAAACACAAATCGAGTCGCTCATAGATCAACACGTGTAGGGCAGGGATTAAGCCTAAAACGCGTGTTTTAAAGTATAAAATAATCTCATTTTCCACCGCAGAATTCTCTGTCGCTTTCGGATCCCACCCAAGCAAGTTTTTAAGAGAAAAAGGTAATGATAAATAAACCCACAAAAATAATAAAACCAACTTTTAAGTGAGTAAAAATGTTTTATAAATTCTAAAAAATTATTTACCATATCCCAAAAGTTATTAAAAAATCATTTTTATGGGATTTAACACATACACACTTAAATTATGAAGAATGAAACAAATGAATGCAATCCTAGGTGCAGTATTGGTATTCTACCCTTGAGACTTTTAGAGGAATTTGATATGTAGAGTCTAAGGCTTTTTGGTACACTAGATATGACTCAATTTTGTCACTACTTGCAAACTAGACAAGTGCCTATATAATGTGGACTCAAGTGAGTCAAAGAAATAGGGTGCTTTATCGACGGCGTGTCCATGGGACCCATGATTGGAACAGACCGCGTGCCCACGGGACCCATGATTGGAGAGCACGGTCTAAATTTTAGAATATTTACACTCAGGCTTAAAAACATGCAATTCCAGGGAGGAACCATGGACTACCCCCAAATGGCCCCGTGAGCGATGCCAACACCTCCCATGGGACCAATGTATCTCATAGGAACCGATCGCATGGCAACGAGACCCACGAATTGAGAGCACGACCCATATTTCAGAATATCTATACATAGGCTTGAAAACATTCCATTAGAGGGAGGAACCATGAACCACCCCCCAAACTGCCCCAAAAGCGGCACCAACACCCCCACAGGACCAACGTATCTCATAGGAACTGACCGTGTGGCCAAAGGACCCACGATTTGAGAGCATCGCCCAAATTTCAGAATATCTACACTTGGGCTTGAAAACATGTTGTTAGAGGGAGGAACCACGACCCCCCCCCCCCCCAAACGTCCCCATGAGCAGTGCCAACACCTCCCACGGGACCAACGTATCTCACAGGAACCGACCGCATGTCCACGGGATCCATGGTTTGATAGCACGGGCCAAATTTCAGAATATCTGCACTTACACTTTAAAACATGTCATTACAGGGTATAATCCTAAACCGCCCCCAATGGCCCCGCCAACACCTCCAACGGATCTCTTAGGAATCGATCGCATGGGCACATGAGCCACAATTTAAGAGCACGACCCAAATTTTAGAATATCTACACTTAGCCGTTAGAGGGAGAAACCACAAACTACCCCCAAATGGCCTAATGAGCGGGACCAACATCTTTCACAGGACAAACGTATCTCTTAGGATCTGATCACATAGCCATGGGACCCTTGGTATGAAAGCACGCAGTAAATCTTAGAACATCTACACTTAGACTTGAAAACTTGCCGTTAGAGGGCGGAACCATGAATCAACCCCAAACGTCCCCGTGAGTGGCTCCAACACCTCCCACAGGACCAACGTATCTCATAAGAACCAACCGCGTGGCCACGGGACTTACGGTTTGAGAGCATGGCCCAAATTTTAGAATATCTACACTTACGCTTTAAATCATGCCGTTAAAGGGAAAAATCCTCAACCACCCCCCAAACGGCCCCGTGAGTGGCGCCAACACCTCCAACGGGACCAACGTATCTCTTAGGAATTGACCGCGTGGCCACAGGACCCACGATTTGAGAGCACAACCCAAATTTCAGAATATCTACACTTAGGCTTGAAAACATGTTGTTAGAGGGTGGAACTAGGAACCAACCCCCAAACGGCCTCGTGAGAGGCACCAACACTGCCCACGGGACCAACGCATCTCATACAAACTGACTGTGTGGCCACAGGATCCATGATTTGAGAGCGTGACCCAAATTTTAGAATATCTACACTTAGGTTTGAAAACATGTCATTAGAGGGCGGAACCATGAACCATATTCCAAACGGCCCCGTAAGGGGACCCAACAACTCCCACGGGACCAATGTATCTCATAGGAAATGATTGCATGGCCACAGGACCCTCGGTTTGAGAGCACGACCCAAAGTTCAGAATATCTACACTTAGCCGTTAGAGGGAGGAACCACAAACCACCCCCTAAATGGCGCTGTGAGTGGCGACAACATTTCCCGCAGGACTAACGTATCTCTTAGGAATATACCACATGGTTACGGGTCCCACGATTTGAGATCACAGCCCATATTGCGTAATATCTACACTTAGGCTTGAAAACATGTCGTTAGAGGGAGGAACCACAAACCACCTCCCATACGACCCCGTGAGCGGCGCCAACACTACCCACGGAACCAACGTATATTATAGGAAACGACCGCATGGACAAACCCATGGTTTGAGAGCACGGACCAAATTTTAGAATATCTACATTTAGCCATTAGAGGGCGGAACCACGAATCCCCCCCCCCCAACGGCCCCGTGAGTGGGGCCAACACCTTCCACATGATCAACGTATCTCGTAGGAACTAACCACGAAGCACGACCCAAATTTTGAAATATCAACACTTAGGCTTTAAAACTTGTCATTAGAGGGCGGAACCATGAACCACCCCCCAAATGGCCCCGTGAGCGGCGCCAAGACCTCCTATACGACCAACGTATCTCATAGGAACCGACCGCGTGGCCACGGGAGCCACTGCTTGAGAGCACGACCCAAATTTTTGAATATATACACTTAGGTTTGAAAATATGCCGTTAGAGGGTGGAACCACGAACCACACCCCAAACGGTCCTGTGAGTGGTGTCAACACCTCCCATGGGACAAACGTATCTCATAGTAAATGATCGCATGGCCATGGGACCCACGGTTTGAGAGAAGGGACCAAATTTTAGAATATCTACACTTAGCCATTAGAGGGCGAAACCACGAACCACCCCCCAAACAAACCCGTGAGCGATGCCAACACCTTCCACGAGGTTAACGTATCTCGTAAGAACCGACCGCGTGACCATGGGACCCACGGTTTGAGAGCACGTCCCAAATATAAAAATATCTATATTTAGGCTTGAAAACTTGTCGTTATGTGGCAAAATCAGGAACCACCCCCCAAACGGCCCCGTGAGTAGTGACAACACCTCCCACGAGACCAACCGATGTCGTAGGAAGGGATCGCGTGGCCATGGACCCACAATTTTAGAGCACGATCCAAAATTTGAAAGATCTACACTTAGGCTTGAAAACATGCCATTTGAGGGCAAAACCCAAAACCACCCCCCAAACGGACCCGTGAGCGATGCTAGTACCTCCCACGGGACCAACGTATCTCGTAGAAACCGATTACGTGGCCACAGGACCCACAGTTTGAGAGCACGACCCAAATTTCAAAATATCATCGTGCTCTCAAACCGGGGGTCCCGTGACCACGTGGGTTTTTATAATTTATTATTTAGCATTATGGTCATGTGGGGTTTACATTACATAGGTTTTAGAATCTCAAGAAAACGGATAATATTCTGCCCAAATTATTTTTAATATATTTAATAATGGTCATGGACATAGTCCATGACTAGCCCTATGTTTTGTGACGCATAAATGGGGTCACGGACCATCAGGGGCATGGGTCATGGTCTAGGCCCGTGACTAGTCTGATAAGATGAAGGGGTGGGTCATGGTCCAGGACCATGACAATATCTGTGACCATTTTAAGGGTTGGTCACGGGTTTGAACTGTGACCCTCTTCGTGAACATTCGTGTAAATTGAAGGGTAGGTCACGACCTAAGGCTGTGACCAACTATAAGATAGGGTCACGGCTAGTTTTTGCGACTATATTTCGTGACCCCTGAGGTCTGTGACAAATGATGTGGTCAGGGATATGGCCCGTGATCACTAAATATGATCATGCCCGATTTGGTCACGCACCAAATCTACGACCTGCAACATGTGGTCACGGACAAAATCCGTGACAAATCGCCCATTTTGGTATAGTGTTAACATCTAAATAATGATGAATCCTATATTAAACACCTAGGATTACAAATCAAATGTGAAATTAATTCGACTCGGAATTTCCCCAATTTGTTTTTTTAAAAATTTAACCTTTCATCATTTAGATCCCTGAATTAATTTCAAACTTTTAATTTGATTAATACCAATTAATAATAAATTTAATTCAGAAGTTTCTCATCATTTAACTCTCCAAATTAATCAACTAAAGTTTCAGTCTTCCATACTTTAAATCTAAAAATTTATATCTCTAATCATAAAGTATTGAAGTATGCATAATTTTCAACTTAAAGCAAGTAACTACTTACCTTTTTTAATAAAAATTCAACATCCTCTACGTATTTGATGATGGGTTAAGTCCTCTCTCTTCTCCTCTGTACACTTTCTTTCTTCATTTTTCCTCCTTTCTCTTTTCACTCTTGAACTTTCTCTCTATCTCTCTTGTGCAGAATATCAAAGGTGGGATGTTGCCCACCTTCCCAACCTCTTAAATACTCTCTTAATTATACTAATCCAATTTTACCACTTAACTAAAGGTGTAAAATGACCATCCTACCCTCATACGGGTCCTATTATGTCTAAAAAATCTCTAAAACCCAATCATAACACCCGGGTCCCTATTTTGGATTGTTTCCACCATTTTCGGATCACCGGTGCACTCGAAAAGGCCATTCGAGTCATCCAAATTTAAATATGTCAATGTCTCATTAACTGGGCCCAATATGCGCGTACCATACATGTCGCCCATAAATTATACCAATCTGCTGATGTAACACTTTATCGACATATAATAATAAACCGTCACTTTCACTCATATGCGATATATATAATAAATCCAACATATATATTTACTTATCACGTGAAAGTAAATAATAACGATAAATATTAATCCTTTATCTCGCTAATTATTATTTATTAAACTCCAATTTAATTTCCTTAAATAAATTGATAGTATTAAGCATAACAGAAATTAATTAATTAATAATAACAATAAAGGGTATTGCATTTATCATTATCCTCAATGACACATTCATTAAGCCTAGAATTTTTAAATTCCTCTAATTCATTCTCTAAAAATCGGTATCTATCCTCACTATCTTTCTTGGACACTTCTAAAGTTTTAAAATCACAATTCATATCTATGAGCTCTCATGAAGTATATCTATTTGATTTCGAATAATTTGTAAAAAAATAACTTTATCTTTAAAGTAAAAAAAAAAATTTTAACAATTTTAATTCTTTTTGCAAACATTAAAATCAAAAAATTTAATTTTTCAGCAAGGTTATGTAGCTCATTAAACTCATCTCGAATATGAAAGTCGTCATCGATAAACGTATCGGACAACTTATCACTAGGATGACCCATTGAGAGAAAAAAAAAACAAAACTAGAGAGAGATAAATACCAAAATATTCGTGAAACAACACAAAAGGATGGATCTACACGATAACTTAGTATTGCCTCCTGATACCAATTTGAGAAAGCATGCTAGAAGGGAATGGACAAAACAAAAGATAATTTTAATTTTTTAAAATTAAATATTAAACTTAAACAATTTAACCCAAAGTAAAACGTTGCACCGATTTTAAGCAAGTTGTGATTAAAAGTATTAACCAATTATGTCTCAACCTAAACACGCATCTAGCTAAGTGCGAGATAGAATAAGTAAATCAATCCACAACGTCCAATGTACGAGAAAAACCAAAATGGAAAAAACCACAGATGACCTAACCACCCAAATTCACTACGATAAATGATTTGCAGAAGTCGACAGATGACTTACATAATGACTCAACACCCTCTCAATCCTTGACGCGTCTTCCATATTCTACCTTTCTTTCACTAGGAAAATGTATAAATTCACCCATAAAAATTTCACAATGAATTAGTCCATGCACACCACGGTATCCATCGAACATCTCAATAACTGTATACGGATCTTTAACATAGATTCCACCGCTTCTTCATTGCAACATCACACCACGAAATCCACCATGTGTACAAAGTAAATAGGGAGTCTACTGTATGAAACAATTATCACAAAGATGTGGATAAAAAACTTTGGTTCTCATAAACTATATCTTAAAGCATAATATAATGAATCTCGGATATAAAATTATTTGGGTGTAAATATAAAGTTTGGATAAAATCGGAGAACTTTTTTATATTGTTGGAAAAATAAGAATTTCTCTCTAAGTAAAATGCTTCTCCGCACTCTTATTTATAGGAGGTTTGTTGAAAATAAGCTAAGGATCAAAAGAAGTCTGAAAAAACTCAATTCTTCATAAATTCGACAGTTCGTTCGAATGAGGTACATCTCATTCGAATGAAGCCATGCATCTTGTTCAAACACCTTTCAAATGACATTTACAATGAGATTCTAGAATAGGAAAAAGTTGCCAAAACTAATCTCGCTCAAAGTTCGTTTGAGGTTGTTTTAGCATGTATGCGTTCTAACGAGACACCCAATATCTTTTGAACAACCTCATAAAAAAGTATTTTCTATTAAAAAATATTTAAAGAGATAAAAAATTTAAAACTTTTTAAAAATATTTTTTATAAAAACCTAACTCCCGGTTATTAAATATTCAAGGATCAAAATATGTACGCATCCCTACCTGAGAGATCCTCAAAATATGAAGACAAAAATGAACACGAAACATGGCATGATGATATAGATCTTATAACTCGGCCGCTATGCCTTCAAGAATACATATCATAGACTTAAAAAGTTAATAACTCAAGTTCTGCATGAAACATGGCACGATGATATAGATCTTTTAACTTGGCTGCTATGATGATATAATTTTAAATGAATGTTTTGATAGAAATTGAGAATAGTTATAGAAATAATGCTTGAAATATTTTATGTTTCATATAACTCTAGAGGGAATTGATTTGTATGTTAAAATATTTGTAAAAAAGTTCTTAGAGCCTTAAGATAAACAAATGTTATCTATAAAAGTGGGTGCTCAAGTGATTGTCACACCACAACCTAACGAGTTAGGCTTGGGGTGTGACAAAAACCTGCACATTCAATTGCCTTGTATCCTCCTCATTCTCAATATTTGTCTATGGCCCTTAGATCCACTTTCCCTCTCGTATCTCTCTCTTCTCAGCAGTTGCATGTGCACACATACACATATACACACAATGTTTGTGTGTCTGTGTGTGGTGGTGGGGGTGTTAGGTTATTTTAGCTGGAGATTGCGTAAAAAATGAGCTCGCTGGGTAGGGTAATGGAAATATGTAGGTTGTGGTAGGTGGATTACATCACTTGGTTGAGCAGTGGTTGGTAGCAATCAAAATGTGGATGTCGTTCCAATCGGTTAGTGAAAAGTGATTGTTTTATGCATTGGTTATTGCAAGTGCTTTGATTAGGCTTGCAACCCACTTTTTCTTGATTTTAAAAATTAATTAAAATTTTATGTAGATTTTCCTTGTAAACTAATATATAGCCGCGTAACGCCTCTTCATTGGTTATATTACCAAATCTTGTCATGTTAAATTTCGCAGTATATTTAGGTCAAGTTTTATAGTAATGTGATAAATGTTAGAATTGAACAATTTATAAATGTCGATGTTAACATTATAAAATTTTACGTAGGTAAAAATGTAAAATTGACATATATTGTTAATGAATTTGCAATTATCTAATATTATTTTTGTGAACAATTTTTTAATTTTAGTTTCAATCGGCCCGTTTATCAAATTGAAGCTTGTTGTACAATAGTTACATGTTAAATGAGAATATAAAAATGATTGATTTAATTACTGTTCTTTGAAAAAATACAAAGGGATAATATGTAAAGTGATTTTAATATGATGCATCTTTATTTTTATTAAAGCATTAAACAATAACACAAGACTATTTAAATTTGCCAAATAATTTCTTCTTCTATTGATTAAAATTAGAATGTACATTTGTTTACCATATGAGTTGTTTTGGCGTGATTTGACAAATAAATATCGCAAAATGTAATTAAAAATGTAAAATCTTACCAAATGATATATAATCGCAAATTTTTTATAAAATTTTCAATGTTTCCTCCCTAATTACCATTTTTCAGTATATTTTTCTATAGTTTTTCAGATGAAAAACTATTTTCTTATAAAATAGCTCATTTCATGCACGTCTGCATCAAGATACTCTTAGATTTCACTCAATAATACGTCCAACTCGACATGACTCATTATCATCTCGTTTCCCAACCTCACTGTAACACCCCGCCTAAAATAATAACGGGTGGCCAGCCCTATACTATATTAAATCAGGAGTTTCAGATGATCCAGTCTCAACATCAACTGCTGGTACAATATAATATAGGACTAACTACTCGATATCATATAAGCGAGATGTTAAAATAAATTAAAACATGCAACAACTAACAAACCAACACCATAAAACTACTAATAAATAGGAGAAAGATGCCGGAAAGAACTAAGATAAACGAAATGCTATGATAAAATGATATGATTAACTACAACAGAATGTGATACAAAAAGTAGACCCGAATAAGCTGTCGGGTCACAGCGAATACAATAACTGGAATGGAATAAATATAAACATTTATATAAATATCCCTTGGGTACAAACCCGATATACAACATGAATCCTACCTAGAATTTTGAAAGTAGGAAGCGGCTACCAGACACATCCCGCAACAGTCCGCACCTGTCACGGCTCCCAAGACTCTGGATAGAAGGTCATCCGGCATCCATGCGGTAGGATACCTGTAATAATATATATATATATATATATATATATATATATATATATATATATATATATATATATATATATATATATATATATATATATACAGACAGGAGAGAAAAGTAAACGGGTCAGAGCCCGAGTTGTGAAAATATTTAGCAAGTGTGTTAACCGTGCATAATAAATATCGATGCACTATTTCATAATTAAAGTGGAATCGCACTCTCGTGGAATCCCAACTCACCTCTCATCTAAAGGCGTGCACCTATTCGCGTCCTCAATTTTATTAGTTAAATTACCCCCATTTTTATTAGGACAACCTAACTTATCATAGGCCTAGCTAATACCCACGAGATCTACCTTTCTATCATACCCCAAGAATCCACCCCCTTTTTAACCACAGATAAGTATTTATTTTTAATCATAAGTGCCTTATTAGGCTTACTGGATTTCGGTTTATACTTTAACCATTTTAATTTAATAAGATACCCAATATGCATTTGGGTTGAAACATATGATTTAATTTCTAATTAATAAGCATGCAAAATTATTATTGACACAACTCCCTTCCAATTTCAACGCTGCGCTGCGTTTCGTGCGTGGGGTGTCTCGCAAAGCGAAATCCAAATAAGAAACCATCCCGTTACACTACTCCATGTCAACGTCGACCTTGGAGATCCATTATGCCACACATAAATATCGACAGAACTTCTCTCTACTCTCAACAATGTACTACATTTCGTGCGTGGGGTGTCTCGTAAAACGAAATCCAAACAAGGAACCACCCCGTTACACTACTCTTTGACAATGTCGATCATAGAGGTCCATAATGCCGTACATACCATATAATGCTACTATTACTACTACTAATACTACTACTACCTAAATTTTAAACTACAAAATGAAAACATTTACAATCTCCAATAATATACTTGGGATGATGTAACCGAAATGTTCCTTAAATGCGATACTTCAATCCCCCAATCATCTAGTACATCATAATCATCCAAGATGTACTCCATAAAAGTCCATATCCTTTCATCTATAGGATATATATATAAATATATATATAGGTATTCATTTCTAACCATATATATATATATATATATATATACCATCATCCAATCCCATGACCATGTATACATACCATATATGATGTACAAAGGCCATGCACAAATAAATACCCGGCTATATATAGCGCCGATAAACTGCATCAATGTTATCATCTTCCCAGTGCTCGGCTCACGTAGCAATACTGGGGCCACCATGGTGGGACTAAACGACACCCATCTCGTGGTAAACTCATGCACACGACGTCCCAGGAAGCGGTCATAGCTCTAAACTGGCAATGAGACGAAACATACCCACCACGTCTCATCCCAAAATATAAAAATGTAAATCACATAATAACACACGGGACGACTATGACCTGGGCAATATCCACACCCTGCTTTTCTAGCCAGGATGCTCACCCTCTACGTGCACAACTTCCCAATGATAGCATGAGCGGGGTATGCTTAACCAAATAAGTATATATATCATTCACATGCACAATATATATACATCCATATGATCCAATCATATGACCAAATAGTAAACCATCATATAAGGTTTAAATACCCATACCATGTATGTCCATAACATAAATATATCCATATATTCATATCTATATAGATATATACACATTTCACATATCCATATATCTATATATATAAACTAGTTATCGTTCATATGTATAAGATATACAAACCCGGCTATAAGTATACATAAATCCTCAATATACAAGCCGTCACCACAAACTCATATCATTTACCTTGATATGTGAATACAATCCCTCACTTGAAACATATTCAATCATTTTCCTATGATGAATAGTCTCCAAAAATCATATGTATTTGTATATACATATATATATCCAACCTTAGGGTTATCACCCAAAATTTTGTGTAGGAAACCATCACTACACATTTCATCCATATTCAAAAGTACATAATCGCCTTTAGTACTATTTAACCATAGGCACATTTATGACTTAATAGTCTAAAACCTCAACTTATTCCAACCTCGTTTCAAGTATTGGAATCTCAATGGTCATATCCCCATAATTACGTGTAAACTATCCTAACTAGAATTTATGCTACCGCTTATTCTAGTCGATAGCACGATCCCAAACGTTCCCAATTTCACTTACGGTTGAAATAATCTCAGGAGCCCTTACTCTTATTGAGTTATCAATTGTTCTTTAGTTTAAACATTTCTAAGGATATGAAATCCCTCACTCTTTAAGAGTATGCGACCACTCCCTTCCTTTTAGCCCCAAATTGTATCTTAACAATATCCTATCCTTTTAAGGATTTGACATAAAGGTCGGCCTAGAAAATTTCACAACATACATGGGTATTTCTTATCCAATTATTCCAAGAAGTCCCCACTATCATATACTAAGTGAAAGACCCCCTATACGTCTCCAAAGTTTCTCTTACTTTATAAGAGAAAACCTCAATTTATAAACCCAACCAAAAAGGGTAGAAATCATCCTAGAAAACCTCATAAAACAACCTATTAAGGAAGCCCCCAAGGATAAACTCCAAAAGAAAGGGAAAGGACAACTCCAAATTTTGGGCTAAAAACAGGGGACCGGTCGACCAGTCCCAGACCCCCGGTCGACCGCGGGTCCAAATTTTGCCTACGAAGAAATGAAGTAGGCTTTTTCCTTAAGGCGCGGTCGACCGGTCCCCAGACCGTGGTCGACCGGCCATACCAGATATTCTGGCCGATTTCCCAATTTCAGCAAACCCACGAAATTATTACCCTAAAACCTTCATTCTAATCCCCAAACTTTCATCAAATTATGATGTTAAGCCCATTAATCAACCCAAAGTTGATCCTAACCATTTCTAATCCATTAAATCCATATTTAAACATTAATTCCAAGATTAAACCTAAAAATCTAGGTTTTGATGTTAATACCCAAAAATCCATGTCTTTAACCCGCAAATTATGAAATGAAATACACAAATAGCTATTTAGCAAGATTAAACACTTGCCTCAGATTTGTAGAGGTTGGATCGTCCTCGATGTCGCGGTTTTGGGCCGGAAACTCCAAGCTTTCTTCCTCTCTCTCTTCTTTTCTTCTTCTTTCTCCCTCTAAGGCTTTTTCTCTCTTTCTCTCAAATGAGAAATGGCTTCATCCGAAAGCCTCAAATCCCTATAAAACAAAATCCCAATTTTAAATGTTAATATACACTTTAAATGACTCGTTTACACCAATTCGAGTCAAACTAACTTAAAAATATTCCGGAGCCGAAATAAAACCCAATGACAGTCATTTTGACTATCTAGACCCTTCCGGGATCAATGGTACCCTCAAAATCATCATCCGGAATACTTTAAAATGTCCTCTATTTTTGGACTTAAATTCCCAATTTTAGAATTTTCCAAATTTAATTAAATTTTATTTTCCCAAAAATTAAATTTCTCAGTCTCAAAAGTCTTGGGGTGTTACAATCTTCCCCCCCTTACAAAAATTTCGTTCGCAAAATTTAAGATGTGCCTAGGACCTCAATATCATCTAGTCCTTACATCAACCCTCAGGATCACTATGTCGATCCTTTCTAGTTCTCACGTCGAACTACATAGATCCTTATCGATCCTTAAAATCAACTAGCTACCCAGGGCGCCCATACACCACGTACCCAAGTTTTCACTCGTAGAATTATAATCAGGCTCCATTAGCCTCAACTCTTAACATAACTATTACCAGTATAATCTATAATAACATATTAAACGTAAAAGTTTGAAAAATTCCCAACAGTTGAACTCTCCTCAATTCCTGACGCTAGCTATCTTCGTGCGGGGTGTAATAACCCTCGCTTATGAGACCGTATTTTTATAGTAATTACTTAGTATAGTAATTAGAGACCAGTGTTGGGTTATGATTTGAATGATTAATTCAATGTAGAAAAGTTGATATTTATTATGAGGTTGCATACATATCATAATTATGGGAAAATATTGCTATGTCATGATTATTAATATCATCTGAATTTAAAATGATATTTGGCTTAATAATGAGACCGGAACCTAAATTGAATTTTAAAATGTCCAAATGATAATTTGGAGGTTGCAGTTGATTCCGGAATGTGCGAAACAGTCAAATAATGTGCCATATTGTATTTTGTAGTTTTGGGCATTTTTGACCGGTTGTGCCTTAATTATGCTATTGCGTATTATTTTATCGCACTTTTGGTTAATTTAGTGGGACATTTGCCTTAAGTCACGATTTAAGCCTACTAAGTCTTCTATTTCCCCAAAATCCCTTCCTAAACCTAAGAGAGAAAAGAGAAGAGTAGAGAGAAAGCTTTGGAGATTGAGAGAGATTGCTACTACACCAAGGAATCTGCATATTTGCTGAATCAAGGCAAGTTTTTACTTGCTATTTGTGTCTTGAGATAGATGATTTGTCATGGTAATGGTGTATTGATTTTAGTTTAGCAAACCTAGGGTTTCTTATGTATATTTTGGGTTTTGATTCACTCAATGATGATTCATGAGGTTTTAGTTGATCAATAGTATCATTGATGTTATTTTAATGTTGGTACATAAGTTTGGTTGGAAGAAATTGGAGTTTGGGTAGAAAATGGAGTCCAAGACTCCATAGCCATTTCTTGGCAAAATCGCAGGCCCGAATCGATTCGGCCCCCGGGCGAATCGATTCGGCTAGGGCCAGTGCCCAGGTCTAGTTGACCGAATCGATTCGGAATTGGTCCGAATCGATTCGGCAGTTAAGCAGAAACCCAGATTTTCAGTCCGAATCGATTCGGCCCTCTAAGCGAATCGATTCGGATATTATGCAGAATCTCAAACTTTCTGGCCGAATCGATTCGGCCAAGGGGGCGAATCGATTCGGTAGCCCTGCACTTTTTGAAATTTTTCTTTTTCATTTTAACCCCTTTTATTTAGTACTAATGATTAGGGACCTTCTTAAATGAAGTAAACATAGGGTTTAGAGTTCTAGTTGAGTTGGGTCGACATCCTAGACTCGGAAGGGTTCATCTAGGATTCATTCAAGGGGGAATTTAAAGTGATGCTTAGGCATTTCTTTTGTCTTGTAGTTTTATAAGGGTCTAGAATGTATTAAGGTCAATTTTGGAGACTTTAGAATTTGACTTGAGTTACATTTGACTTGATGGTTTATATTAAAGCCAACGGAGGCTTTGGGGATAACTTTGGAGTCTAAAATTCCTTTTGAGGATGCTATGTCGGTACCACTTATACTTAGTCCCGAATTAGCTCTTACATTCAATTAAAATGAGAAATTGTTAAGGTAAATGATAATTTACTAATCATGTAATGGAAATAATTAAAATGGATGTTACACACCTCTCTAAATACCATCTTAAGGGAAGTCCGCACGATAGGTGAAGCCCCCTGGCTAATGAATGCAGGGTGGATATAGTCCTAGGCCATGGGAGCGCTTATGGTTGTATATTTTCTGCGGGGGTAGGGAGGTTCCGGGTGTGGTCTTGGCTACCACGCAAGCTCATGGCCGCTTCCCGATGCTTTCGATAGGATCCTAGGTTGTCTTATGTTAGGCCCTGGAAGATGATGGTTATTTAGGGACGCGCACCGTGGGGAAACCCGGACGGGCGGTCTTAGAAGCGTTATATTTATATTTATGACTATTCTAATTATCGAGTTGGACTCGATGGAACATTAATGCCCTAAAGAGCAAAATTATGCCGCAAAGAGCATGTTATTGAGATTAGTGCCATATAGAGCACATGATGATAATTACATTCCTGATAAGGAATGGAAAAGAAGATTTAAATTGAAATATGATTAATGATGATAAAGACTCACATGTCCTTTTAAATTCTGTTTTAACTGAATCTCACTCTATGTAGTCCTTTATCAAATTCAGTTCCTTACATGATGTTACCATGTTAGACTATCATCCTTGATTATTGCGCATCATTGTCATACCTATCATTTATCTATTGATCACATATACCCGGCCCTGGACGGTTTTCCTTTCTTGTTGTATATGTATATCTATATTATCCGTTCAGGTGTTCCGCCGCACGGTCGCCCGTAATGACCTTTCCTTCCACATGTCCTGAGGAGCCGTGACATTGTGCGGTTTTCACGGGATTTTGCGTAGACGCCTCTGTTTATGTTTCTAGTTATGTTCGGTTCATTCGGGCTTGTTGCCCAAACAGTTATAATTGTATAATGAATTTATTATGTAACTCTTGGTACTATATGTATGTTGTATGGATGGTTTTGACCTACGTTTTATTCGGTCCTTTGTATCTTTCGGGATTTCTTATATGCGCTAGTGGGGGTTTCCACCCTCTATTTCAATTATGGGTTGTTGAAAAATGTTTTTCTTTTTATTTCAAATCAAAGTTTTTGATAACCCGTTTTCTGGAATATAGAGTGGTTATTCCTTATACTTTGTGTATTGTCGTGATGCTGAGGATGATATTATCCATGATTTCCTATTTTATCGGGGTATAGGGCTGGCCACCCTTTATTTTGGATAGCGGGTTGTCACAGATGGTATCAGAGCATCAGGTTCTAGAGTCTTTAGGATCTATGCGGACTTGTCACATTCTACCGTAGCGTTCTTTGATATAGAACTTAATGTTAGGATGGTTTTGCTGCTTATGTATGCGATCTTCTGCTAAATAGATTGTCTTACATTATGTTTTAACTCTCTCTCGTCTTTATCTCAGATGCCGCCGAAGAGAGGACGTCCCGCTAGACGTAATAGGGTTATTGAGGATGAGTTTGGTCCTCCACCGCAGCAGGGGAGTATCAGTGCCGATGAAGTGGCAAATATTGTGGCCCAAGCTGTCAACGCCGCGATGACTGCAGTGGCCCAACAAATGCCACAAGCCCAAGTTAGGGGACAAGAAGCACAAGTTCCCACGGGACCTTCTCAGTGGGAGCGGGTGAGGGAATCTTTCCTTAAGGGACATCCCCCGGAATTTGAGGGAGGTTCGGATGTTATCAAGGCGAACCAGTGGAAGAGAGATATGCAGCGCCATCTTAGGATGGTGGAATGTAGTGAGGAGAAGAAGCAGATTCTCGTTACTTTCAAGCTAGTAGGACCGGCCTTACATTGGTGGGAGTCAATGACGACACCCGAGCAAAGGGATACTATGTCCATTACAAATTTTTGGACTTTGTTTGATGGGAAGTATTTCCCTCCCGCAGTTCAGAGGGAAATGCAGAGGAAGCTGCAGGATTTGGTTCAAGGGGAGAGGTCAGTTGCTGAGTATGAAGAAGAGTTTACCCGGTTAGCCAGTTTTATACCGGATGAGGTAACTCCATAATCGAAGAGGATCTCTAAGTTTGTGGGAGGTTTACAGTGGCGAATAAAACAACATTTGCTGGGAAATCCATCTCTGGTGACTTTTGGTGATGTAATGAATGCTGCTTTACTTCACTGTCAGGAACATAGATTGTTTGTGCAAAACAACAAGAAGGTTGTTACTGTAGGACAAGCGGGGAGGCAGGGAGGAGTTGGGAGCGGAGGGGGAACATCTTCTTCGTCCCAATCCTTGGGGAACAAGCAGGTTGAGAGGGATCCTCAGCAGGGGGATTCGTCCAAGCGTCAGCGGTTCGGTGGGTTTAATGCCGGTGGCAACAACAATGCTAATAGGCAGGGTCAAGGTGGTTAGCAACCACAGGGAGGTAGAGGTGGAAATGGTGGTAGGGGCCAACAGGGCCGAGGTGCGGGACAATGCCGGAATAACCAAGGTAGAAATCAGGATATTACGGCAATCAAATGTTTTCAGTGTGGGGAGATGGGCCACTATAAAAGAGCGTGTCCTCAGTTGGTTGGAGGGCATCTTCCTCGGGCCCCACAGCAGCCGTATGTACAATTTCTGCCCCAAGCGCCTAATCCGATTTCTTCTCCTCAACGGGGGCAATTACAGTACGGTCGGGTTTACCATATTCAGGAGGCTTTGCTCCCTCCAGCTCCTCCGGCACCACCGGCGATCGAGGGTAAGTTTCTCATTCAGGGGCACATGGGTCGAATTCTATTTGATACGGGTGCTACACACTCCTTTATTTCTAGAAGCTTTGCTCAGACTACAGGTTTGATAAAATCTGCTGAAAGTACTTTCACTAGCGTCGAATCCTCTATGGGCGATGGCTCATTGATTTTCTTCGTATGTAAAAACGTAGGAATTAACCTTGGTGACTTGTGTTTTGATGCCGATTTGCTCGTCCTTGATATGGTCGGGTACGATGTAATTTTGGGTATGGATTGGCTAGTGAAGTACCGTGCCATAGTGAATTGTTTTGGGAAGAGTATAGTTTTTGCGGTTCCGGGACAAGAGATGTTCCTAGTAGTTATGCCTTGCTTGGAAGGGAGCACGAATGCTTATTTATATTGTATTGCGGAAGATGCATCTAGAGATGTCGTGGTTCCCCTAGATTCTCTTCCCATCGTTAGGGACTTTGAGGATATTTTTTGGGAGATACCCGGATTACCTCCAAGTCGGGAAATAGAGTTTGTGATTGACTTAATGCCGGGAACTCGACCGATCGCCAAAGCTCCTTACCGTATGGCTCCTGTGGAGATGAGGGAGCTGAGGGAGCTGATTCAGAAGCTACTGGAGCAGGGCTTTATTAGGCGTAGTACCTCACCGTGGGGCGCTCCAGTATTGTTTGTGAAGAAGAGAGACGGTTCTCTCCGGTTATGCGTGGACTATAGGGAGTTGAATAAAGTCACCATCCGGAACAAATACCCTTTACCTCTCATCGACGACTTGTTTGATCAACTTAGGCGAGCTTCATATTTCTCCAAGATTGACTTGCGGACCGGGTATCACCAATTGAGGATACGAGAGCAAGATGTGTCCAAGACGGCTTTTCTAACCCGTTACGGATCTTATGAGTTCTTGGTTATGCCCTTTGGGCTAACCAATGCCCCTGAAGTGTTTATGGACCTTATGAATAGGCTATTCCGGGATTTCCTTGACCAGTTTGTCATTGTATTTATTGATGACATCCTAGTTTATTCTCAGACGGAGTCAGAGCACGCTGCTCACTTGCGGTTGGTCCTGCAGAGATTGAGGGATCATCAATTATATGCAAAGTTTGAGAAGTGTGGCTTCTGGTTGAAGGAAGTTCAATTTTTGGGGCATGTGGTGTCATCCCAAGGCGTGTCTGTGGATCCGAGTAAGGTGATCGCGGTGAAGGAGTGGGGTCATCCCACGACGCCCACTGAAGTTCGTAGTTTTCTGGGCTTGGCGGGTTATTACCGTCAATTCATTAAGGGCTTTTCTAAGGTTGCTAGCCCGTTGACGAATTTGACCCGAAAAGGAGTAAGATTTGTTTGGGACAGTTCATGTCAAGCAGCTTTCGATGAACTCAAGGATAGACTGACTTCAGCTCCAGTCCTGGCATTGCCAAAGCCGGGGTTGGAATATCTCATCTTCACCGATGCATCTCTTCTGGGGTTAGGAGGTGTTCTTCAACAAGAGAGGCAACCCATTGCATACGCTTCTCGTAAGTTGAAGCCTCACGAGAGGAACTATCCAGTGCATGACTTGGAATTCGCCGCCGTTGTATTTGCCTTGAAGATATGGAGGCATTACCTCTTGGGGGAAAAGTTTAGCCTTTTCACCGACCACAAATCGCTGCAGTACTTATTCTCCCAAAAGGATTTGAATATGCGTCAGCGTCGTTGGTTGGAGTTTGTGAAAGACTACCAATTTGATATTCATTATCACCCCGGAAAGGCGAATGTGGTAGCAGACGCCTTGAGTAGAAAGCCTGATGGAGACTTAGCTGAGGTGTGGAAAGCTAAGTGGAAAGAACTTAGCCTGGAGGATGCAGGAGTGAGAGCATTCCTTTCCGTGATGACGGTTACTCCCACGATTATAGCAAAGATTGTGGAAGCTCAGAAGAGAGATAAAGTTTGTCAAGACCATACACGCTAGTTGTTGTCTGAGGGAGCGGAGTTGTACTCAATAGGTTCTGAGGGTGGACTACGCTTCCATGGAAGACTTATGGTTCCCGATGATGGGGATTTGAGACGTGCGGTGATGGCAGAATCCCACGGGTCGAAGTTCACGGTGCATCCAGGCGGGGACAAGATGTACCAAGATATGCGTCATTTGTATTGGTGGGCTGGTATGAAGAGGGATATCTCAGAGTTTGTGTCTCAATGCACTACTTGTCAGCTGGTTAAGATTGATCACCAGCGACCGACGGGTTTGTTACAACCGCTCGAGATTCCCGTGTGGAAATGGGAGAGCATTTCGATGGACTTTGTTACGGGCTTGCCTAGATCGCAAAAGGGTCATGACTCAATTTGGGTGATTGTCGACCGTTTGACTAAGTCGGCACACTTCTTACCTGTGCGCACCGATTATGATACCGCTCGTTATGCCCAGTTGTTCATTGAGGAGATCGTCAGACTCCACGGGGTACCTTTAAATATTGTCTCTGATCGAGATAAGATATTTGTGTCCCACTTTTGGCAAAGTTTCCAAGGAGCTATGGGGACTGAATTGAAGTTAAGCTCTTCCTATCATCCTCAAACAGACGGTCAGACCGAAAGGGTAAACCAGATGTTGGAGGATACGCTTCGTATGTGCATACTCGACTTTAAAGGCAGTTGGGAACAATACCTTCCATTGGTTGAGTTTCCTTATAATAACTCATACCAATTTACTATCGGAATGGCACCTTATGAAGCTCTGTATGGCAGGCCTTGTAGATCGCCCGCTTGTTGGTTGGAAGTGGGTGATAATAAGTTCCTTGGACCTGAAATGATCCAAGATACTTCTTCGAAGATTGAGCTTATTCGAAATCGCATACGGATAGCCCAAGATCGCCAAAAGAGCTACGCCGATGCAGGTAGGAGACATATGGAATTGGAAGTTGGAGACCAAGTGTTGGTGCGAGTGTCCCCGATGAAGGGCATTAAGCGTTTTGGGAAGAAAGGAAAGCTTGCACCCCGCTTTGTTGGACCCTTCCCGGTGATTGCAAAGGTTGGTCCTGTAGCATACCAACTTGCCTTGCCGGAACCTTTACAACAAATTCATGATGTATTTCACGTCTCCTCTTTGAAAAAGTACAGAAGGTGTGAAGGTGCCCTTTGTCACATTCCTTTCGAAGATATCGATTTGCAGCCCGATGTTTCTTATGAAGAACAACCGGTTGCTATCCTTGAGTTTGGGGAGCGAAAGTTGAGATCTCGTGTGGTGCCTCTAGTGAGAGTCCATTGGAGTCATCATCATGCAAGCGAATCAACTTGGGAAAGCGAGGATGAGATGCGGGAAAAATATCCACATCTTTTCTCTTGAGGTACGCCTAAATTTTGGGGGCAAAATTCCCTCATAAGGGGGGGAGTATGTAATAACCCTCGCTTATGAGACCGTATTTTTATAGTAATTACTTAGTATAGTAATTAGAGACCAGTGTTGGGTTATGATTTGAATGATTAATTCAATGTAGAAAAGTTGATATTTATTATGAGGTTGCATACATATCATAATTATGGGAAAATATTGCTATGTCATGATTATTAATATCATCTGAATTTAAAATGATATTTGGCTTAATAATGAGACCGGAACCTAAATTGAATTTTAAAATGTCCAAATGATAATTTGGAGGTTGCAGTTGATTCCGAAATGTGCGAAACAGTCAAATAATGTGCCATATTGTATTTTGTAGTTTTGGGCATTTTTGACCGGTTGTGCCTTAATTATGCTATTGCGTATTATTTTATCGCACTTTTGGTTAATTTAGTGGGACATTTGCCTTAAGTCACGATTTAAGCCTACTAAGTCTTCTATTTCCCCAAAATCCCTTCCTAAACCTAAGAGAGAAAAGAGAAGAGTAGAGAGAAAGCTTTGGAGATTGAGAGAGATTGCTACTACACCAAGGAATCTGCATATTTGCTGAATCAAGGCAAGTTTTTACTTGCTATTTGTGTCTTGAGATAGATGATTTTTCATGGTAATGGTGTATTGATTTTAGTTTAGCAAACCTAGGGTTTCTTATGTATATTTTGGGTTTTGATTCACTCAATGATGATTCATGAGGTTTTAGTTGATCAATAGTATCATTGATGTTATTTTAGTGTTGGTACATAAGTTTGGTTGGAAGAAATTGGAGTTTGGGTAGAAAATGGAGTCCAAGACTCCATAGCCATTTCTTGGCAAAATCGCAGGCCCGAATCGATTCGGCCCCCTGGGCGAATCGATTCGGCTAGGGCCAGTGCCCAGGTCTAGTTGACCGAATCGATTCGGAATTGGTCCGAATCGATTCGGCAGTTAAGCAGAAACCCAGATTTTCAATCCGAATCGATTCGGCCCTCTAAGCGAATCGATTCGGATATTATGCAGAATCTCAAACTTTCTGACCGAATCGATTCGGCCAAGGGGGCGAATCGATTCGGTAGCCCTGCACTTTTTGAAATTTTTCTTTTTCATTTTAACCCCTTTTATTTAGGACTAATGATTAGGGACCTTCTTAAATGAAGTAAACATAGGGTTTAGAGTTCTAGTTGAGTTGGGTCGACATCCTAGACTCGGAAGGGTTCATCTAGGATTCATTCAAGGGGGAATTTAAAGTGATGCTTATGCATTTCTTTTGTCTTGTAGTTTTATAAGGGTCTAGAATGTATTAAGGTCAATTTTGGAGACTTTAGAATTCGACTTGAGTTACATTTGACTTGATGGTTTATATTAAAGCCAACGGAGGCTTTGGGGATAACTTTGGAGTCTAAAATTCCTTTTGAGGATGCTATGTCGGTACCACTTATACTTAGTCCCGAATTAGCTCTTACATTCAATTAAAATGAGATATTGTTAAGGTAAATGATAATTTACTAATCATGTAATGGAAATAATTAAAATGGATGTTACACACCTCTCTAAATACCATCTTAAGGGAAGTCCGCACGATAGGTGAAGCCCCCTGGCTAATGAATGCAGAGTGGATATAGTCCTAGGCCATGGGAGCGCTTATGGTTGTATATTTTCTGCGGGGGTAGGGAGGTTCCGGGTGTGGTCTTGGCTACACGCAAGCTCATGGCCGCTTCCCGACGCTTTCGATAGGATCCCAAGTTGTCTTATGTTAGGCCCTGGAAGATGATGGTTATTTAGGGACGCGCACCGTGGGGAAACCCGGACGGGCGGTCTTAGAAGCGTTATATTTATATTTATGACTATTCTAATTATCGAGTTGGACTCGATGGAACATTAATGCCCTAAAGAGCAAAATTATGCCGCAAAGAGCATGTTATTGAGATTAGTGCCATATAGAGCACATGATGATAATTACATTCCTGATAAGGAATGGAAAAGAAGATTTAAATTGAAATATGATTAATGATGATAAAGACTCACATGTCCTTTTAAATTCTGTTTTAACTGAATCTCACTCTATGTAGTCCTTTATCAGTTTCAGTTCCTTACATGATGTTACCATGTTAGACTATCATCCTTGATTATTGCGCATCATTGTCATACCTGTCATTTATCTATTGATCACATATACCCGGCCCTGACCGGTTTTCCTTTCTTGTTGTATATGTATATCTATATTATCCGTTCAGGTGTTCCGCCGCACGGTCGCCCGTAATGACCTTTCCTTCCACATGTCCTGAGGAGCCGTGACATTGTGTGGGTTTCACGGGATTTTGCGTAGACGCCTCTGTTTATGTTTCTAGTTATGTTCGGTTCATTCGGGCTTGTTGCCCAAACAGTTGTAATTGTATAATGAATTTATTATGTAACTCTTGGTACTATATGTATGTTGTATGGATGGTTTTGACCGACGTTTTATTCCGTCCTTTGTATCTTTCGGGATTTCTTATATGCGCTTGTGGGGGTTTCCACCCTCTATTTCAATTATGGGTTGTTGAAAAATGTTTTTCTTTTTATTTCAAATCAAAGTTTTTGATAACCCGTTTTCTGTAATATAGAGTGGTTATTCCTTATACTTTGTGTATTGTCGTGATGCTGAGGATGATATTATCCATGATTTCCTATTTTATCGGGGTATAGGGCTGGCCACCCTTTATTTCGAATAACGGGTTGTCACACGGGGGAGGTCTCGCAAAGCAAAATCCAAACAAGGAACCCTCCCAATACACTACTGTGTAGCTAGGTCGGGAATTGAGGTTAGTTGAACCAGGGCTAAAGTTTTATAAAAAGATTTTCATATTTTAGATATTGCCCGAGCGCCTATACAACAATACTATATAAATCAATCCCGCATCTTTCGACACGCCAAACAAACACCTTATGTTTAGGACACAAGGCCTCAACAATTACAACACTCTAACCAATACCTAGTTCTCAAAATTGGCACAACTATGAGCTAAATTGCCCACTGAAAATAGAGCTACCAAACTTGAACTTCTCAAGTATAAAAATTCTTCCACTTCAACTCAACACCTTACCATGAAATAAATTCTTCCCTCATAGGAACACCGCAATTACACGCCCTAACCCATCCATAAGACGAATAATCACTACTTAACAAACCTTAACATTCCGCACCTCCGGAATTCAATATTATAACTCTCGACGTTCCCGATATCGCACAAAGCATGACTTAAACCCAAAGAAAGGTATTCTACCTTGTACTTCCGTAATCTAATGGTTTCATCTCATCTGAGGATCTCAGTTCAAGACCCTCTACTTCTTCCAGGACGATCATTACTCCTAAACCTATTTCTCTGCAAGAGAAACATCTTTCCCAAAATCCTTCCTAATCCATATTGAAGGACAGTACTATTGCGACTACCAAAAACTCCCTCAGTCCCACTCAACGAAATGGAGTCTCCAAATTTCTTACTCCCACTTCCCAGAAGGCAATACTCCCAATATTGGGATAACTCCACACGCCTCACGTCGGAAAAGTCACCAACACCAGGATTCCTAACAAAGGTGACGGGTTTCTCCATCTAAGACTCCCAAGGATTACACTATATTTCTCTCCTCGAACTTAATTTACTAAGTCCAAGGTTCGCCATTCAAGTAAATTTTCCTTTCTTACTCAACTGTTGATAAATCACCTCACACCACTACAAGAAATCTCCTCAATATCTCCACCGGAATCGGGGAAAACAAATACCCCCGATTAAAGCGTACCCAAAATATGCTATGGGTATTGTACTTCTAATCCTATCCTTTCCTAGACGACAAAATCTAGGCGACGTCTGAAACGAAACAAGAACAACTGTTATCAGAACGCCAATCAAGTGAATATACTTCACAGAAGAAAACAACGCAGTGAACACAACAGTCCAAACTGTAGGGCTTTATGTTAAGAACGTTAACGGAAGAATACAGAAGACTCGCACAGATCCTAAGGACTCTAGAACCTGATGCTCTGATACCATCTGTAAACCCCGCCTAAAATAATAACGGGTGGTCAGCACTATACTATATTAAATCAGGACTTTCAGATGGTCCAGTCTCAACATCAACTGCCGGTACTATATAATATAGGACTAACTACTCGATATCATATAAGCGAGATGTTAAAATAAATTAAAACATGCAACAACTAACAAACCAACACCATAAAACTACTAATAAATAGGAGAAAGATGCCGAAAAGAACTAAGATAAACGAAATGCTATGATAAAATGATATGATTAACTACAACAGAATGTGATACAAAAAGTAGACCCGAATAAGCTGTCGGGTCACAGCGAATACAATAACTGGAATGGAATAAGTATAAACATTTATATAAATATCCCTTGGGTACAAACCCGATATACAACATGAATCCTACCTAGAATTTTGAAAGTAGGAAGCGGCTACCAGACACATCCCGCAACAGTCTGCACCTGTCACGGCTCCCAAGACTCTAGATAGAAGGTCATCCGGCATCCATGCGGTAGGATACCTGTAATAATATATATATATATATATATATATATATATATATATATATACAGGCAGGAGAGAAAAGTAAACGGGTCAGAGCCCTAGTTGTGAAAATATTTAGCAAGTGTGTTAACCGTGCATAATAAATATCGGTGCACTATTTCATAATTAAAGTGGAATCGCACTCTCGTGGAATCCCAACTCACCTCTCATCTAAAGGCGCGCACCTATTCGCGTCCTCAATTTTATTAGTTAAATTACCCCCATTTTTATTAGGACAACCTAACTTATCATAGGCCTAACCTATACCCACGAGATCTACCTTTCTATCATACCCCAAGAATCCACCCCCTTTTTAACCACAGATAAGTATTTATTTTTAATCATAAGTGCCTTATTAGGCTTAGTGGATTCCGGTTTATACTTTAACCATTTTAATTTAATAAGATACCCAATATGCATTTGGGTTGAAACATATGATTTAATTTCTAATTAATAAGCATGCAAAATTATTATTAACACAACTCCCTTCCAATTTCAACGCTGCGCTGCGTTTCGTGCGTGGGGTGTCTCGCAAAGCGAAATCCAAACAAGGAACCACCCCGTTACACTACTCCATGTCAACGTCGATCCTGGAGATCCATTATGCCACACATAAATATCGACAGAACTTCTCTCTACTCTCAACAATGTACTACATTTCGTGCGTGGGGTGTCTCGTAAAACGAAATCCAAATAAGGAACCACCCCGTTACACTACTCTTTGACAATGTCGATCATAGAGGTCCATAATGTCGTACATACCATATAATGCTACTATTACTACTACTAATACTACTACTACCTAAATTTTAGACTACAAAATGAAAACATTTACAATCTCCAATAATATACTTGGGATGATGTAACCGAAATGTTCCTTAAATGCGATACATCAATCCCCCAATCATCTAGTACATCATAATCATCCAAGATGTACTCCATAAAAGTCCATATCCTTTCATCTATAGGATATATATATAAATATATATATAGGTATTCATTTCTAGCCATATATATATATATATATATATATATATATATATATATATATATACCATCATCCAATCCCATGACCATGTATACATACCATATATGATGTACAAAGGCCATGCACAAATAAATACCCGGCTATATATAGCACTGATAAACTGCATCAATGCTATCATCTTCCCAGTGCCCGGCTCACGTAGCAATACTGGGGCCACCATGGTGGGACTAAACGACACCCATCTCGTGGTAAACTCACGCACACGACGTCCCGGAAAGCGGTCATAGCTCCAAACCGGCAATGAGACGAAACATACCCACCACGTCTCATCCCAAAATATAAAAATATAAATCACATAATAACACACGGGATGACTATGACCTGGGGAATATCCACACCCTGCTTTTCTAGCCAGGATGCTCACCCTCTACGTGCGCAACTTCCCAATGATTGCATGAGCGGGGTATGCTTAACCAAATAAGTATATATATCATTCACATGCACAATATATATACATCCATATGATCCAATCATATGACCAAATAGTAAACCATCATATAAGGTTTAAATACCCATACCATGTATGTCCATAACATAAATATATCCATATATTCATATCTATATAGATATATACACATTTCACATATCCATATATCTATATATATAAACTAGTTATCGTTCATATGTATAAGATATACAAACCCGGCTATAAGTATACATAAATCCTCAATATACAAGCCGTCACCACAAACTCATATCATTTACCTTGATATGTGAATACAATCCCTCACTTGAAACATATTCAATCATTTTTCCTATGATGAATAGTCTCCCAAAATCATATGTATTTGTATATACATATATATATCCAACCTTAGGGTTATCACCCAAAATTTTGTGTAGGAAACCATCACTACACATTTCATCCATATTCAAAAGTACATAATCGCCTTTAGTACTATTTAACCATAGGCAAATATATGACTTAATAGTCTAAAACCTCAATTTATTCCAACCTCGTTTCAAGTATTGGAATCTCAATGGTCATATCCCCATAATTACGTGTAAACTATCCTAACTAGAATTTATGCTACCGCTTATTCTAGTCGATAACACGATCCCAAACGTTCCCAATTTCACCTATGGTTGAAATAATCTCAG